>CAHIKZ030001190.1:920000-1049893 GCA_903632075.3 Acanthosepion pharaonis
ATAGGGGTATTGATCCGTTAATGTGTATGAAGTCAACGGGTATGATATTATAATACGAACTAAAAATATAAGATAAAGAATAGTAAAAAATATAAACATTAATAAAAAAAAATAATAATAATAAAACAAATAAAAAATAAAAAAGTGAATGCCGGGCTATAATAACAGTTAAACGCTAGGATGGTGCAAGTGAGGTACGTACAGTGTAACCCGGATATAAGAGACCCGGATATAAGAGAGTTGTCGGGACTGGAGAAGAAGTCTGTTATATCCGGGTTTCTCTTATATCCGGGTTTGGTCTATTTTGTTTAGGTAAGTATACGTTTATATATTGGATCGGATTTACTACATTTTTCAACCGATTTCAACAAAACTTCAGAGGACTACGTAAAATTACCTTGCGGTGGTTCTGACAGCGCCAAAAATTGGAAAAACACAATTGTTTTTGCACGAAATCTATTTGAAAACACGATTAAGAGGCATCACTGTCGCCAGAATGAAAGGGGTACAATTCATATCGAGTTATTCTTATTATAAAACCCAGGTTGTTTGTGTGTGTGTTCGTTTATATATAGGATCGGATTTCCTACATTTTTCAACCGATTTCAACAAAACTTTTTTTTGGCAGGAAGTGTTTCTTATTGTCTTGCACACTTTTTTCTTTATTTTTACATTCAGAATGCTTTAAAAATTCCATTTACAAGACAATAGTTTATAATAAAATTCTATTCAATCGGTAGACTCATAACGATTGAAAACAATGTTTTTGTTTGAGTTTGGGTTTGACCAATTCGTAAAAAAAAAAAAAAAAAAAAAACTAATTAAGACATGCGTGTCCGTCAACTTTAAACAAATAATCTTTGTCAATTTTATTCTTCAGACTTTATGATGGTCGATACTTGATCTATCTCTTACTGTTATATCCCCGGGCAACGCCGGGCTCTACTGCTAGTTATCGATATATTTGAGAATAGTTTCGTTTCTCTAAGAGGTACAGAGTACATTTTTTCTTTGTTGAGGGTAAAAGATTTGGTTTTATCGATGAGTTCCCACTTTACTACAGGTCTGTAGTCATCTGTATAAAGTTCACAGAAAAATGCCGTAGTATTTGAATATGGTTTATTGATAAGCGCCATTTTATGATGGTAATTACGGGTCTTCCAATGGTTAGCAGTGGAACCAAAATAAAATTATGTTTAATGATAGCATTTTAAATAACGCCTTTATACATTTAGTATTTAGTTCATATTATGAGTTTCATAAAAGTTTATATCACATATGATTTTTTTCAAATATCTACCTGCCAACACTATATTTTGAATCTATATCTCAATATTATATTAAATTTATAATAACCTTGAACTTTAGATCTGCATATAATATAGCGTTCCATTCATGAGACCCAGAATTAAAAAAAATAACCGTATTGAATACTTCATTTACAATTTGTGCCTAATAAATTGGGTAACCATGAAACTCTGAGTTGCACTAGAAACGTAGGTATATGTGTATTTATTAATATATATATTATAGCTCTGTTTAATTGCACTGAGCACTGTTTTGTTTACACCTTAAATTAAATAAATATTTATTTGCTCATATGTATATGTACGTTATCACACGCATATATAGTTGCTAATATCTCGTTATTTAGTTTATATTCACGCTTTTATTTCATATATATATATATATATATATATATATATATATATATATATATATATATATATATATATATACTGGCTTCTAATGTCAATGCACTACCCCACCTGACAAGCAGCTCAGTTAAATCTGAGTAGTTGTAGTAGCGTGTTTTAAAAACGATTTTATATTAACTCTGTACTGTTTTATGTCAAGTACTTTTAATTCATTACTCTTTAACCCATAACAGTGACTTGGTCGTACAAAAATATTTTAATTTATATTCATCATGTGTATACAGACACAGAAGTTTCAAAAGATCAGTACAACACTCTTCTCTAAATCAGTATTTCAATGTCAAAGAAAGTTTTTTGAAAGGGTCAAGAACATCTCAGCACCTCTCCATATAATTCCTTATAAAAAAATAAAGGTGAGCAAAAGAATGATGGCTAAAATATGTGAGGGTGATAATTTTTCAGTGCTCCTTATGTTTGCGTGCATTAAGTACGCTAAAAAAATTCACTTTCATCCCTGCCGACGGCTTAATGATTAGAATCTCCGACTGACACCAATTCAGTCGGGTTTCGATCCTAGCTAGAGGCAACAGGATGTCTAGCCACACTGATGAGCTGCGAAACAGTCTGTCTGTGGATGACGTTATATATATATATATAATGTTTGTTTTATATTAATCTATATCTGCATGTTAATCAACAATGTATTGTTAATGTATGGCAAACAAAACAGGCAAGAAGATGTGGACACCGATAAAGAAAAACGTTTTCTTAAAATAATTCCTGGAACCAGAATTGTCTTTGCAAGTCTGGCCATGCATATTTACATGTAATTAGAAAGAGTCTTATACATGAAACAAAAAGGGGAAAAATTGGCAAGAAGGAAAGAAAAGAGCGGGAAAATAAGCCACGACTTAACAATTCACAGGTAATATCAACAGAAGCTTGGAACAATCTAAACATTGTCACTAGGCAACCTTGTATTACAGCGATAAGAGTTAAGTTATTCGACTGTAGCTTCTCAGGTTCCCTTTGACACCAGGGAAAGGCATGAATCCACTTGCCTTTGTAATCTGTCCCACTGCTGGATATCTTTTACAAATAGCTCGTCATTATCATGCTATGCCTGACGAAGGAAAGAGACTCAGAATTTTGACGACAGCCTTTTCTACCTTGGCTATATAGGCAGTATCAGCTAAAAGCTGCTACCCCATCGCTGACCTTGGCAGAGGCGAAACATATATATATATATATATATATATATATATATATATATATATATATATATATAGTTTATACAAAACTAGGTAATCCGTATGGGTAGACCCAAGGAGGATGATATCCGGAGAGCTCAATGTAAATTAGAACAAATATGTTTGAATAAAACAGACTGATTTTAAGGTTCCATGTAATAAATTATTTCACCACATAATTTTACATAATGCTTAATACGGCCCGTCAAAAATGTGTAAATTTTTTTCATTTTTCGCTTCAACCTTTGGAAGTAAAGTCTGATGATCCAGAGCCCTTTGAAAGGGCTGTGGTGAAATAATTTATTACATGGAACCTTAAAGTGGTCTGTTTTTATTCAAACATATATATATATATATATATATATATATATATATATATATATATATATATATATATATAAAAGAAAGAACAGTAAGATATATAATCCGGTGTTCTTATAGATATTTTTATTTTTACAAAATAGTGCTCGATGTAAATTTACAGAGCATTAATATTATAAAATTAATTGATTTAAATATATGTTTTTTTCGCTACACAGTTCTAACCATGTTTCAAAATGGAAGCTAAAAGCCCCGAATTTAATTTTGTAATTAAATTAAAGACACAAAATTAAATTCGGGGCTTTTTAGCTTCCATTTTTGAAACATGGTTAGAACTGTGTAGCGAAAAAAAAATATTTTAAATCAATTAATTTATCATATATATATATATATATATATATATATATATATATATATATATATATATATATCATGTCAGCATGTCTTTCTATTCATCCATCTCTGTCTCCTTCTTACTTTCTGAACACTTTCAAAATGACAAAAAGCTGTGACCGGGCAACCCTCATATTCAAATATTCATTACTTTTTTATTTTTTATTATTGCCTCCACGTTCAGACGAAAGCTTGTCTTCCAACAGATTCGTCGCATTCGCATATGTCAATAACTCTCCAAACAGATTCTGTTTAATCAGTTGGCAAACAAACACGCGCCGCTTGTGGCGGTACAAAGAAAAAGAAAAAATGGCAAAAAACTTTCATAAAATATATATCACTGATATAGATAATAAAAAAAATAATGCCTATTATGATCATCATTATAAGAATTGATGTGTAAGTGGTAGTTTTGATTGGAAGATTTCGTTGCTGAAAATCTCTTTACAGAACTTCAAAATAAATCAGCTTTTATTCAACAACACATTGTTTTTACTTAACGGATATAATCAATTTATCAGTTTTCAATTCTGAGTGAGCGCGCTCGGCTAACATTCATAAAGGCAATATAATAAAACCAACCTTTTGTTGCTGGATGTTTCGCTAAAGAAAAAGCGCGTACACAACTGTAAACCAAAATATAACGGAAATCTGACATATGACCGATGTTTTTTGACGTTGTTTTGGTGCGGGTTGTGCCAAATATTTGCCAAAACTTGTGGGGTTCGATGGGCGGTTTCATTGGTGAAGACGTGGTTGACGTTGACGTGTTGGTAAACGTAAAAATGATTTTTTTTTTTTCAGAAAACATCCTCAAGCTAAACTCTCTATTTTCTAAGCACAGCTTAGATGTGGCACAAGGTTGAAAGTATGGGGCTCCCAGTGAGGATCGATCTCACTACTCAGTTGTAATTGATCTAGCGAGACAAGCTTGCGAACCATTACACCAAGTCGAGGAGCCTATCCTTAAGCTAAACTCGGACAAAAGTCTTTGAACCATCAGAAGGGAAAGTTTAGACAAACCCAGAATAACGGCCTAGTTTCACTACAGAATTCGAGTCAGGTGATTGGAAAAATTAAAAAAGAAATAATCAGAATTTCTATCTATTTCTTGAATCGAAATTCGATTTTGTGACGTTTTGAGGAGGCGGAGAAATCTAATCAAAATATCAATTGTAGTTAATTGCAAAAAATCGAGTTTATTATGAACTCTAATCTCTATCTATAAAAGGCAGGGTGTGTGTGTGTGTGTGTGTGTGTGTGTGTGTGTGTGAAACGAATGCACGGCCGCAATATTCAACGGATTTGCACCAAAAATTTACATGCACATGCTCCAAGTTAGCGGGAAGTCCAAGACCGACATTGCATTTCCCAACTCCCATCGATATTAGAAATAATCGATTTTTTCATGCTTCTACGGCAGTTTTCATGTACTTTGCGGCCATTTTCTACTGGCCAGAGTGAGAGCCTAT
Organism: Acanthosepion pharaonis; assembly: GCA_903632075.3. NCBI lineage: Eukaryota > Metazoa > Mollusca > Cephalopoda > Sepiida > Sepiidae > Acanthosepion > Acanthosepion pharaonis. The sequence continues at coordinate 925,095 of CAHIKZ030001190.1, forward strand.
AGCTGTCTGCCACGAATAGACAGGAAGATTCTATTGGCCAGCGTGAGAGCCAACAGCTGACTGACACGAATGTTAACTAGCATGCTAGCATGCAAAAAAAATCGATAGCTGCATTCGTCACAAGTGGTAAAATTTAAATCTGCATGGCACTTTACTCCAATTGGCTCATTCGCTTGCTTAAACTCAACGTTGATTCTGATTCCCAGAACTGGGTTGGGTGTGAAAAAGTATTTGTTGTTAACATTCTTTTTCATTCGGTTTTTCCATTTACGAGTCCTTTTTAAAGCTGATCGTTTTGTGTTCATTTGTTTAGTTCTCTTTTCATAATAGATTTAATGTTTAGTATAGAACTTAGAAAAAATTCACAGTGTGAGATAGACAAGAAGTAAAGCATGTAGCAACATCAGCACGGAAAAAGGCACTCCTTTAAAGGCAAGGAAGGGCAAAAATATTTTAAGTCAAGTGATAGCGATTGCTATATGATTTTTAAATCAAGCACGGGCAACGCTGGGCCATACTGCTCGTTATATATATAAGTCAACAATAATGAATTGTTTTTATGGTTCATCGAAAAATGTTCGTATTTTAAGACTAATTTTTTTCAAGTAAATATTGAATAAAGATTGAAAATAATGATTTTTCCAAATTCAAACCCAGTTTCACTCATAGCTGGGGTAGATGGATTCATACCTTTCTCCTGCAAGTGAATATAATGAACCAGACTAGAATTCTGTCACCGTTGGTGGATACTAACGTGTTTGGCGTTCGTGCTGGTCAGTAAAGTTGTAAATCTTGCAGAACATACCGGGTATCTTGTTGGTTGTCATTATCCTGCAGTCATATTTCATCGCTTCTGTTTCAAAAACAGCAACAGAACAGTTTGAACAATATTCTAGATTTACAAGATTTTCTTCAGCGTCTCCTCTACAGACGCTGAACTTATTTTGCCCCAAAATATATGAATAGTGACGAAGCCAAACCTATATATATGACTGTCGTACAGGCCACAAACCGCCTGTCAAGACGACTGACGCTACATCTGACCATATGGACACATCTAAAGCAGCATGGAATATTACCATCCGATATACCCGTTGAGAATACGAACATGATACATCCCTTCAACTGCGAGAAGTTTTAAAGTGTTGGACAGTTGAGGAAAAAAAAAGCCTAAATAAAAAACACTTATGAATATGGCGACAGTGTACTGACCGTATTTGGAAATTAAGTATCTTACTGATATAATGGAATATGCGTACACGTGTGTTCCCCCTCACTGGAATATGATTGGCTGGTGTCCGTCATAAATACCGACGGACGTGTAGGTACGATACTCAAAGAGCCTTAGTCTGAGAGCTAAGTCTATAATGATGCCCATTGGACTACGCCATTGATCTACACTTCTTACCTGCGACTACGACGCGTACCAGTCGATTACTGCTACCCTATTCTACTTGGTTAGCCAAAACTTTTGGTAGCCAAAACCACTGAGCTACTTCGTTCAAATATATCCCTTTCCGGGACATATCAGTTATTTTCACGAATTTTTGTACAGGCTAAAAATAGCATTTACATGTCATTATTGTAGTATAACAGATCTTTAAAAATGACTAATAGCTTGGCCGAACAAACTTTTGTATAATTTTTGTATTCAGTATATATATATATATATATATATATATATATATATATATATATAGAGAGAGAGAGAGAGAGAGAGAGAAAGAGAGAGAGAGGGGAGAAAGACGGAGAGAGAAGGAAATTCTACTTATCCGACGCGTTACATCCTCTGATTGCCTTGATAAAGACCCTTAGAGGACGAAATGCGTCAGCTAAATCTAGTATTCATTTTTGTCTATTCTAGGGTGTGTGAGTGAGAGACAGACACCCCCCGTCGATTTCGACGTATGAGAATCCGACAACCTCATTTCGTTTTATATGTTTGTGTCGTACGTGACACTTCAGTGCCGCTAGTGACCTGCATATAAGTCCATATATTGTGCAACAGCGAGGATCTCGGGACATAGCAACAGAAATATTTTATGACGCTTTTTGCCGTAGTCTTTCACTGGTCAATATGACTGATTTCGAAATTCCTTATACCAATCTGGTATAAATATCGCCAGTTATTTCTATCGAAAGCAACTCGCTCGAAGTTAGTATGAAGTTCATTGAAAGCTGTGAGGTTACTCTAACTTGTCTTTCTGTCGTCATTCCTTTTTGCAACATGTCCAACCCTTACCTCACAGTCGGTGGGGGGTGTAAACGGTAGTGTCAGAGCTATGCCGCCCGGAACTTCGTTCCTGGTAGGGCCACCCAAGGCGGACAGGTCTGACACACACGCCGGCTAACAAGGGCTCTGGTGAAAATCCCGGCGGCTTCTGGTCGTTCCTGTCTCTGCGTCTGTGGGAAACCCGCGGCAAGCAAGAACGTTATCCGAGTAGGCCTGGGTACCCTACTTCTATAATTTATCCCAAGAATCTTCTTCTCATAACAGGAAGAAGCCGGCTCAATCCGCCAAGGGTGAATGCCGCATCAGTACACTACAGAGGTTCATTGGTGTTGGAATATATATATATAAATGGCTCTAATAGACAAACAAACATCACTCACTTGGGTCTGTAAATCGGAGCTGATAAGTTAATCTAATTTGTCACCATTTATCCTCAGAGATCACAAGTTATTCTCCTCAATTTTGTTTCTAAGCCGAGGAAGCCAAAAAGCCACTGCGACACCTGTCGTTACATTTTCCGACTCATTCGTTTCGGATACTATTATACATCCTGCATGGCTACTCGAGGCGGTGTAATGGTTAGCAAGCTTGTCTCGCTAGAATAATTACGATTGAGTATTGAGTTTGATCCTCACTGGATGCCGCCTACATTCGGCCTTGTGCCACATCTAAGCTACGCTTGGAAAATCACTACTATTATACATCCTGCAAACACAAACATACACACTCACACACACGTGTGAAAAGTACTCCTTTCTCAAGCCAATATACTTAAGTATGATGATAAATATTTAAAATTAAAATCTGACCTTTCAAAATTATTTACATAAACGAAAGTGTAGATTAAAAATAATTGCATCAAATTAATTTGTCACTTAGTGTCTACCATAGTTTTCTCTTTTTAAACAGGTTTTTAGAATATTTTAGAGCGTTCTCAATTCAGTAAACGAAAGTTTATCGTTCTTAATTTTTCTCCGCGTTAATTCTATGTATTAATACAGATTATTAAGTAAACCTTGACTTTTATTTTATATATATATATATATATATATATATATATATATATATATATATATATATATATATAAAGGATATTATAATTGTAGAAAATAAGAGTATAATACCATTATCTTATATAAAAAAAAAAAACAATGGAAGCAATAATCAAAAAGAAAACCCAACAAAAAAACTGAACACGGCCCCAATTTAATGACCGTATTTGGAATATAAAGATTCCTACAACTCTAGGTACACAGATAAAGAAATTTATACCTTCAGTTAAAAATAGAAATAAAAATTATTCTTGATAATGGCTAAAAAAAATAGCAACATATACATAATGGACTTTTTATACACATGCCCAGAAGGAAAAAAATTAAATAAGTTTAATCACAGTACGTTGTTAAACGTTTTTAATGTAACTTGTATAAAAAGAGGGATTGCTATATATATATATATATATATATATATATATATATATATATAGTGTTTGTGTGTGTCTGTTCGTATGTGTGATATTTTTATACTATTGTTATTGACGTAAAAATTTCAATTTGCAGTCTTTACTTACGACCTTGTGCGAGGCAAAGCTCAGGAAATAAATATTAATTGAACAATGTCAGTTTTGATTGAATAACATTTATACATCTACATACGTACAAATATCTGCCCTCCGTACGTATCATATGTATGTTGGATTTGGCGTGAGGATTACTTGCATGCTGGCATATATATATATATATATATATATATATATATATATATATTTGTGTATGCACGCGCGTAGGCAAATGTTTGTAAATACGATGTCGTTGGAAAATTGTATCATTGTATTTAAGCAGCCATTGTACTCAGTAATTTTCAATTTCCGGCTAGAATGTCGAACAAACCAAAGAAACTAATACTGCATTTCGTCGAATCAGTTACAACTTAATGAGTCCTTTCCTTTTAGATTTCCTGTCATTGTAAACTCAATCACTAATCCAATCGAAGAATAATCATACCAATTCCGCTTTCAGAATATTAACATTTCATTACAAACAAAGAAAAGAGTGCTGATCTGCTACGCAATATCAATCCTTCCATATGGCAGTGAATGCTGGACAATTGCTTCAGATAACGACTTCAGGCAACCAGAGATGCGTTTGTACAGGAGTCTTAGAATACCATTAACGGATATAAAGATAAGTGCTTAGAATCATAACAAGATAATAAAAAAAGTGCTTTGACTTAGAATCAGAAAGAGAGCTTAAGTTTCTGGGATATAATGAGGAAGGTGGGCTTTGAGAATTCATCACTTACCTAACAAACTTTTGCAAGTATACGGCAGTAACCACTAGACCCACTTCAAAGCTGTACGCCGGCCAGCGAAATGCTACAAATCTCGCCATTTGTTATAGCCACTGACTCTATATGAGTCCGGTAGTCAGTACATTATATTTCTGAGATAAGGTACACTATTTACATTATTCGGATTATTTATCACAATGTTTCGGCCATTGTACGCTCTGGACTTCTGGTTGGAATGTCGAACATTATTTCGCTCTAGACTGTTCTAGTTCCACGTGCCATGTCTAATGGATGTCACTTATGAGTTGTGTCCTGTTAATTCACCTCTCAAAGTTCTCCACTGCCTTAAATAGGTATTGAACTCACTAGATCTAACCAATGCCTTTATCCACTGTGCCATGTGTCTTCAAGGACATCTGTGTATGAATTTCTAGCTCTTATAAACTTAATGTCTTCAGTAACCTTTTTTTGCCATTGCTCATATTGCAATTTTTGTTGTTATCAAAGCATATTTTTACCAGAACTCATATTGCAATTTTCGTTGTTATTATTGTTTTTCTCTGGCACTTCTTTTATTGGTTCCCATATTGTATTCATTTCTATGCTTGCTCGGCTCAGAAGATTTTTGTGACCTAGCATATGTGCTGATTTCTTAAGTTTGCGAATTTTCCAGTGATGTTCTTTGTCTATGATTTCAACCTGATCCCACAGAGGGCGGTGATCTCCCTTTTCTCTCCATATGTGGTCAGCCATGCCTGATGTTTCCACTTCCCCTTGTGTTACAACTTTTGGTGTTCTTGAAGCCTTACCTTAAGGGGGCAGCCTGTCTCCCCTTTATATTTCTTTCCGCAGCTGCACGGGATGGGCGTACATACAGTCGTTAGTCATGTTCTCCTCTATGGGGAGGGGGTCTTACTCGGGAGAGGGATCTGCGAAGTGTCGTCCAGCTTTTGTCCTGATGTTATATGAACCGCAGATCCTTTGTATTTTCTCCAATGATACCTTCATATAAGACAAGCAGACTGTTTTCTGAGTGTTGTTGTCCTTTTCTTCTACCCGCCTATCCCAGCTTATTGGGGCTGCTGCCATGTACCCAGGGTAGTTGTTACGTTGTAGGGTACTGCAATAGGATACTCAATACCTGATTAAGGCAGTGGAGAACTTGGAGAGGTGAATTAACAGAAGATAACTGATAACTGACAGCCATTAAACATGTCACGTAGAACTAGAACAGTCTACCCCAGTCAGCGAAATAAAGGGTTCAGTTCGATATTCCAACCACCTGAAGAAGACCGGAGCGTACAACGGCCAAAACGTTGTGATAAATATGGCAACAAAAATGAGGACAATAGTCTGAATAATATAAATAATAATCCTAATTTTTTAAAAAACGGATCATCCCCTAAGATTTAGCAGACTAAAATAATTTAATCCCACCACACCTTTGAAAGATTAAAATTTATTGAAGAACAAGAGGCAAATAAAGAGGAAACCAAAATATATGACTACGACAGAAGACTAAAAGCGTAAAAATATGGCGAACGAGAATTTTAAGAATGATGTGACCGATGTAGCTGCTAGTGAATCACCCTCTTATTGGAGTTCATCAAAGTGTATCAACAACGTGGCAGAGGATCTCGAGCGATGTAAACAGTAAGCTCTGCTCACAGATGGCAGAATATTAGTTGACCACGACGAAGTATAGCACTTTAAAAAAACTGTCAGCTTTTGTGGTGGACAAGCGCTTGCGCAAAATTTGTCTACACAAATATATGGTGATGAAATCACTGATTTCCTTGAGGGCAATACCTCAGCAAATAGAAACGCAGGCTATTTTGTGGGACATATTGTTGTTTCGCCAGAAGATTTCGTCGAAATGATGTCTTGTGACTTTATAAGTGATTTTATAATCTAAATGGAATATCTCCGTAGAGGAAGAACATGGTGACAGTGTACGAGGTACCTGATTTTGTAAATGCGAGCGCCTAGGCGTATACCTAATGTATTACGGTCATATTGTGTTACCTTATTTCCTACGCGTAGAGAGTTAGGGTTTGACTTTGCATTCAATTCCTAACAGCTTGGAGGGTAGCGGACAGAAATATACGGTTATCGTTACCGGTAGGAAACCGACGTGTTGAAAGTGTGACGAAACTCGTTACCGCGCCCCGTTACTGCCCAGAGAAGGCCTCTGAAGATACGTAACAACCACACTAAAATACCTTCTAGTTCCGTGGCGCTTGTAACCGGCATGCCCACGGCTGGAACCGGTGGCCAAAAGACCCCAGTTGGGTTTATTCTGGGGCCAGTATTTCTTGATACTTCTTAGCCGCCCGCGAGTATGGTTACGTAGAAGAGTCCGAGGTATGGTTCGTCGTGGGTAAGGTAATTTTTAAGAGAAGCGTCAAGCTGCGGGACTGAAGCTCACAATCGTAAGGGCACTAACAGTCCCCTTCACAAGGGTGAGACCGTTTCATGACTTTATCGGCAAGTTTGATCTTATTGATAAATTTCATAATGTGCATCCCCATGAAAGTAGTATGGATGTGGACTAATAGGTGGGGTAGTTTTCGGTGTTGTTACATCGACCCAGTCTTAGACTCGACTTAGTGCTCATAGAGTGTGAGTTTCCACTCGATAGTTCATACAGACTATAGGCTCGTCTGGATTCGAATAAACTTAGACGTAAGGTTAAATTGGCTGGATTCCGGAAATTCAACTTGTCATTGTTCGAAGAGAAGAATTTCAGGGAATAGTTATTACTTACACTACAGCGGGAATTGTCGAACAGTGGTTGGGAACAGGTAGTGGGATTACTTAAAGTCTAGAATTAGGTCGTTTACAGCTGACTAGAGTCGCCTCGGCGGCTCAGTCTAGATTGAATAGCAGCGTAAACGGCATATAGAATATATATGGCTTGATAAAAAAAAAAGGATGAAGCTCTGGCAGTTAAGGTCAGGTTAAAACGTGTGTCTCCGGGGGCGACGTATATAGCCGTTTAACTGCGGTAAGAAGTATTTCGGAATGCAGTTGATCGACATTTCGCTAGCGTCACATTGCCGGATAGACGAAACGTGACTGCAAACTCGGGCTTATGTGAGAGCTTTCCGAATTACTACCAGGAGCTGCTCAACAGGAAGTCCGGTCTGAGCTCAGTTCGACGTCTATTTGGCCAACTTCCCGTGTTTTAAAACGGCTGGGTGCAAGGGTCTCATAAGACTTGAAAACTTTTTGACCAGGACAAGACTCCGGGCTTGAATGGTCTTCATTACGAATTGTACTTGAGGCAGCCACCGATATTTGTTCTCTTGTTAGACATCACTTACAGCTGGATGAAACATGGGTCTGTACCTTATCGTTCCTTCGCAAATTACAGGCTAATCCGGTCCTGCGCGGACGATGTGTGCGTGCTTGTCATGAGCACCACCGAGATTGTCCAGGTCGGCTTAGAAATCTGAGTATGAGACGGTAACATGGGCCAAGATCAACTGTGATAATTCTGTTGGCTTGCGATTGGACGCTTGGTAAGGAGATTCTCTTTTCAGGCATTTTCAATGGACAGACGGTCCTTTGTACGATAATCAGCGTCTGGTTCGGCTCTGCAGTTGGAAATTAACTCGTCGAACGTTTGGAAGTAGCGCGAGGCCGCAGTACGTCTGTGGTCTCGGTATTTACCAGTGACCCACCACTGAGTTAGGTTGTGACACAAAGTCGGTTATTTAACGTGGGGAACCCAAGCGCGAACACTCGAGTCGCTGGTCCAAATTTACCGAAGCCCCCACTTACGCGGGATCAGACACAAAGCTTGTCTTAACAAGACATGGCTGATCAAGGCCACGGAATAGATATTACAGTTTGATCATAGTTTCTACGCCGCGAAACACGTAGTCCGTCTGGTCTCGGACGAATCTATCCTTAACAGGGAGTTTTATATCAAAACATTACACAACAGATAATGTACAAACTATATCTATAAAACATATGGTTACCTTGAAAGTATAAAATTATGTACAGAATATGTAGTTGAATGCATACAATTGCGTTCAAATTACATTTAGGTGAAGTGGTGAAATATTCAGATTTCTGCATTAAATAATCCAGAGAGATTGATAGGCCGCTACACAAAATCAACCATCCAAGCCATTTGGGAGGACTTGAAGTTTGTGCTTCGTACATCTACGCCATCCTTCCTTATCGACTTTTTGTGCTTCCTCTCCCGTTTTCATATACTTCCGATCTTCCTCCTTCTGAATATATTTTTTTAGGGTTTTGTAGAACCATTTATATGACCTAAAGTTGATATCAAGAGAAAAGGCTTGAACAGGAGTTACTCTTGTACTTTACATCAAAACCTAACGAATCTTACAAACGTGGCATCTATAAACTTGCTGACAGATGGAATGAGCATTGGAGATTATATCGATGATTAAGTATTCCTTTAAGCATTGATACTTTCATTTGTAATATACACGATAAAATCTGACGGTACTTTCGTTCTAACCTTTGACATTAGAGTTATTTTTCTCAGTTATGATGGGAATTATAAAAACACAACATTTCAGTCAATTATCCTCGGGATATCTTTCGGTGTTTATTATTTAGGATATTATGGAATATGTTGCATGGCCTAGTAACTGAGATATTTTCGCCTCTACGTTGCCATTTTTCTTGTGATATATTTGGATGCGATTAATTTTATTTTTACTTTAATACGTTTTCGTCTTGATTGGTCAATTTAAAGTTCATCTTGTTGATAAAACAGAATACGAGATAAACAATAATTTACTGTATGGGGTGGGGTGTATCGCTTTTGTTTTTGAGATTCGGATCAGCGTAGGCAAGTGCAGCAAAGGGGAGACTTTAATGACGACTGACCATGAGAATTTGAAAGTGTCTCATTTAAATTCGTCCAAGAATGATCGCAAACATTTTTTTTAAAATTAAAGTTCAGAATGTCAGCTTCCCCTTTCCTTCATTCACATGTGTAGTTACTGTTATAGAGTAGTTTTCACAGTGAAGGCTTGTATTTCACTCAGTCGGTCCTAAATTAGGTTCCACGTACAAAACGTTAGGAACTTGAAATATAGTTAATAACGCAGCAATCTAGTTGTGGGGCTCATATTTTAATGTCCGACATCGACTGACTCACACAACTCACTCAGCTTCCCTGGCGACTGCTACTACTACTATTTATCTGTGGGAGAGTCTATTTACAATAGAAATAGGTACGTTCCGGTATAACAGTTACAACAACATAAACAACACTTTAGTCCGATGATGTCCTGAAGGACGAAACGCCTCAGACGATTTTTTTCCCACTTTGTCATTAATTTTCATAATATTTATACAGAACCAAGTGTAACGTAACTCAGAAAATGAGAGAAAAATCCTTTCTTCAACGAACTCTTCTAATATGGATGAAAAAGTGAGTGGCAATTTTTCTTTGTAATATCTAATGGTTACAAGTTTTTTATGGGAGTCCAATTTAAAGCACCGATATCTTCTTTGTTGAATTGCGATATTTATTATTGAATAGTGAATTATATCCATATGATAGGTTTCCGTTAAGACATTATAGTATTTTTGTATATGATGCGCTACATGCTTCGATTGGAACTAAAAGAAGGTTGTTCGCCGAGGAATAGGATATGTATTTGCGACATCCTGTGGTTGAAGTGCGAAAAAAAAAGAAAAAAAAAAGAGTGTCCTTTCCTTTTATGCGGCTTTATACAACGCCACTTAGCAGGCGTTAAAAGAAATCCCCCTGGAAGTACAAGATTAGAAAACTATATTTTGCCAATATGAAAAAAATATTCTGAGATGCTTTTTTTCGTATCGTGACGAAGGAATTTTTAAATGATCAAGTTTAGATGTTAGTGAACACGTGAACAAGAAAGGGTATTTCTTTGAAGCACAACTAAAAGCGAATCGATGGTGCTGTCGAAATTTGTCAAATGTAGTACGTTCTGAAAAAAATGTCGATAGCGTTTTGCTTTGAAACGACCAATTAAAAAATAAATATGATATTTGGAAATTAAAGAAAAAGGCTCATAAAGAGAATTTAGATTTAAAAGCTTCTTTTTTTTTTTCGTTATTTTTATTTGTCAATGCATCATTTAAAAAGGCGAATAATTGGTTTCCTTCAAAAACAGAATAAATCACAGAAATATTCCAAATAACGGTTAAAGTAGAAACGAAGACAAGTGCATTAGAAACCAAAAACGGGGAGGGGAATATTCAAACATTTTGTGTGTGTGTGGCGTATTAAAAATTTTTTTTTTTTTTACTTTTTTAATCATTTTAAGTTTTTAACTTATTTCCAAACAGATCTTGTAGAACGAGGAAAAAAAGACGAATAAGTTTTCTTTTCGTTTAAATGCTTTGAAGATGCAAAAATCCAACATTAAGTGGGGTCCGAGGTAATAAATAAACAAACAGTGAATATTTAGTTAAACTTTTTTAATAACCCGGAGTTTTGAAAAGCAAATTGACACTTTCCCAAAAGAACTCCATCCCACCATCTCTTTAAAAAACAATTAAAATAATTAAAACAAAAAGTCTTTAATTATACGGGGGTGGGGGAAATGAGAAAAAAGAAAGCAAAAAACAAATTGGGCGTTCATCACTTAAGTTAGCAGTAATAACTATAATAAAAATATATATTCGTGTTATCTTTGTGTACATATGGTTTATAAATCCATATATCAGACGAATAGTTGGAAATCGAATAACAAAATATTTTTTTTTTAAATCCTAATTAACGCGTTTCATCTTAAGCAGGAACTTCTTCAGACAATAAACGTAATCAGTTATATATCTTATGTAGACAGCGAGGAAGAAATACATCAAACTACAAGCTACATCGAAAACGATAAAAATACATGAATGCCCGCTTTAAAGTTTTAACGTCAGGTTTATCATAGTTTAGCCGATTTAACTTATACAATGCGAGGTATTTAAAAACAGCGACAGAAATAGAAACAAAAGTGATAGAAAGATCAATTAAATCGGCTAACTTTCACGTCTAGATAAATTGGACTTCAGTTTCAAAAAAATTAAATTTAAAATCGAGTGTTCTTGCAGCATTTTTATCGTTTTCGATGTAAAACTGTTTGTTACATTTTCCCTGTCCCACCTATATAAGTCTGGCTCTGTCAATAAAACCATTACAAATATGAAGTTCCTTCTAGGAACAAAACAAGCTGTTTAAGAGTTTTCATATTTGTGTATGTGTGTACATGCGTTATTTCTATACATACAAGAGTTATTTGTATTGTCTCGATTCTATTTTGAATTTCCACTCCTACTTTATTTTGGGCAATTTAGTACTATTTCAAATGCTCCAACAGTGAGAGAAACGATTGTCGCTCAAGGGCATTTGATCTCTTTTCTTTTGAAGATGTTCTTGAGCCGTAATATAAGGATCAAGAGCGCGTCATAACTGACCAAGGATCCTGTCATTTCTTCACTTCTCTACCTCGACAAAGATTTCTAGCTGTCTTGTTTTCTGAAGATCACATCGAATCACAGTCCCAATTTTACCCAGCCATTTTTGGATTGCGTCTTTCACAGTCCCAAGGGCGCCCATAACAACAGGGACAACACCTTTTATAAACCTCTCTATAAGTGTGCTATCTCAAGTTTCAAATATTGATGCCTTTACTTTCTCTCATTTTATTTCCCAACTACCCTATGTACCCTGGTACTGCTATATCGATGAGTCATCACATTTATTTGCATTGGACTTCCATAATAATAATAATCATTAAAACCTTTTCTTTTTTGTCTGCGTAAAGCGAATTTGGTAGATTACCAGAAAATTCCCTTGATTTCATCGCCGTCAAGAATCTTGGAACAGTCATTTCAGAAATTATTGAAAATCTCCACATGATCGTGCCCAAAGTAGAGCAAAATTCTTGCCATCATTTGTCACATATGATTGGCTAATTTTTTTTTGGGGGGGGTATTAAAAATGACCAATAGAAAGCTTCTTACATATGCTTAAAACTAGGTTGGATTTTACGAAAATTGTTTTTTAAGAAAATAGGTTAAAATATTGATATTATGTTGATTCTTGTGTTGCTTACAAAAGTTTTTATTTTAAGATGCGCTTTAATTAGACTTGCCACTAACTTTACAGTAATGGTATCGGATATACTGTCAGTAATACCAATAATTCTTCGCGCATATTTTATGGAACATTTACGATGTTAAGGAGCTGTTAAAGTTTCCGCACAATAACACATAGCAAACTTGGATTATTTATAACCCATACGAGCTGGCTAATATGCATATGATTAGATATATATTTTATATATTCAAACAAGTACATTAAATCAAGCGAACACTCATGTGCCGTTTGAATTGTTACGTCGGTATGGGGTAAGGCTGCCATGATACTTGGCTGAAAAATAGGATTTTGTAGCTAGCGAGAGAAGCAAAAACAGTTGAAAAAAGAAAAAAAAATGAAATTAACGATACACATGAAAGTAAGGGGAGGCTGAAGGACCGAAAGGGTTTTTTGATTTAACGCGGAAGAGTGTCGTCGGAAAGAAAACAAAGAGATTTGTAGGCTTGAGGCAACCAGAGCTGAGGTTTGCAGGTAGTGAGAAAAATGGCTGCCAGAAGACAGTCGAGGACCTGGTAGTCTGGTTACGCGCGGAAGATGCTAGTCATGGAAAACACCGCCGGGTTCGGAGAAGCACAAGCAAAGGGAAGTGTGAAGAACGCTGTAGATAAATTGTAGCTAGCTTAAGTTTAAGATAAGACAGATTTTTAACCAGCCCTTCCCGGGCTCCTTTTGGCCTTGTGTCACATTTTCTGTTTTATTTCAGAAATAAATATCATTTGAAGATTAGTTGATTTAGTCGTTTGTTTGTTTTTTTTTGTTTTTTTTTTTTACATTTTATGTATGAGTATTTATAAACCAGTTTGTTTTTCCTACCCAGTCTTCTGTTCTGTTCTTTCGATGATCTAATAACGACCTTCCTAATTCTCGGCTACTTTTGAATAAAGACAACGTCACAACAAAAATAAAACGGGAAACTTCATTTTCCGCTTTGTTTTTGTTTTTGTTTTTTTGTTGTGTTTATTTTTTACCCTGAAATATTAGCTTCTAAATCTTTTGTTTTATATGCCTAACAAACTCTACAGAAATAAAATATAAGAGAAAAGCAAAAGATTGTGTATTTAAAATCAAAGTTACAGTATGATCAGTTATGTGCCATGCGTAATACACGCTTAGGCGATCATGAATCTTGGAATACATGACTAACGAGGGAGATATTCTTCCCGCAGTAGGTTGCTATTTCTTTCTACGGTAGATCAATTGCTATCCAAGAACCCGGTCTGTCCTGCTATTTACCCAAAGGTATTAGCACGTAAGTGAATGTAATGGATTCGAACTCGGCTTTCCGATTCCTCAATCTGAGCCGCAATCCATTACTCCACCGTGCCTTCTTACAGTACGATAATAGATCTAAAACTCATTTTATGGGAGGAACAGATTAAAAAAAATAGAGAATCGGGAATTTTAAAAATTTAACGTCAGACTTAGCACCCTGATTTTCATTTTCCCGAAGTTCTGCTAGATTTACGTGTGCGTTCATGTTGATTATTTACATCTGGTTTGGCATATTGTCCCTGTCCGTTATTCACTTAAACCCGAAAGAAAAAACGAGTATGAAACTCCTGCTGAGCTTACCCCTGGGTTCGTCTGGTGCTGTCGTGTTTCCCTTTTCTTTTTGTGCGTGTGTGCGTGCGTATGTGTGGTGGAAACAATGACAAAAATATTCTCATATAACCGTTCTAAAATATACTTTTTGTACAAGACATACGTTTTGAGCGTTAAAGATTTTATTGTATACACTAGTTGTAAAACGGAGAGTCCTTATAGAATTAAGCTGTTATAATTTATACATACTACGCATGTCAGATAGTAAAATGTTAATTGATATTACATATGAATAATAAATACACGTACAAATATTGTATATAGTAATAACGACTCGCACACATCAATTTGATTATAACATTACAGACTCTGTAAGTGGGTAAGTAAGGCCAAGAGCAATGATATAAAAGTAATTCAGGTTTGAACCATTGTTTTTGTAGGAACGGTTTTTAGACATGTAACAGATTAATTTTAAGCTAAACATCTGGATATATAAGAATTTATTAAAATTTATTAATGATATTCTTAAAATATTATGTTCTGATAGTGGAATATTCAGTAATTAGATACAGTACTACTATTAGATATAATAATAGTGGAGAGAAAGAGAGAGTTGATATGACAGCACAACAGTTATTAGGCATCTAGAGAGGTCGACCTACGCGATATCTTTGCTGATATTCAATAGTACACGCATACACATATATTTTCAACGTAAATATTATAGAGCAGTATATTTGCAGTTTTGTTCCTCTTAAATCTGCCATCTATGGCAACTTCATAGTTCCAACCTCCCATAATCAATTATCTGACACCGTAACGAACTACAGTCTGCGCTTTGCAGTCTTCCAGAGAGCTGAAGTTTCATTTAGAGGCTTCTGAAGACCCAAATCAATGGTAACCAAAAATGTGTAATATCTGGTAAAAAGGGCGGATGAATGAATACTTTTTTGCTAAGATATAACAAAGTTTGCCTGGTCACCAAAGAAACTCGAATTCAGTCAAGTGATATTCCGATAGAATATTACACATTTTCTTTTAATTTCAGACATTTTACAAGATTTAACAAAGTTACGCACACGGATAGATAAATTATGATACATTATTTACGTGATGAAAATAGCCTGTCGCACAATCTTTTCCCGAAGATACTTCGCTAGTTCCGTCTATTGTGTACCGTGTCTCTTCAGGACGTGGACCATTACGGTTCTGCACAACTTCCTCTCCTTCGAAGCTAAGTAATGTTTGTCTTCTTTCTATGCCTTTGGGTCGCTGTTCGGTCATCCATTTGCACAACCTCGTTTTCACTCTGCCCTTCTTGCCTTCAATATTTCAAATTTTCCTCATTATGTTTCCAAAAAAATTCAACTATTACTTTCTCGCGAATTGCTCAAATGTCTTTATACCAGATTAGACTAAGGCAAGTATATATATTTTTTGCGACATCAGAATTTCATATAATAATTGCAACTACCCACCATACTACTAGTTTCTCTATAAAGTTAACCCCAAAATATATATAATACAACTAGTATATATTTTAATGATCGAATAAGGAATAAATAAGAAACATTTTATAAATTTGAAATCGTAGCTTTTTGCTGATCTCGTTTGAAAACGGAATCTACATAAGACATCAATATTGAACCCATCTATACAAAAAACTGTTGTCAGGTTACTCCCTAAGAAACAAGATTTTCTACTCAATTGCATATTTGATACCAATTCATATATTAATGTAAAACCTGGTCTTTTTTCCAGAACTTCAATCGGGGGAAGAGAAAATATGTACCCGGCTGAATAGCATTTAACAACAGCTTTGTACTATATTCAGTTCAGGATAAATATCTAAACGTCATTACAGTTGAACCCATTTAGTATCGAACTCTCTACAGTTCTAATGGTCTGCGAGCAGGACTTGATAACCATTGCTTTTGTCACCTCAAATTTTCCTAAAAATAAAGTGACAGTGTTACTTTTTGCATGCCGTCGCCTAGAAAGATTTGACACGCAACTAATACAATGATAGGGATTGAGTTGATTTTTACAATATCTTACTTAGTCATATTCATGACATATGCACACCAATATTTTTCTTAGCACCAAAATAATTCATAAACGTATCAGTTCTCTGTGAGAAACATTAATTTTAAGCAGAAAAAGGGTTAAGCCCAAAATGAAATATAAACTGGAAGATAGAAAGAGAGAATGAAAGGCATTTTCCCTGGTAATGTGGACGTAAAGAATAGGCCATCTGGGTTGCCTCACCCCTACGAATTGGAACGATACAGAAGAGTTTATTTTTTTATCTATCGAAAATCTGGCATGCGGGTAAAGCAAATTGGGAAATGGTTTTATTTCTTTCTTGGGAAATTAGAAAAACACATGTCATTGGCGAAAACAGAAGTAAACATGAATTATATTTTCGTTAGCGAAAACAAATTGAGAAATGAAAGCAGAATGAACCCGCTGCGAGGATTAGGATTATGAAAATCGATCCGTCATAACAGGCAAATGATCTGACTTATGTTTTCGCTAAGACGGCAACCGGCCTGACGATGGAAAACAGCGTGTCTCTTTGTTGTGAAGTATATTTTCATTGACGAAGGTGATCTGGTTTGTGTTTTCACTGGACAAGTGTGTCCAGGAAAATGGTCAGGGAATTGAAATTAATGAGGAGAATAAACCACGTCATTTCTCCTACGCACTTTAAAAATTAGATTTGTCACAAAGACAGTTATGCCAGTCCTGAGAAGTCTACAGAGCTAGAATAAGGAGTGGGAAGAAGAAAAGAGCACAATTTAGTTCCACTTGTGCGCGTAGCGGTGCGAGATGTGAAGTGAAGCAAGTTGGAGTTAAGACTACTGTAGCTACTCCAAAGGAAGGTGGATAATAAGTTTATTAAGCAGAATAGGAAACAAAGGAAACATTTACTGAGATTAACCGAATATTGGGGAATCACGCCAGTTTTGGGCTGAGGTGCATAAAGCAGGTGATTTGGGGGAGATCAGTGACTTTGTACTGAGAAAACGTATCGAGTGCCCCTGAAATTCACGTCAGCTGCCACCAGATTTCCTGATTTCAAGACGTTTAGAGAAGGCCCAGATGCTGGAAAGATTATTTTTGTTGAACCAAGGATTAAATATTAACCCTATGAATCACTCGTTTTATTTTTTTCGTCGTAAAGATATTTTTCTTCCTTAATATAGCACCCGCCACGGTTTGAACCGGCGCTGCGATTAAGATGACATCCAACCTTTCACTGCTCTGAGATCAAGAACACAGCAAGGGCAGAGTCAGTGAGGATGGAAGCGGCAAGCAATCGACAACCTACTTGAACCAACGTCAGCACTGACCAGAGCAGTTAGCCCTGTTGTTAAAACGTCGTCCTAACACCCCCAGGACCGTAACACTAAACGTGGTTACAACACCGGATATAAGCGACGGTCGAAAGGTGTTACATTAATTATTGACCATGACAAACGATGTAACCCTGTTGGCAGATAGTGCTATACCCTAATTCAAATACGCTTTGAAAACGAAATCATTTCTCCCACATACAGTTCTTAATGATTTATTTACAGATGTGATATAAGGGGAGAAGGAACCCCATTATTTTTCGAGAATCAATATGAAAAAGATGACAATAAAATGGGTCCCATTCTACACAGCGCTTTTAGGAATAGATTGATAATTCAATTTTTTCTACGGTTCGCTGGTTTAAACGTTTGCTTGCTTTGTTCTTCAAAAGTCCAATTCTTTTTGACAGAAATAAAGAAGACAGCCACTGGAAAAGACGACGTGAGGAAAATAAAGAAAGGGCAAAACAATAAGAAGTTATGTTTTAAGTCCAAGATAACGTGCAAAGATGAAATTTCCCCGTAAAAAAATAAAATAAAATAAAATATGGCGAAATCATGACAGAAATATTAATAAAATCGTTATTTAAATGCTAATCACTGAAGCAGGTGATATAGATTACAGTGTAAAAAAAGCAATAAGACTTATTTTCTTTTTTATCTCCACTTAATAATACATATGATTCAAACCATGGACGTCTTCAATTGCCGCGGAATCTCGGTCAGTGGCAGGTTTAGTCCAGAGGACGGATTTCTAGATTCCAAGTAGGAGGTATTTTTTTTCTTTTCCTTGTAATAGCAGAAGTGTGGGATCAAATAACTCGGTTTAAACATCATGGATTAATGTTACTTCATAAAATTTTTCTCATAAAATCTTTGGTAATGCGGTAGGAGTTCGAATTTTGTCGGAAGCAATTTCTTTGATTTCTATAATTTAATTATCCCTAATGTTGTGCTAATATAAACGTCGTCGTTGAGCAATGGTTAACAAGCCAATCGCGAAGGCTATTATTGCTGACACGATTTGGATTATTTGTGTCATTATACCAGATTAAAGCAATGTTATCACATACTTTTGTGCGAATTAGGATCGATTTCTTAAAACAATTAACCGATCACCGAAACATTACAATAGACATTTCAGTTCTGTTGTATTTTCTGCTTGTAATGCAAAAAATACGGATCGGTTATTCAGAAACGAAATGTCAAATTACCGTTGTACCCCGTGCAAAAAAAAAGGCACTAGTGTCATTTCGCGAATTTATCCGGAGTAGAATATAAAACGAATCTGTTTCGAAAGATAATATTTCTTAAAATTCTTCACTTAGAATGAAATATCTTCTTGGAAAAGACTTTCAGCTAAAAAGGATGTAAATTGATTGTAATGTTCATCAAATTGCATTGTGGGTGTAAAAAGAAGGAAAGTTACACTGCAAAATAAATGTATAGGTAATCAGCATTCGATTAATGAAAGATTTTATGAGTATTTAGTTGCTTATCTACATTATTTTCGGAAAATGATTGATATGATTTATAAATTTGTTTCTTGTTTGACATTTTGCTTTATAATATATATATATATACTCTCGACTCTCCCGTCGTATTCGACGTATGAGGGTCAAGCAGATCAGTTCCTAGGAAACCGACAGCCCGACAACAGCACATGAGATTTGATTATAGTGGTGAAGGTTTCGTGCAGGACCATCCACACTTTTTGAAGGGCCGAATACGGAGACCTGGTGCACTACGTGCCACAAGGTTCCCAAACAACCATCCGCAGGTTTTGGATTCAGAGTTTTCCTTCTCCTAGACCTATATATATATATATATATATATATATATATATATATATATATATATATATATATATATATATTCATGCACGTTTCATTAAATAATATAGATAAATGTTGTCTATTTATTTTATGTAAATTCTTTTCGTAATGTCTGATAAGTTTAATAACATTAACGTTGAACGAAGAAAGAAATTCACAATATTGATCCATATTTTTTTTAATCCAATCTAAGCTTTCGGCTTACATAAGCCATTATCAAAGATGTCAACATATTAAGCAATATACGGACACGACAGTGATGATAGTCTGTCTTATATGCACGTGTTTAGCGTTGCTTAGAAATCATTTATGTAAACAATGACAGTCTGGACTTATAAATTAAGTAAATCAAATTATTCATAGCATCGCTTGATAATGGAACGGAACTTGGTATTTTAAGTCTAATTTTTATAATTCAATTTAAATTGAAGTTTAATTTTTGAAACATGACAATTTCGGTGTTGCGATGGTAATATATTAAAAAAAACAATTATAATATTATGCTCTACTGTTGTATCGAGCACTGTTTTTAAAAAAAAAATAGAATTAGATGCTAAGTACTCTGATTTATAAATCTCATTGTTCTTTCCTGTTATTTCCTATTATTTTTTTATATATATATATATATATATATATATATATATATGAATAAATATAGTTTTAAGGTGTGCTATATTTATGGGATAAATTACTCAATATCAGAGATAGAGCGTATCTAAATATAAAAGTGAACATTGAAGTCAACACTCAGAGGCGACAGGCTGTTTCATGCTAGACGCAATACATATATATATATATATATATATATATATATATATATATATATATATATATATATATATATATATATATCAAAAAAAAAATCCTTAAAGAAATATTCTGCTGGGACCGTAATTTTTTTTTACAAATATTTACAGCATCAAAATCTTGCATTTCAATAAAGAGGGAAGGAAATTTGGGGATACAATTCGAAGAATATTGGATGCGAAAAGGTGATAATGTTAGTCCAAATACGCCATTTCTTCTCGACTATTTCTAACAACAAATATAAATATTAATGTCTTCGGAAAGTAATTCTGTATTTCACCGCTGTGAGTTTATGAGTCAAGCAGCCAAAGTAGAAACAAGGTTAAATGGAAGAAAACTGCGTCTAGAATTATCAATCTCTTCTACTCGACAGAATGTCATTTATAATACAATTCAGAATTTGATTGGGAGAATTTTAAAGAGATAATGTAGATTCCTAATGAGCTTTTGCTTGAGATGAACAATGTTCTAGCATCTGGGGTAATGTTTTCCACAGGAATGCAAACATTTCATTTTTGCATCACATTGTTACAGAAGAAAAATTGGTTTTGCATGCCAACTGAAAAATGGGAAAAAAGAACAATGGTTATCGCAAAATGAGAAACTAGTGCCAGGGTGAAAATCAGGTTCTATCTACAGAGGCCATTGCTTTTTATGTCTGGAAGATTCTGAATGGTGTCATCTATTACGAGCGTTTGGAACCTGGATAGACCATCCGTACAGATGCCCATTGCCAGTAGTTTGATCGGAGAAACGAAACATTATGTCGATAAACGGAACAGGGTATTATTCTCCATCATGACAATGCAAGAGCGTCCTCTAAAAAAGAAACCAAAGAAAAAATAAGTTCATCATAATGAGAGGTTCTTCCATGTCCTACATACACATCAGATTTAGTATAAACAGCTTTTCCTTGGTTTTGATCACGAGGATATTTCAGAAGTGGTAGAATATCCAGATACAAACAAGAATGTTAAAATATTTCAAACGAGGAAAAAAAGAAACACATTTTTAAATATGGAATCGAAAATCGTTGGACTGAATTCATTAAAAATGAAGGTGATTACGTTTTTGATAAATAATATTTAAATAAATTTACCCTAATTTTGTTTTACAACCATTCTCGCAAAATTTAATTGCTTTTTCAAAATGCTGATAATTTTAAGATTCTTTGTAAAAGTTTTTCAATTTTAAAACTTTATATCCAAACCAAAATCAATAAAAACTGTTCATATTTACACAAAATATCATTTGAACTGTAAAATGGAAGTTGGGTGTAATTGTAATCTTCGAATTTCCAGTGGAATCTTTGTTCAATGGGTGTGTAGCCTGATACGCATTTATTAGCTGATATATGATTTAAAATTATTACAGCATAAGTTTGATATAGGTGATTAATATTTATTCCTGAATTGCACTGATAATGAGGGAGATTATGTTGAGAGATAAATAACGGTTGCGTAAAATTAAAGCCTTTTCCTAATTAAGATACGGACTTATTGATGTACACATATTGATACAACAAATAAAAGTTGTAGTACAAACAAAACCTATATAAGATGATATGACTTGGAGGTATGGTTTCGGACCTGAAACATCATTACCACCGATTCAGATCACCCAATAGTACCTTACGATATCACTCGGTTATTGGTTTTTCTAACATAATGTAATCTTCAATTGATTCTTGGAGAACACTCTGAAGATTACTGCGTCATGAGTTTGAAGTATTTCATATATTTACACACCTTGATGAGTTTGAATGAAAATCACTATAATTATTCTCATAGAAACAGAAAGGGAATATTTTGATTTTTCTTGCTTTTTTTTCTTCAGTGATACTTATTGAAGTCTAATAAAGACTGTTCATTAGACAGAGAAAATAAATAACGTCTTTTAAGAAGACGGGGAAGATAAGTTGAACATATAATTCTGTTGCTATACTGCCGTATACATATAAATGCATATAATAAATGCAATATTTTTCTTCGCCTAGCTCTTGGCTGTACCTATTTTGAGTTTTACAGAATCACATCCACTCTTCAGGAGACTTCGTACAAAAACTGCTTGCCTTAAATACTTTAAAGAATTGAGGTGAAATATCTGGCAAAGTATGTAAAGGTGGAATATGAGAAGATCAGTTAGATGCTGAAATCTTTTATTTTTGTGTTGAAATCTCGCTTTACGTGAACGTAAAATAGCGAGATTTTCAAAGCACAGATAAAAAAAAAACTACGTAAATACCGTTACTATGTGCAACAGGTGTGCCATGGTAACGACTTTTCTATCGGGTTTCGAAAATGCTCCAGTAAAATAGCGAAACGTCAACACGTAAATAAAACATTTCGATATCCAACTGATTTTTCGGATATTACACTTTTGTCATGATAGAAATATACTTATATATGACAATTCGAACTTCTGATAAGTCTTTTCTTCGTTTTATTTCAATGATTAATTTTAACACCTAAAATGTTTATTCGTTTTTGCTTAATCATTTTCTAATAAAATGAAATACTTCAAAATAAAATTAACTATGACGTTATTTCTTTAACGATTCTGAAGATTGTAGTGTAGAAAAAAAATGTCCGCGAACAAATTATTCACTACATTTAAACACAAGGTGAAAAGTGAACGCCCCAAATTAAATATACCAATTTTATTCTTGGCTTTAATTTTCCCCTTCTCTATGTCCATGTATCTATCTATCTATCTATCTATCTATCTATCTATCTATCTATCTTGTTGGTTAAATGTGTCTGTATATGTTTTCGTGTCTGTGTGCCTACATATTTACATGTATACATGTATGTGTTATTTTTCATAATTCGTTATAGATCATGTGTTATTTTCTATATTTTTCATTTAAACAGTTCGAAGTCAGCAATTTTGATCCTATCTTAGCAGCTTACAATCTCAGGATTCAATGTCTACATTTTTAATCTTGAAATATACACACAGACACATATACATCCACACACACACACACACACACATACATGAATATAAATACACACACATCTATACAGCCACACACACACACACATGTATACATTCATACGCACACACGCATGTATACATCCATACACACACACACACACACACACACACACACACACACACACACACACACACACACACACACACACACAAACACACACACATATAATTCTGAATGATGAATGTATCGTTACAATGCCTATACACCTTTAACAATGGTAAATGCATACAATATACAGCCTGTTGATTGCGGGTACATGAAACTTAAAATTGCGAAAGAGTAAAATTGTTAAACGTGTATAGGTGTCGTAACGATAATATTTAACGTCCCCCCCACGAGAGATGTATGTGGCACAAGGCTGGTTTAGCGTGGGTTCTCCTAGCCCGTAGGCTCGGCCAAAAATATCCCCTTAGAACCCGTATAAACGGGTTCAGGACCTGTCTACTTCCCCGGACGAAACTTTGCCCTGCGGCAAACCTTCGCCTGGGTTCCTCTCTGCCAAAGCAGGGAGTTCGACAGCAATGAACGTTTGGCAACAGGTGTCGTAACGATACATTCAACATTCAGAATTATATATATATATATATATATATATATATATATATATATATATTATATATATATAAGGTTACAGGTCATCGTGACCGAAGATTTGAGCCTACTGGACTTGTTTTTTTTTTGTTTTTTTTTTTTTTAAAAAGTTGACCACACGAGATTATGAGTGTTCTCCCCAGCAACTGTAACTACGGCCCGCTCTGCATTGTTGCAGTATAAACCAGAGATGGCCCGTGTGAAGATAGTGCATCTATGATAGGAATTTTCTAGCCTTCCTGGCATATGTGCTCGGAAACTAATATTATATATATATATATATATATATATATATATATATATATATATATATATATATAACGAATTAATCGATTTCTATTACTTTAAATTAAATATTTAATAGATACGTCTTTTTTTTTTTTAAACACTGTAAATATATGTCTACCAGCTTTAGCATTCGAGTGTTTTAATAAAGAAAGTGCGCTTTCTGAAGGGTCAAAACAGCAACGCACTTGTAGCGAGAATCACAGTTAAGCCAGGCGTGTTTTTAGACCATTCAGACACGGAAAACATCCACAGTCAAGCAAAATTCGCTTACTACATTTAAGAAAGCACGGCGGGTTTAATGGTGGATTTCCCAACAGGCTGTTCGAACCCTGCTCGAAGGTACTCTTTATTAAGACTCGGGAATGAACAGGGGGTTAAACATAGGCTTACAGTGTTTTAAAAACAGTGATGTTTACACGTGTATCCATTAAATATAACGTTTCAAGTAGTAAGAGATAATATCCTATTATGAATAAAAACATTAATACCTTATATATATGTGTGTGTATGTGTGTGTGTATGTGTGTGTATGTGTGCGTGTGTGTATGTGTGTGTGTGTAAATGTGTGTGTAAATGTGTGTGTGTGTGTATGTGTGTGTGTGTGATATGTTTGATACAATGACAGATCTGTTTATTTTATTTTTTAAATGAAACTTCCAAATGTTAGAAATTAATGCAAACTATATTGGGACGGTTCAATATTTTTCTCAGATATTTTCCTTGTTCAAATGAAGATTTGTTTAATTTCATTTTTAGGAATTTTATTTTCAGAATAATTTAGGTGGTGTCGGATTCAACATGTTTCAAGATGGATTACAATTTTTCGAATTTTACTATTGTAAATCTGAATATTTTAATGCTGTACCCAATTTTTCAAAAAGTCTAATCAATGGAAATTTGGCTTGCCATCTTTTTAACCCTTAATATATCATGTTGTGCATCTACACTTATTCTTTTGGGAGACTTTAAACTGGATCATGCATCTGAATAAAAACAGATTTTGTTTTTGAGGAAGGAACTGCCAATGTAATTATTTAAAATGAGCTTTGGAGATCCCGAACATCAATGATGGTCAATGGAGAAAAAAACAAAAAAAAAAAAAAAAAAAAAACAATGGAAAATATTTTTAAAGAGGAATTTTTTCACAAAAACTCGGAGTTTCTCCTTCGGTTATTTCTCGTTAGATTGCGATAAGACAAATGAAAAAAAAACCCCAAAAAACTGAAAAATTGAGTTCACAAAAATTGACTGAAAATCAGAAACCCAGTCGTATTGAGGTTTGCTCATCACTGCAAACTCACGATAGTGACCAATTCCTGACACTTGCGATGGGAGCAATGGATGCTGGATTACAATCGTAAAATCATTTTGATTTTAGTGAATTTTTTTTTTTTTTTTTTTTCACATATTAATTTTCTCCTGTCAAAATCCGACATTTAATTTGGTACAACCTGATATACAATTTGTTTTATTCCTGAAAAAATGGGCCATACACACTTCAAAAATTAATTGGCAAAATAGTTATCTCTGGATCAAAAAGGTTGGAGGCAAAAAGTCTTTTGGGGTGTGTGTGGGAAGAATGAAAATAAATATATTTGAAAATGTGGTGTTAAGTAAACACATTGAAACACAATAAATAAATGTCTTTTTTGAAAAGATATCTTCATAAAGGCGACGGTATATATATTTTACCAGTATGGTATTATAGAGTTTTTGACTGAATAGGGCATAACATGTAAAAGACTTGCTGAAGACTTCGACATCTACCCGGAGGTTTGAAGTTCAATCAGTCCTGAGCATGACTCATTAAAGAAATTTATTCTTTACCAAATAAGCCACAACACCCCTGACGCGGAGTTGTTTATCATATGACTTTTAAAAAATAATGGTTGTGGTTTGAACGGACGATTTTAAATCATGAACACTGCTTTAAAATAAATCATATGTTTTGAAAAGAAAAAAAGAGTTCATCCACATTATGTTAGTTTGAAGAGAAATGTAAGAATTTTTTGTTCATCTTTGACCATGGAAATTTTCACGAGGCCTCAATTCTGATCAGACGTGAGGTGTGGCTTGCTAGCTCATTCTGGGTGATCAAGTGTGGTTTTATTTTTAGATTTTATTTTCGATTATTTTTGTGCTTGAGCTGCTTTTGTTTTATAATTAAGACCGTAAATTTCAGTGAAAAAGGGGCTTTCTCTTTAAATTTAAGAGATGAGTTATCATTATTTACATTCACACTAATATCCTCAACTTTGTTATCACAATGTTTAAGTTGTTGTTCCTTCCAGCCTTTCTTCGGGTGTCTGTCGATTCGAGTAACGTTCAGGCTATTTCGAAATTCACTCTTTATTTAATTTACTATGGCATATGTTCCCTTCTACTGTCTAAAATATATACAAATGAGATCTCTAGACATGGAGTACTAATAATGTAACAATTATCTCCCTTGAATTTTCTCCCCCCCCTCTTGATTTTCAAAGCAGTAACAACCTCGTCAATATTAAAACACCAAAAGGTACTTTATTTTACATTAAACAAAATCGGACTAATGTTCTCATTTTTATTGATATTATCACAACATTTCGGTCATTATGTCTTCCATCATTTTTCAGGATCTGTCTCTTCAGGAAATTCAAACTGAACACTTTAAACTTTAATAATTTTATTATTATTATTTTTATTTTCTTTGATTTCTGGCGTTTACACATTTCTTTCCGGGTCCCGCCCAGGGACCTAAGGTTAGAAATGGCGTCATGACACTTTCCACTGACAAAAAAAAAAAAATTAAATTACATAGATAAGGCCCTTCGTAAGGTGTGGGCTGTTTTTGTCAGAACAATTTTTGTATCTCCTTGAGGCATGGACTTCCAGGAATCCCTTCAATTAGTCTACTGCAATCTTTTTCCAACCAGTCCTAGTGCTCCAACTACAACAGGGATTGTTGATGTTCCCATATGCCACATTTTCGAGATTTCTATTTCAAGGTCCTTGTACTTTGACAACTTTTGAATATCTTCAAAGATACATTGTAGTCAGCAGGGACTGCCATATCAATAAGGAGGCACCCGTTTTTGTTTGTGGTCTTTAATAACAATATTCAGCCGGTTGGCCTTGATTGTTCTGTCAGTGTGTATTGTGTAGTCCCATAGAATTGTAATAAGTACTACCTCCGTAACCGGGTCTGGGTGGTGTTCATACCAGTTTCAATAATAATAATAATAATAATAATATGCTTACTTTGTTGACAGCAGAAAAAAACCAATCCACCCCCGTAATTAGATTACTATTATTATTAATAATAATATTATTATTAATATTTAATTAATATAATAATAATAATAATAATAATAATAAAATTATTATTAAAGTTTAAAGTGTTCAGTTTGAATTTCCTAAAGTGATAGATCCTGAAGAATGATGGAATGCATAGCGGCCGAAATGTTGTGATAATATCAATGAAAATGAGAACATTAGTCCGATTGTGAATAATGTAAGATAAAGTACCTTTTAGCACTTTAATATTGACGAGGTTGCTACTGCTTTGAAAATCAAGTGGGGGAGTAAATTCAAGGGAGATAATTAGGGAAACTGGACAAAGAAAAAAACTTTCAAACGCTTGCAGTTCGTTGCTGTTTGAAATACAGACAGTCCATTGTTTTTGTTTTGTTTTGTTTTTTTCTTATCTGAACGTTCGATACTTATGTCTTTAGTCAATCAATAGCTGAAAAAGTTCAACGTTGTTTAATCCATATTACGTAGGGAGTAACTCGAAGGACAGAGTATATCGATCGAAGTGTTGCGATAAAAAAAGGATACCGGACCAAAAGAACTATTGAAAAATCAGATTAAAAGAAGTAAACCAATTAACAGTAAAATTCTTTTCATCTCGCCCAGATAAGAATAATGAAATTCACGCTTAAATATATTTCCTTCCCTTCTTGTATACCAAAATGATAGTTTCTGTTACAATGAAACTCATTCTTTGTATTGCTTAGGTTGTTACAACGTATCGGTCGAGCCATTCTACAGCTTTCTTCGTGTAAAATAAATTGTATTGTCTTTGTCTGATCATGCTGTGTATGAGCTGCCATTTTCTGTTCGTCAATACCTAAAATGAGCGATAGTGTCATGGTGCCTACCTAGACCGACAGAATGAATCTTCCGAACGATATATATACTACGCCTCTCAAGAGAGACGAACAGTATTGAAACAGTATTAGTACGGATTTGGTATTGGAACGGTCTTGAATCGCGTCGAGCTGATAGCAGTCACGCCAAACCAGTCAGACAGTCTTACTAACCCTTTCACTTCTTGTATTATTTCTTGTGTAAATATTATTTGTTATTTCTACTGTTGTGTCTCGTGTTGTTCTTCCATTAGGAAGGACACCTTGGACCATAACAGTTAGTAATTTTTTTTTTCGGATTATGCACCCCAAGTTTGTAAAATGGATCGGCTGAAACGTAATAACCCCACCTCCAGAACGGGGTCGGTTGACCGAACAACTCGTGGAATTATGAGGTTACCGAAGAGAAGGAATTGAACAATTTAATAAAATCATGATTTTTTTAATATATATCGAGAGGCGTTTATTTAAAGCTTTGGTATTAATGAAATTAACATTTGCTTATTTTCCTTTCCTTAACGCACTTTACGGATTTAATGTCTAATAAAATATAAAGTAAAAACTAAGTATAAAATCCAGTAAAATACAATTGCATTATTTGAAGTTAATAAAAGTCGGGCTTGTTTTGTGAGAGTTTCATA
Source organism: Acanthosepion pharaonis (assembly GCA_903632075.3). NCBI lineage: Eukaryota > Metazoa > Mollusca > Cephalopoda > Sepiida > Sepiidae > Acanthosepion > Acanthosepion pharaonis. The sequence continues at coordinate 953,942 of CAHIKZ030001190.1, forward strand.
TTTTCCACCGGTGCTAGAGTTCAGTGTTTGAGCCCTGATTAAAGACAAGCTTTCCAATGTTGATCTCTTGGCTAGGTCCTATTCATTTAGTTGATTACCGCAAGACAATATTCTCCGTTTCATTTGGCCTCGTGTCATTTTAAGCTCAATAAGTAAATGCCTCTTTACATTATTCATTTAAATATAAAACCTATGTTCAGTATAAATAACATGGCTATTTCAGTTGATGTCAATAGACAGAAGGACATGAAATAAATCAAAACTAACCAAAGCCATTGAGATTTTATGGTGAAATCATTTCTTCTGTATAAATATAGTATATAAATATACTTTTTGTTCCAATGAGATTAAATTGGTATATTTTTTTTATTAGAGTTAAAACCAAATCTATCATCCTTAAAATAGTTCACAGAATGTTAGTCACTACAAAAATAAAATATATTTAGTTGTTTTTAGTTCATATAATGCGATAATGATTGTGATTTGGATATTTCGTTATTTTTTGAAAACGAAAGATGTTTTCATTTATTTTACTGAATTATTTTTTTTCCGTTTTTTGTTGTAAGTACATTAAAATAATCTGTATGTCGTTCTGGTGTAAGATTTAAAAATATTTCCTACGATTTCTTAAAAGGAAATTTCTTGGATTTTTATAATTTGTTTCAAAGAAAATATGCTTGACAAATTGGAAAAAGAAAGTTTTTTGTGACGAGTTTCATCCGTTAGGACTTCATCGGACTGAATTTGTTGACGTTGTTGTGATTACACATGCGCACGAACGACAGACGCTGAGAGTTTCAAAATTTAGAATTTTTTTCTTCTTGAAATGGCCTCCTTCCAAATACTTATCTCTTTTTTTACCCTCCCCCCACACTTTTACAGTCGATAACACTGTTTAACTTACAATAAATTATGTCAATTTCTCGTTACGACATCTGGGATCTAAATCATTTCAGTCAGTATGCGACATAAAATAAAGCCACATTATTCCTTTCAGTCTAACACTTCCTCTGCCTTACTATTTACACTAAGTATAACATGCGCTTTTCTTTATCTTTATACTGTCTACTATTGTCATACTTCTTGTGATTCTTCTCAATTGAACACGTATGCACAGCATGAAAGAAGAATCGACGTACACAAAGATTAAGTCATATAAATTATAACACGCAGATATATTTAAGTTCTTAGTCTTTTCTCAGTAAATATTGCGGAACATCTGAACAAAGACTCCTAAAAATGTCGAGCTAAATATGACTATGAGGACGTTATATTTTGTATTGAATTTGTATGATTTCAGCATATTTGGTTAATACTGCGAATTTAGGACCAAGTAAAACCAAAAAGCAACGACTGCAAAACCGTTCAATGACTGCGTAATTTGACAAATTCTATCGATAAAGCCAAAAGTACGGAGAACATTTCACATTCTTTTCTTATCTTTCTTAAGTTCCCTGCAAAAAAGATTTACTTTTTTATTTGTTATTTTAAAAAATGATTTTAAAAAAAAAGTCGTATTAAATTAATAAATCTTCGTTAATTTAAAAAAAAAATCAGTTGGCTCCTTCGTCCTTCCATCAGATATGATGGATATATCACAAAGTTGATTCAAAATGGACGTAGGCTTTGAAGATAATGAATTAAGGTAAGTGATGAATGATATCAAAAAGAGGATGAGTCTTACCTTCATTATTATTAATCGGTGAGATCAGTATCGATTATAAGTAGCAGCTCAAGCAGCATTGATCAAAGAAATTCGTGTCACACACGAATACAAATATGTATGTACCAATGAATATTCAATATATATATATATATATATATATGCGTGTGTGTGTGTACGTGTGTATGTGTGTGAAAAATAGTACAGATATAAATAAAATATAAAAAAAAACAAAAAATAAAGAGAAAAGGAAAACAGTTCTTTACCAACACGTTTCGTCCTCTGATAAAATTTTATCAATTTATTTTTGAGCGCTCATAAATGTAAAGGTTTTGCAAGCTTAACGATGTTTTTGCTCCTGTATATGAATACATGTTGCAAAATAAAATAAAAACTTACATTTGCCCTGATAAAGCCCATCAGATGACGAAACGCGTTAATAAAGGAAAATATTCCTTTTGTCTTTATTCATAGAAATATATATTTTACACACACACTTCTACTGACCAATATCTGTGTGCGTGTATGCATGCCAATAAGATTATCTATCTATCTAATATATATATATATATATATATATATATATATATATATATATACCAATAAAAATCTGTATGTACCTGTGTGTACGTGCGTATGCTTATATGTAGGTAATCTTACTGGTGCGTACGCACAAATATATATATATATATTCATCAATTAACGCATATATTGATATGCTCTTTATGCCCACACACTTATAAAGAATAGTCTGTATGAGTGTGTACTTTCGTTATTTCGTAGACCTCCGCCCTATTTGAGACCACGTTTTTTAACAATATTAGTCATGTGTCATTTCTTGCCATGCCAAAAATGCCTAGCAAACTGCAGACATTTTATATATAAGAAACCGATTTCATACAAAAGATAAATTTAAAAAAAGTTGGTAAGGAAGATAAATATGGACATTATTCAGAGTACTTTTGTTTCTTTCTGTCGTTGGCAATTATATTCTTCCTAATCTCATGGGTTCATCTTGTTCAGCACGTTCGTCATCGTCGTCGGCCATTTCGCTCTTCCGCTTATGTGAAGCGAATAGGAAGATGCAACCAGCCAGGAAGTAGACCGCAAAGCTGACCCAGGATAGAATAAAAGAGAAGCCGTACTTGTAATCGCTCATCTTTGGGTGTCGAGCTGGGATGTGGGTAATTCCATGGTCGACGCTTTTTATGTAGACTTCATTGAGAACAAGCAGGCAGGCAGCTGGAAAAGAAAATTTAGGTTTAAAATGTGAAGATTTTGTTAAAAAAAAATAGATTGCATATTAGATATTAAGAATAAACTAATTTAAAACTTATTTTATGCGATACAAAAACAAATAATAAGAACATTATTTACATTTTTCGGACTATTGTCCTCATCTTTGTCGGCATATTTATCACAACGTTTCGGCCGTTGTACCTGAAGAAGGCCGGAGCGTACAACGGCCGAAACGTTGTGATAAATATGGCGACAAAGATGAGGAAAATAGTCCGAATAATGTAAATAATGTACATAATACCTCATCTCATAAATATAGACAAATAATAAGAAATAGAATAGAAAAATTATATTGGGCCAGAAAAAGTTCTGCATACCTTAAAAAAGGTTAATTTGCAGTTTAACACCCGCACTCAGTTCGCAATAAAAATTTCCCGAATACTTAAATTTATGTGTAATTGTACAAGATTCATTCGAAACTGACTTGATAAATTTGATAAAATCTACCGTTTTGGAGTTAACGACAATGAAAGTTCGGATTCATCCGCCTCGCGGGCAGCCATTACGGGTGTTGTTTGCTTACATTCGCTTCAAAATAGCTATCAGTGCAGATATCATTGCGCAAACTGAGCGTGTCTACGTAAATAGTTCTCGTGCGCACTAATTGAGATAAATTTACACAAGAAAGATCTATTCCGCGCTTAGCTTTCCGTAGTCTTCCGCGTTTAGCTTTGCGCAGCGAATGTATGCAAACAACGCCAGTAATGGCTGCCGCCAACGACGCGATTGAATCCCAAATTTTACTGTCGATAACTCTAAAACGGTAGATTTTATCAAATTTATCAATCCAGATTTGAATGGAGCATGTACAATTACACATAAATGTAAGTATTTTGGAAATTTTTAATGCGAACTGAGCGCGGGTGTTAAACTGCAAATTAACCTTAAAAAAAATCAGTATTTATAATCATGGTATTTATTTGCAGTTGAACACCAATTATTGACACCAGAGAGCGATGCGCAACTACCGTATTTCCATACAAATTTTTTAGTGTGTAGGAACGATGTATCTAAGTCGTAATATTATTTTTAACAGTAGTCAATAGTGTTTTAAATCATGCATGTAGCAAGCATTATACCAACCGTAGGTAGGTAGGTAGGTAGGTAGGTAAAAAAGAAAAATAATAATGTCTGGTTGCTCGTTTCCGAGCATGGCTGTCTGCTAGGGTGGCTTGCTAATCCCCGTTGCAAACATCTACTCAGACACATTTGTATTTCTTCAACACTACAGATAACCATGCCGAGTGGACTTTAGTTACAGTTTTGGGAAGAGACCGCATAATCTGGTGTGTTCAAGAGTTAAACAAGGCCTGTTTGGTCTACCACATTTCTCTCACAATGATCGGATCAAAATGTCATATGATTCCCAGGCACTTCCTGACAGTGCCGCACTGAGATTCTTTCCCCAGTTCAATATTATCAAAAATTATCTCTCCATGGTGAGATTATCCGGTTCGGAACAATAACGTTCCAGCCACTTGACCACACACCCGAATAGTTAAAGAAATAGCGTTTCAGTAGATAGATAAGAACATCGATTACAAGTGAATTTCAATGGATGTATTCCCCGCGCAGTGACATAATCCTGGCTAAATTTAAAAGAAAATAATATTTTGATCTTGTTCAAAGCGCCTTAATCCGTTCAAGCAGATTAACAATACAACACGTCTGGCGTGTAATCAAAAATAATTACACAGTATATGATGGCATGAAAAAAGACTGAGCAACTTTGTACCATCCATTTGCTGTTTTTCACTTTCGATTTGTTCCGTTATACAGGCAATTCTGAAGCTGAAAATATAGGATAGAATATCGACATGTGGTCATGTCCCTGGGGTCGCAGGGTTACAATTTACGGGATGCGGTATTGTTAGGGGACCTTACTCATAATAACATAATGGACTATTCCATACGTAATAAATACTGCACCTCAAGAGGAAGCAGGGAGTTCAGTCTGGAGTGAAGTCCGTCAGGAGTCTGTCAGTCTGTCAGAGAGAGTCAGTCAGTCGAGTCAGAGGCAGTCCGTAACAGAGTCGCGTTCAGACAATTACTACTAAACCTGATTGTTCGTACTAACACTTTTCTACCTCTCTGTATATATATTCCTGTTTGTAATATATCTGTGTTATTCCATATCCGTGTTCGAGTTCTTCTTTATTGGTTCTACCTTGGACTATCACCGTGGTACAAGGAACCGGACCATAACAGGTATACTTCCTGAGAAAAGCCGAGAACTAAAACAGCGATCGAAACAACAAAAATGAAAATACTAGTGTGGAAAATACTTCATCTTACAACTTCGGACAACATTAGGAAGACCAGAAAACGATTGATTAATCTTTTCGCATTTATGTGTGTACATAAATCCAGCAATATCAGTTTTCAGGCCTGTGCAGGTATCTATATCTGTCTTCCTATGCTGTCTCTCGTCATTTCTGCCACTCTGAGCCAACCTGACGTTCACATATAGAGATAGGGTTCTTTTATCTGTATCCCGTATGTATTAATTAGCTTCACGTTATTCTGGCGGGAAGACAACTTTTTGTTTTATCTATAAACATTCCATGCGTATAGGGTTCTTTTATCGATTCTTCTCTGCACATAGTCTGTTACGCGCTTACAATATCTCTGCCACATAAGGTCTGGTACCCCTACTATTTACCTTGAACTCCTTGATAAAATCCAAAGAAGAATCAGCAATATTATTGGTCCTGATCTAGCGACTCGGCTTCAGTCACTTGCCCACCGCTGTATGGTTGCCTCTCTGTGTCTTTTCTATAAATACTTTCATAGTAATTGTTCGGATGAGCTCTTCGCTATGGTACCTAGATTTTTTTCAATTTAAACGCAGTACTAGACTGTCGTTGAAATCTAATCAATTTACAGTTGAGCTGGCTAGATCTATCCGTAAGTTCTATGCTAACAGTTTCTTTCTCGCACCTCTCTTGTGGAAATGTTCAAATGCAATGTCAATCGCTATCTACTGTCCTCCTGATTACTCTTTCCGTTCATTATTAACGTTTCTGCCCCTAATTCTCCCACATTCTGTAACCACTTGTGCCTTAGTGACTTTACTGTCTTGCACGGGGTGATGCCGATTAAAAAATATACTGATCTCTTTTATCTCCCTCTTTTTCATTTTGTAACGAGACAAAAGTTCTGTATGGAAAATTGGAGAAGGCAATCCCTCGAAACGTTAGGAGATACATAGGATTATGCAAAAAATTAAATATAACATTTCATTCTGACATTAATGTACACTAAGTAAATAATAGTAAGTAAAAAAGAAAAGATCGACATTATTATAACTTACCAGTCATCATATGCAAAAGTGCGGTGAGTCGCTTGATGACATACCTTGGCCTCTTGAATGCATAGAAGGCAAAAATGTGTACTAAGAACATCAGAAATATTGAAATAACACTGAAAGCGGTCTCTGTTCGCATGTAATCTGAAACAAAAAAGAAAAATATGCGATTAGTGTTTTGATATGATGATCGCCCATTTCATTTTAACGGATCCGTGGCTAGTAAAGTCGCTGTGTTGTATAGAAAAAATATTATAAGCCCAACATAGATTTATTGAAGTTTTCACGTTTTTCTTTGACCTTATTTTCTTTTTTTTTCTTTTTTTTCTTTTTTTCTTTGTTTTCTTTCTTTTTTTTTTTCTTTTTTTTGTCGCAACACCGAAATCATTTGTGTATGCATTCTGCGGCCATTAAATAAGCAGCATAAAGTAAATGCGTCTCCGATTAAATTTGAACTTGTAAGGGATAGGTTAATGAGACAATTCAAAAGTCGCCAAATAACTACATTTTCTTTATCCGAGATTTTAAAATTTTATTTGGAGATCAGCGGTTAGCCTCAATTGATGATTTCAAACTTTTACAATGAGACGCGTACCATTCATTTATGATTCTAATTTAAATAATCAGTTGGCAACTCTAGGATTCATGAGGTTACTATGTTTGTTTACAAGAGCGTTAATACAGGATGACCCTAAAGTCTGGACACATAGGCAAAAATGCATAATTCAAGAAATGAAATTTTCAAATTTTTATTGAATTGGAATATTAACAAATAACATCTTCATTTGTGATGCAAAGTTTGATGCGCTTTGCAAGATTCACTCGTGAACTCGATGCAATAACTCCACATTGCCATCAATTTTGGCACATTCATTCTTTATGTGTTCAATCAAGTGTGTTGCATCTGTGAGGTCCATTGACTACATCTTCTTTAGCATATCCCAGAAAAAGAATTTCTCTTTCTTTCTTTCTTTCTTTCTATCTATCTATCTATCTTTCTATCTTTCTTTCTTTCTTTCTTTCTTTCTTTCTATCTATCTATCTATCTATCTATCTATCTATCTATCTATCTATCTATCTCTCTTTGTTTCTATCTTTGTTTCTATCTATCTTTCTTTCTTTCTATCTATCTATCTATCTATCTATCTATCTATCTATCTTTCTTTCTTTCTATCTATCTATCTTTTTTCTATCTTTCTTTCTATCTATCTATCTTTGTTTCTTTGTTTCTTTCTTTCTATCTATCTTTCTTTGTAGCTATCTTTTTTCTTTCTTTCTATCTATCTTTGTTTCTTTCTTTCTATCTATCTTTCTTTCTATCTATCTATCTTTGTTTCTTTGTATCTATCTATCTATCTTTCTATCTATCTATCTTTTTTCTATCTTTCTTTCTATCTATCTATCTATCTATCTATCTTTGTTTCTTTGTTTATTTCTTTCTTTCTATCTATCTTTCTATCTTTCTTTCTATCTTTCGTTCTTTAATTTGGGGAGGCAAAAAATATAGTTAATGAGATTTTCTATGTGTCCAGATTTTAAGGACACTCTGTAGATCGACTTTGGGCCTTTTTAGTCATTTCTTGGAAAATTTTGCCTGCAAATAAAGCTGGAAGAATAAGCCAAAGATAATGCTATGTCTGCATGCATAGTTCTCGAAGAGAAAAATGGTAGCAACTTAGTTCAAAGAATGCACAACTCCATACATTGTTTACACTATTTACATTGTTCGGACTGTTATCCTTATCTTTATTGTTATAGTCACGGCGTTTCGTCCGTTGTACGCTTTGGCCTTCTTCAGTTGATATACGTTGGAATTTCGTGCCAAGCCGTTTGTTTAATCCATTGGGGTAGATTCTTCTAGTTCCACGTGCCATGCCTTTTCTGGATATCTTACAGCAGAGGCAAACAAAAACTAGGAGAGTTGAGTTACTAAAGGGGAGTAACTGAAACTGAGATGTCCGGAAAAAGTATAATTTGTAAACCTGTGAACGACCTTGCTTTCATTAACGTCATAGTTTGTAAAATAACATTTTTAAATGAATAAGTTAGTTTATATTTTGCACTAAGATCAACATGGATGGGTTTTGCTGCTGCTAAATCTCATGCCCTGAAGGCGTTGAGTTTACGTGGGCCACTTTGTACCTCCAGCTTTCACGGTCTTTGTAAAGCGTCGGAACATCCTCAAGCGCCAGATTAATCTGCTGGAGGCCCAGGCTGTCGACGTCCTTTCAGCATTCGTTTGCAGATGTCTGGTCAAACTGGTGGTCATCAGGTCATCGCACGAAGACAGCGAACACGGCGCTAAGCGATGGTATTCAATCTTATCTTGTATACAACTAGGAGCTCTGCCGGAGGACCAGCCATACAAACATCGTCTGAATCATCGAATGTTTCAAATGATCATTGTTTAACTTCATATTGTAATTATTAATATGTTCACTTGCTTTGTTGCTGTACCAGAAGAGCACAAGAAAGACTTGAGTAGTTTAGAATTATTTATATATTACAAAAGAAAGGCTTTGTTTAATCATTAGATTCTCTGCAGACGAGAGGAAAAAGCACATCAGATCAAATGACGGTTTCCCCTAGGGAAACTCAGGTTCCAATCTTGACGGAGAACGCATAGTTTTTTAATATGATTTAGGCCGGTAGATGGTTATATTTAAATATATTGTTTAATAAATGAATAGGGCATCTATTCAAATATGGGTAATTAATAAAAATAACGTTTACGCAACAAAATAAAATGTCTGATTAATAAATGGGAAATTCATTCTGAAAAAATTCCAATAGCAGTAAAAGAAATTTATGGAAAAGATAGATATTTATTATTTATAGAATATTTATATATATATATATATATATATATATATATATATATATATATATATATATATATATATATATATAAATAAACAATAGATACTTCTATCATCTTTTCCATATATATATATATGTATATATCTATATATATATATATATATATATATATATAATTAAGTAATTCATCGAGTCTTAATTATAATTATCAAATCCTCCTAAAATTTCTATATATTTATATATATATATATATATATATATATATATATATGTATGTATTATGAAGTAACTGATTTAAAATATGGTTTCTTTACTACAAAATTACCATGTTTCAAAAAATCGAAGCTAACTTGAAGATGAAACAGAACTAATTCTTTTAATTTAATTATATAATCAAATTTGAAGTTTTTAGCTTCGGTTTTTTGAAACATGTTAATTCCTGTATATTTATGCTCTGTAAATTTACATTGAGCACTGTTTTGTAAAATAAAAATATCAATAAGAACACCGGATTATATATCTTACTGTTCTTTTTTTTTTATTATAATATATATATATATATATATATATATATATATATATATATATATATGTATGTATGTATGTATTTTTTGACAGATTGATTGCCTGTTAAATGTAAAGTGCTTATATGTGCGCTCACACGTTTGTTTTGACAAGCAAGCATATTTGTCTATCATTTTTTTCAACGTCAAGGGAAAAATACGCGATTTCGTTTCAACCCCATATCGTAGTTGTCTTTATTAACATCTTTACATTCTCTTGGATATTCTTCCAGTTTGTAACATCATGTAGGCGTTTTTATTCGCTGATGTCACGTACAGATGCCTATTCAGCTTTCACTTTATCTATTCCACTCTTTCAATTCCTACATCAATCTTGGCATGCTATCCCCTTTTCTGTAAATTCTTCTATAAACTTGTGCTTTGTTTATTGAATCTTTAGCTTGAGATAGAAAAACGAAGAAATTTGATTCTTTGTTCAGTTCTTTCATTTCTGCCAACGTCAGGTATTCCTGAAGCGAAACACGGGATACGGCGCCCGACCTAAAATCCATTCGCCTTCAAAGATGAAAAGTGGCTATAATTGTTTTGAAATGGAGTAATTTCATTAAAACGTTTTTTTTTTTTGGTTATTTTTTTTAATAACACTTTTGGATGAAACGTTCTTTGAACTTCGGTCAGTATGTCGTCGGAGCCATGTCGAACCTGTAAATTCCTGTTAATCGAACAGTTTCCGACTTTCAATGGATATTTGGGAGATGGGAGGATTTTTCTTTCGGTCGATACATTCCCGAACCTTTAGTAGCAATTCGGAATATAAAAATTGTCTTCTTTTTAGTGCATGTGTCCTTTAACCTTCAGTAAGAAGTTCGAAAGGGCAGATAAAGGGGAAAAGGGACAAGGGAAAGCAACGCGTGACATAGCGGGCTTAAGCAGAACAGTATGGAAGAACAGGGTCTGGGAGGAGTAGCAATTTATTGAGAATTACAAGGGATAGAAGGAAGTGGAGAGCCATGATCGCCAACGTCCTGAACGGACACGGCACATAAAAGACGAAGAGTGGCTAGCTGTTAATCAATCTGTTTTTCGACCTTCAGTAGGTATTTGCAAGATACAAATAGTTTATTTTCGGCTGTCGTGTTTTTCAGTCTTTAATAGAAATAGTTTCTTTTCAACCGATGCAATCCTCGGCCTTCTGTAGGAATTTGGAACACGGGAATATCTTCCTTTCTATCAATGTTTCTTCCGCATTTTGGTAAGAATTTGGAGCAAGCAAATAGCTTTATGTTCGGTGTGTTTCAGTAGAAATTTGAAATATCTATGCAGCTTCTACGCCATCACAAGCACTAACAGCTTGATGGAGGTTTTATAACTGCATTTTCCTCTATTGCCTTCATTTCTTCTTTCTTCACACAATTCTTTCTGACTAGTATGAAGTTCGGAGATAAACTATTTTCGTTATTCGTGTGTTTTTTCCTCTCTTATCTTCGAGAGACGAGCCTCGTCCGAAGTTAATTCTTTGTTCTAAGTTTCCAGAGTTTAATTTAATGTTGTGATAAAAACACAACCGAAAATAGTGATTTTTTTTCGAATGACTACAAATCATTTTGAAAGGTTTTTTTTTAATAGATAACATGATATTGAATGGAAAACAAACAATGGTGTTATTTCTCTAGGCACGTTTGTTTATTTTCTCTACAGGATGTTTATTTATATTTAAAACTAATACAATCTTCTTAGCTCACGCTTATTTGATATTTGAACTTTTCAGTGAATCGTTGTATTCTACTTAAATATTTGTTTCATATTAAATAAATCAAAAAGTCACTTTAAAATTAAATTATCTTTAATCTTTTACTTAATATTTTGATAAAAATAATGCAATAATCGCTATAATTTTTACGTTTTAATTAATCCATTTAATTCATAAAACACAAAAGAAAACAGGTTAAGTCTAATGCGCCACAATTTAGCTTGTAAATATCAATAAACACTAATTTAATTGTAGATGCCAAGAAAACGAGCAATTCTACAAATGCACATCACTGTAACAACAAATACGTCAAGCCGCTAGCATTCCTGGTTAAGCCATATTAGAAATTTATTATTTTATTTTCCATTAATATCGTCATATAATAATGAGTAAACAACAATATTGATATATGTTAAATTATATAATTTAACGTATGTAAAAATGGGTAGAATTTTCTCAATAAAATATTGTCAATGAATAAATAAAATAGTGAACAACATATTAGGCCGCATCGCATTGAGACACTGGTTCCGATATGATCACCGAAGTGAAGCAACATTGAGATTGGTCAGTAACTAGATGGGTAACCTCTTGGGAATACCAGGTCTTGTAAGCTTAGATGTACGCGGGTAGTGTAATAGATAAAGTCTAGGAATTGTTAATCGGAGAGCCGAGTTCCAATTCGTGTTGAGTTCGTTATATTCACTTACGAGGAAATACCCTTCGGTAAAGGTATGAATTCATCTTCTCCCCCAGTTATGGGTAAAATATTTAACACTAAACCATTATTATCTACCCCCCCTCCATTTTTTTTTTAAATCTAAAAATATTTTCTGGCTTTAAATAACCTGCAAAGAATTTATAAGCCGAAGAAAATGAATCACTTAAAACCTTTTAGTTATTCTCCATAATTATAATTTAAAAAAAAATGTTACCGTAACAATGTTACAATGTAACACTTTTGCTGTAACACTAGAGAAAATGGTTTAACTCCGAGACGAAAACGGATTCGGACGTGTCTTGCATATAAAAGATTCCAAAAAGAAAATGGTGACTTTATGAGTCGTATATTTAGAAGATAGATTTCGGAGTCGGACAGACGTTCGCGAGAATCTCTTTTAATATATACAAATTTGAAATGTCAATCAACCTATAAAAGGCGTTTAAAGACGTAACAGAGAGAAGTGCGATTGTGGTAGCGAACAGGAGACATGTGTTGTTGGATTGTTTGACTCACACTATTGTTTGTAGAAGGAAATGAATTAAGGAACTTTATTATAAGCCAAAAGAAACCGACTACAATTACATTGATTAAAAGTTAAAGAATTTTAATGAGACAAAAGAGTATAGAAAGTGATTTAATTCCTAGACTATACACTGCAAAATTGCGTTCATGTTCTTACATTTCGACTTTCTTCACATATTTTCTATTATCACAATGCATGTAATAAAAAATGATGGGAACATAAAGAGAAAAAAGAAACTAAATAAAATCGACTGGACAATATACTCAAACATATATTTTTAAAAAATTCAATTTAAAATTCCAGCGTTCCCTCTCCTTCTTGCGCATATGTAATCACATCAACGTTATTATTTTAGTCCGATGAAGTCCTAAAGGACAAATGGATACACGAAACCTTTTCCACTTTGTCATAGATTTTCCTTATGTATGTATTAGTGAACTCTCTCAAAGATTTCGACTTATGAAGGCCTGACAGGTCACTATTTTATAACCACCGGGACATCGACGCACATGATTTGATCAGAGCCTTGAATGCTCGCATGGAACCAGCCAGTCATTTCGGAAGAACTGCTAGCAATGGTACACAGTATACAACGAAGTTTTTAACCAGCTATCCTTAGTTTTGACTTCAGCGTCTCCCTTCTCTAAGACTGTTTACCAACAATTGCAAGAGAGCTCAGTCTACTCTACTATTTCACCAATAGATGAAATGAAGGAAGACAGTGATTAATACATTTTCCAGGAGTATCTGTGCGAAAATGAATGCACCCAACTCAGCCCATCAATTTCACATTCCGAACCGCTAATTATTACACTAACTGCACTCATATATATATATATATATATATATAGACATATATATATATTTATACATATATACATATATATATGTACATATATATATACATATATATATATACATATATATATATATATATATATATATATATATATATATATATATATATATATATATATATATATATATATATATATATATATATATATATATATATATATATATATATATATATATATATACATATATATATACATATATATATATATATATATATATATATATATATATATATATATATATATATATATATATATATACATATATATATATATATATATATATATATATATATATATATATATATATATATATATATACATATATATATATATATATATATATATATATATATATATATATATATATATATATATATAAATGTCAATAGAAAACTGTAGTTATTGCTGACGCGTTTCGTCAATGTGGACTTTCGATGTGGACGAAACGCGTCAGCGATAATTACAGTTTTCTTATTGTTATTTATGTTTATAAATATTGTCTTTTCTACAGGTTAACCCTGAGAAATTTTCATATATATATATATATATATATATATATATATATATATATAGTTGAAAACAACAAATAGTTTGCATCTATTATATTTGATTATCTTATGCAATGTGGTTGTATGTACATAAATTGGCCGAAACTTATATTATGTTAGCCCAAATCTTTGCACCATACATAATTATTATTAGTATAGCTGACTGCTGGTTTCCGAATATGATTATCTGTTAGGATGACTAGATAATCCCTGTTGGAGACTCTCGCTCAGGCACATTAGCGTTTCTTTAACACTCCCAGGACCAACCTGTTGTTTATACTACAAGTGTGATGAGCCGACCTTAGTTTCAGGCAGACAGCACATAAACTAGCGTGATCCTCAGTTTGCACAAGGTTCAAAAACTGTCAAAATGACTTGTGTCTTCGTGTTACACGAACCATCGACGGCTTCCAAACAGTTCCTTCGACTCAATTTCACTTAGAGGATTTGGTTCGACTCATGGTACAGTTTTTAGACAGTTCCCAACAGTGTCGAATGCTGGGATCGCCTCCCCAAGCCGATATTATAAAGAAGTCAACACTTTGACAAATCGACCATGATTAGACTGAAATCCTGGTTTCATGGTTCGAACACCAACGTTCTAACCACTTAGCCACACGCCCAATAATCATAATTATTTTATATGGTATTTAATGCAACTAAATATCTAACAACTTACAACTTATTTTCATAGTTCATATCTGGAAGACTTAGAATATTCTATGCTTAGATATTATTGAAACAGAAAAGTCGTTAATATGAGACCATTAGAATATTATAATGAATCATCTACGATCGTAAAGACTTCAGTGCAGAAAATTAGCTGTAAAATTTCGAAGTGTCAGATCATTACGCAAAACAGTATCTGTTATTCATTAAAAGCCTGATTTAGCGACAAATTTCCATAAAATATTTGACTGGATCTGGAATACTGGAGGTTGTGTTTACAAGACTTGTATCACTATCAATGAATAGCAAATATGAATAAATACGTTTGGTAAAATTTTGGTCGGATCAAAGTGAAAATCGAAATATGAGATAGTGGAAAAAGTAAAAGATAAAGAGCAAAACAATCAAATTGAATGTCACTGTTAAAGGTCATTATTTGCAGCAACCGGTCCGAATATAGAAGCACAAATTAATGGCCAAATGGCGGACTGATGACGTCAGTAATGTAAAGTTTTGGACGAAACGGAAGTCGTTTTTCAACCTACTCCAAAGTAATGTTTCCATTATAAAATAATTTCCTTTCAAGAAGGAACCATTTCTTTTCGATTTTTTTGAAATGAGAAAATAAACCTGACGCTTAATTTCCTCTTTGTCCATAAGGTTCTAACAACGAGTTTCGGAAAATAATTTTTAAAGAAAACATATTGCAATACAGGGGCTGCCATTGTAGGTTTACAATAAATAATATAACTATTACAATAGTTCCTTATAATCAATATGTTTTGTGAGTAATTTTTTTTTTCAAGACTGTATACCTACTTTTGCACACCACTGTACCAAGATTTCAACTCTTGGGATGACTTTTAGAGAGTTTTTTTTTATAATTTAGCAATTCCCCACTTGACTTGGGTGGAGCCTTATTCGACAACCTCCCTAAAGATGTTCTCTCGATAAAAGCTCCCAACCTTCTGTGTTGTTCACAGGTTAACAGGAGCAGATAGATTCGCCTATCGCTTGAACAGTAATCCTTCCATATTTATTGAATAAGAATAGAGGTTTATCCTTTATTTCCTGTTTATGATATGGTTTACTGGCTCCTTTCTCCCATGGCCTTAATGATTTAACTGTCTTAACGTTTTGGTGATCTGACTAATCATGTGACTGCGAATTATCATTATGAGTATACCGGGTTGGCAGTTTTCTGGTTACTGCTTCCCTACTATTAGTAAGGAGACCGAACTCTATGGTAGCGCTTAGAGAGATGACTCTAACCAACAGTCGCATAATATCGGGGTATTTGCAGTGCCATATCGCGCATGGATAAGTGTCTCTAAATGTATTTCCTGTGGGTAACCCTGAAGCACCATTATGTTTTATATTACAATACTGTACTCCGGATATCTTAGCATTTTACGAAACTAATTTAAATTCTTCTATCGCTACCAATGAATTCTATGTTCCAGGCTACTACCTTCTGGCTAGTTTGTATTGTCATAAACATTTTTTTACCTTTTTCTCCGTAAAACATAATCTTATGGCAGATACAATGAAAAGAAATCCGAGTAAAAAAAAAAAAAATCACCTACTCCACCCATCAAATTTCTCCAATATTCGTACCAATTTCTGTAGTGTAGAATATTTTCTCTTGAAAAGTTCTTCGGATATCTTAGCATTTTACGAAACTAATTTAAATTCTTCTATTGCTAGCAATGAATTCTATGTTCCAGGCTATATTTCAGTTTGTTGAAAAGATTCTAGAATACATATGCAAGGGCCTGGTTTTTACATCCGAGAAAATCTTGCAATGGTAAGAGAATTGTCTCTTGAGTCCCCATATGATACTTTCATGTGCTTTTAGCTTTCTTTATTGCACTCTGTTAGCTATTTGTTTTTTTTTTTGTTTTTGTTTTTTGTTTTCGTTATTTTTCCCCTTCACATGATTAACATATTATACATAGTTTGCCTTTCATAGTAATTGTTTCCTCTACGGTAACTAGATTTTAGGAATTTAAGTGCAGTACTAGATTGGCTGCAAGGTCTCATCATTTTACTATTGAAATGGATAGAAATTACCATAAGTTCTATGCTAACAGTTTCTTCTCTCACAGTTCTCGCTTGTGTAACTCTCTTTCGGCTTCTTGATTTCCAATAAAGTTTAAATAAAATTTAAGTGCAATGTCAGTCGTTATCTTGTCATCTTAATTCCAGTTTTATTGTTCTTTCTCCTTAATGTTTTTTCTTATATTTTCCCTCACTCAGTAACCTCTTGCGTCTTAGAGGTATTATTGCCTTGCTTGGGGTGAAATGATTTTAAAATAAATGTTATCCTTAACGATATAATTGTAAGAGTGCGAAACAAATGAATTTAAACATTTTTTTTAATATTGTTCTTGTATCTTTTTTCTTAATTATACGTGTTTCGCTTTCATCGCGTCTTCGATCCCTACAAGGGTAGGTCAGTAATTCCAATACGTATATTTTAATGAAATATGAGTTGGAATACTTCACTATATAAAATTCAATATTTGAGATTAATGTTCATTACTGAATTGAGTGCGTTGTCAAAGGAAATTATGTTGAAAAATAGACGTTAATTGTGAAAAATCAATGTATTGCCTCATCATTGCGCGGCAAATCTTTACATCTCTATATTGAAAGGTAGCTAGAAAATTATAATATGCCGAATATTATGTTTAAAGCCACTGTGACTAAATGGTCGAAGACTGCTTCTCTACAGCCATAGCGTTACGGAATTTGATTTCTACTGAACGCGGTTTCTACGAAATTTAGAAAATTAATGATCGTTAACATAAGTTCCTGACGTGATTCATTTTTATTTTCTGGAAGTTAATTAAATTTACGAAAGCTTTGTTGATCTCTGGGAAAGATAATAAAATTTGAAAATTTCACAGAAGTTTAAACAAAGCAGACGATTGTTTTACGTTCATCAATTTAACATAACGTATTTATAGGAATTTGATCGAATTGAAAAGCGTGACATTTCGGCAAGTCAGATTCGAACAATTGGTGCCTCAAGTGTATAAATTTAAGTGTGCTATTAGATTAGCAACTAAGTCTCGCCGTTTTACTGTTGAACTACCTAAATGCCACCGTATGCTCCAATCTAATAGATTTCCTCACAATTCTCACTCGCAGAACTCCTTTCTGATTTCTTGCTTCTATGTCACCTACAATCTTCAAAAATTTAAATGAAACATTAAACGCCATCTTCTGTCTTCCTGAATCCTGTTTTGTTATCGTTCTTTCTCGCTATTAAAGTCTTCTTATTTTCATTCACTCCAAGTAACTCCTTGCACCGTAGTGGCATTATCGCCTTACTTGGCGTGAAATGATAAAAAATACCCCTATTTCCACGAGAATTTTGTTTTCTCTGTCTAGTCTAGATGTTAGATTGCAAAGGTGTTTTTTTTTTCTTTTTGTTTTAAAGGAAGAAAATGGATGCAGAATTTCTTAGAATTTTAGCGGGTGATTCCCTCGCCTCTCCCACCTAGCAAGATAGGAACTAAAAGAAATGATACATTTTGGTTGTTGGGGTAGCAGGGAAGGAACATTATTGATATCTTTTATTTTTTTTAGGACATATATTCAAATGAACTGTACATTGTTCAGAGATGCGATGCGTATGGTGGCACTTTCAATCGGAGCCCTTTCGCAAGCATGCCCCCGGGAGATGCAATCTGAGTGTTCTGAGTCCCGAAGGCAAGGATGATCAATATGAATATTAAATAAGGTAACACGAACCGGAATCGGTCATTCACGTTGATGTCCAGCTGAGACGCTTTGTACGTTTGCTTTCTTACTAAAGTCCCTTAGGTTCTGTCTTTCCTGGCTTCGCTTTTCTATTAAAAAGAACGAAATAGAGTGTTGTTTATTTTATTCCTTTCATAGATCACCATTCACTCGAGTGAAGGTACGAAATATTTTTCTTTCTAAAGACCAAACTTTGCCGGATAGTCGGCGACTAAACCGTCTCCCCCGCTACAATTCGTTTGGTGCGAGGAAGATCGTTAGCAACCCTGTAGGACGAAAAATAAGAACAGACAACAGCCAGTTTAGGTTTAGTTAGCTAGAGTTGGTGTTTCAATAACTGTGTAGAAAGCAGCGTCAAAAACAATATACTATCTGTCCCAAGAATAATCATGGCATCAAGAAACCTAAATATTAAGGGCAAAGTCCACTGGGGATAACTTCTCGTCTGGTAACTGAGCGACAGACCGTCATCAAACAACTGTCCACAAAAAGAAAAAAAATAATAGGGACATGGGACGTAAGAAACTTATACCAATGGGGTCAGCTTGAAAATATCAAGCAATAAATGAATAGATTAGATCAAATCATTCTAGGTGTATGTGAAATTAGGTGAGCAAGTTATGGGGATTTCGTCAGCGACCCGCACATACGTGCATGTAGAGAGAAAAGTGAAAGAGGTGTAGGATTAATAGTAGATAATGACATGAAGAAATGTGTTCTGAGATACTGTCAATTCTTTTTAGTCAAATTGACAGGGAAGCCGTTTAAGACATCAATTATTGTAGTATACGTGCCGATAGCACAGCACGGAGGAAGTTGATAAATTTTACAGTTAAATGGACAACGGTTACAGCCAGACAAATCAACTGAAAATTGATGAAACCTGGTCACTAGTTTAGTACAGCGCTTATATTTTTAAAAAATCTAGTCATCATAGTGAAGAGCTCATCTGAACAATTACCATGAAAGTATTTATAGAAAAGGTGTTTTGATTCTTAATGCACTGACTTTTGATTCATGTAACTTAATTATTTTTTTCTGTTGTGCAGCCTGTATTCTAGTAGCGTTTTTCTACATTGTCTATGTTGAAATGATTTCTTGTGATTTATACGAGGTGACATTTTTTTAAAAATGACGTCTGCACTAACAACCGCAACATTTCCAAAACGTCACACACACACACACACACACACACACACACACACACACACACACACACACACATATATATATATATATATATTTCCGGACGAGTGTAATTTCTTATATTTATAAGGTTACAACTAATATATATATATATATATATATATATATATATTTGTGTGTGTGTGTGTGTTCCACTAGCATGAAGTGGACTGGTTATATTAAACCAATTGCTACGTTTACTGCTAGCAAAGTCGGTTCATTGTGCCGTTCAAGACAATTCTTCCCGTTATAATCCTTCTGGTACATGTATAAATCCACCAGATGCCTATGTCAGTTTTATTCTAATAGTTTTTCTCGCACTTCTCGCCTGTGGAACTGCCTTTTCGATTTATTGCTTCCCTGTCAACTACAATCTCCAGAATTTCGATGCAACCTAACTCACACAATCTTGCCTTCCTGAATCTTGTTCCTAATTTGTCCTGTTCCCTGAAATTTATTTCTCTTTCACCCAATCATCCTCTAAGACACAGTCGCATTATCGCCTTGTTTGAAGTGAAATATGTCTGATTTGTTATGCCATATCGTGGTACCTTTGGATTTTTTTCGTTTTCTTCGCCTACACGATGTTCTCATCCTCATGAAACGCAACGTCTATCAGGATCTTCCCATGTCTGCTCTTCTACAAAAGTGTGATTTGAAGGCGATATATATATATATATATATATATATATATGGCGGACCCGTATCTTATGTTTTAATTATTGTTATTTAAATATACAATTTCCCAAACTCTTAACTCCCTATTATCTAATTTAAAGGGGTATACTCTAGCCCTTCCGCTTCCGTAATTCTTTAGTTTCCTCTTCTGCATTAAAAATTCCTAACTTCTCTCTACATGTGTTGCGTTTGTATCATTCGTTAAATGTTGTGTTTTTGTTTTGCATTGTTGCGTGAAAAATGACTCCGAAAGTGTTAGGCAAAAGCACTAAAAACAGCGATGGAAAGTCTAAGCAAGCAAGGTTTTGCTAGATTTCCAACAAAAGTGGCAAGTACTGCATCAACAATTTCAATAAACGAACTGAAGTGGCTAAGCATCTTACTTTTCAAGACTTTCTCTCTGACGAACAATATGGCTTCCCTTTCGCCAGGTCTACCGCTGATGCGTTAATGGTCATCACTGAATTTCTATATCAAGCTCTACGTAAGAACGACGAAGCACGGTCTGTGGCTGTAGATATCTCGAAGGCCTTTAACAGGGTTTGGCATGCTGGACTTCTACACAAGCTCCATGGCTACGGTGACACGAGAAGAATATTTGGCTTAATACAATCGTTTCTATCAAATCGTTAACTAGAGGTTGTGTTGTATGGGCTCACTTCCAGATCCTTTCACACGATTCTTTCCTGTGTCCTACGCTGTTTTTGATCTTCATAAATGATCTCATTGATGACATTAGTACCCAATTAGGTATTTATGCAGATGACTTTACCATTTACTCCTGTTTTAATAGCAAATCCGTCAGACCTAACAAAGTAAATCAAGAATCTTGAAAAGGACCTCCAATCAGTGGTTAACTGGTCAGAAAATGACTTGTGAATATCAACGCCTCCAAAACAAAACTGCATTAATTTAACCGCCATTGAGAAACTTTTCTGTACACATCGAATCAGTAGCTGCATTTATTGTAAAAAAGGTTGTTTTTTTCTCGTTAGAATCCATCTGGCACATTTACAAATCTACCATTGAATACTGTAGCAATATCTGATCTGCTACTTTTTTCTATACATCTCGAGATTCCTGATAAAATCAAAAGAAGGATCTATAATGTAATTTATTCTGACCAGGCATCTCGACTTCAGTCACATTCTCACCCACGTGGTGTGGCTTCAGTTTGTCTTTTCTACAAATATTTTCATGGCTGCTCTGACGATCTTTTTCCCCTGGACTTCATGAATTTAAGCGTTTCTATTAGTTTGGCATCTACGTTCCACCGATTTACTACTAAATACAACCGTCAGTTCTACACTAACGGTTCCTTTTCTCGCACTCCCCACTTGTGGAACTTCCTGTTCAAAAATTTAAATGAAACGTAAGCTGCTGTTTTCTTGGATCCCGTTCATCTTTTTCCTTTTCTCAATCCTCCCTATTCTTAGTCTTTTTTCTTTCACTTTCACTCCTTGTAATCCAATGCATACTAGTGGCATTCCCGCCTTGTGTGGGGTGAAATGATGAAAATGAAAAACGTAGCACAAAATTAAAAAAAAAAAAAAAAAAAAAAAAGGATATTCCTAGAAGTGTTAGCGTCCCGCTTGCAATGGCGAAAATAGTATCTCAGGCTTCGTGTTGAACAATAAAAGATGTATTTATCAAAATTCGAAGAATATATTCAAAAGGGTGTAGTTTTTTGAACTGATTTCAAAAAGTGCATGTTAAACCGAGAAAGCATTAAATGTATGGCGAGAGAACATTGTGTGGAAGCCTGTTTCTGTTGACGGAAATGTTTTGTCTGTAAAGGTTATGGATGATGAGAGCAGTAATAAACTATTTTTACAGCTTTAGAATGCCTTACATCAAAAACGCCACAGGCTTGTTTAAATAATAAATATACAAGCAGAGAGGAGCAAAATGTATATTTATTATTAGTAGTATAAATTTTAGCTCAGTTATTTTACATCGAGCAGTGTTTTATTACTACCAATACTCGCTGTGCGATATTATATATACAGGTTGTCCCCAAAACATAGACATCATTTAAAATGTGAATATCTAAGTAACATGTCCCAGGCAAATAAAATTAAATAGGTTTCGTGTTGCACAATAAAAGATGTATTTATCAAAATTCGAACTATATATTCAAAAGGATGTAGTCTTTTTTAACTGATTTCAAAAATGCACACCACGATAGTCCAGCTCCTGCCAAACACGCTGTAGAATGTATTGCGTAGCATTCTCCAGTGCCTCAGTGATTCTAGGCTTATAGGAAGAGGGGGATACATACCTGCTCTTTTACATAGCCCCATAGAAAAAATTCTACGTGAAAGGGGTGGCTATTTCAACAGCACACTGTCATTACCACTGGCATGCCCGATCAATCTTCCTTGTAGATTCTCATCGAGATAATTCCGCACGGTAAACTTAGTTTTTGCACAATTTGTTAAAATTTGAGATCATTTGAGCGAGAATTGACTAATTTATTAGACTATAAAATGGCAGTTTGTTTTTTTCGACACTGTGTGTGTGTGTAAGTAGTGTATATATATATATATATATATATATATAT
The DNA here is from genome assembly GCA_903632075.3 of Acanthosepion pharaonis. Lineage (NCBI taxonomy): Eukaryota > Metazoa > Mollusca > Cephalopoda > Sepiida > Sepiidae > Acanthosepion > Acanthosepion pharaonis. The sequence goes on from CAHIKZ030001190.1 coordinate 976,826, forward strand.
ATATATATATATATATATATATATATATGTGTGTGTGAATCTGAAGTTCATTAGTATTTTGTTTTTTATTTTAAAAACAGTGCTCGATACAAAAGTAGAACCTAAATATAATTATTTATGAGAACTCTTATGTAGCGGAGGAATCATATTTTTAAATAAATAATTATATATATATATATATGTATATACACACACATATATATATATATATATATATATATATATATATATATATATATATATATATATATATATATATATATATATGGCGGCTGCTTTTATATCAGCCGCAGTTATGTTGATGATAATTAGTTTCAGTGAATGAAATATTATTTACTCTATAAAATGCTTTGTGCATTTCTGACATTTTTCATGGCGCCGCTATTCTCATTCCGTTGTTTTGCTCCTCAGTTTTCTTTCATTTTTTTCTATTTGCATTCTCATATTTTCTTCTTTTTTTTTTTCGTTAGATTTGTTCTGTTCAATTTTGAATCCTTTCTTCTACATGTTATTTCATAACAGCTCTTCTTGCATTAGCTTTTCCCTTCGTTTCATTTTGTCTTCTCTCTCTCTCTCTCTCTCTCTCTCTCTCTCTCTCTCTCTCTCTGTCGGGTCTGCTCTCCTATTACCCAATTCCTTTGCTTCATTAGTTCGCCCCTGAGCCTCGCGTTTCCTGGCTTGTGCTCTTATTGCTTCACGGCATTCCTTTGATGCCTGTGAATATCTTTGCCTGTCAGCCTCCCGCCGTGCCTGTATCTGATTCTGATATAGGCATAATCACTGCCTTCGTTTTAGCTCTCGTTTTAATCTTGTTTCTTCGAGGCAATTTCCTATTTCATGATTTTCACTGGAGAAATTTTTTTAAATGCACAAAACAATGTAAAACATAAGGAATTATTTAAATTTAATTTTGCATTTATAGAGCAAGTTTCTGTTAAATGTCGGATACCAATTCAAAACAAAAGGTAATTAAACAACGAGAACGTTTAATTACACCTATAATGTTAATGAATTTATCTCTTAATAGTTAATTATATATTTAGAGGGTAAAAGTGTGTTGAATTTAGGATAGCGTAATTCACATATTCAAAATTAAATACATGATGCATTTTCTGCGGCAACGTTAAAAAAAAGTGATATATTTTGTTTGAAAGTAATGTTTATTTATAAATAAATTCAATGTTATCTATGATCCATTATTTACTTCTGGTATTGTATAAATCGCTTTTTACTCTGTCTTTTCATGTTAAAACTTTTATGTGTTTAATATAACAGTGAAATGGAAATATCTCTCGTAAGAAAAACATTAACGACAGAACTACAAAGTCGGTGACGACGAAGCCTATTTCAAGACATTTGAAGCAAGACGTTCGATTAATAGACAAAGGTACCTGAAAGACTCATATGAAGGCTTGAAGAAATAAGACTGTAATCTAAGAAACTTAGGAGTAAAGGAACTGGTTAACTAAACGGTTCATTTTGCTCGGGAATTAAATTTTGTCTAACTTAAGTTAATTTACTTTCCATTCCACTACACATGGGACAGGAAGTATATAAATAAATACACATTGATAAGTATTGTATGGTTTGAAATATCTACATTCTAGGCCAAATATTTGGAGACACTTGGATTTAATAATTAGTAAGTTTCATTCTTTCTTTGGCTTAATTCATACTAAGCTAGCATGCTAAAACTATTTAACCCATTTGTTTATGGCTTAAATAGAGAAGGAGTTGCATAAAATTTGAAATCGGCTACACCTAAGATTACTAATTATCAGCAAAGTACAGGGTGGTCCGAAAGACTTGTCACTGCTATATAATTTTCTATTTCGACGCTCTGTGGGAAATTATCAAAGAGATAGTTTAACATGAACGATATCAGAATACCCATCAGATGAAAGACGCCGTTCGGAGAGCCTAAGCAAGAAGCAACAATACACAGCTTCGTAAAATACCACACAGGACATGGTGCCGCATCATTTTATGCCACGAAAATGGTGCTCCTAGAGACCTTCTCGATGTGTGGCAGCGTCAATGAAAGTGAATAAACTGAATCCAGTACACGTGCTTTGTATTACTGTATGACTTGTTCTTCTATTGTTTTCATTACTTTTTGGCAGGGAGGACAAGACTTTCGAACCACCCCGGTTTTATCATATATGCAATAAGAACGAAATTAACCCATAACCGCATAAAGTTCCCTAAAACTGTTAGCTTTTTTTAGGAAACTTTATGAGGTTATGGGTTGATTTCGTTGTTATTGCATATAAGATAGAACCTTCCAGGAAGAGAAAGTTTATCGGGTTCAAAGTGAACTGGAAAATTAGTTTTGAAAAAAGCAATGCAACTTTCAATTTTTAGGCTATTCTTCGAAATCTTGAGGTCGGTTCTAAAGCTTTGGCCTATTGTCTGTATAATATTCTTGAAATATGTATTGTTTTTTTTCTCGCATGCAAACTCTAGTATCCTTCTATAGTACATTTTCTTAGCGTCTTTTCCAAGTATTACTTTTTCTTCTTTCCATTGATTGCTAACCTCATTAATCGTCGCGTGCAAACTTTGTCATCAGCGTATCCACAGCCGAAACAACAACCCTTGCCTTGTACAGTTTCATTGTTTTCATGCTATACTTGCTATACATTAGTTTACCTGACAAGAAATCGATACATTGTGTCCATATCAATCACGTGTCTAATATTATAAGATCGATCAGGAAAAGTCTGTTATGAGAATGTACGGTCAGGAGATCGATTAATACCAAAGATTAGAAACCACAGTTTTATAGATATTTGTAATAAATGAATAAATCGATAAAAAAAACCCTAAAAAGCTTTAGTGTTTTCAGCTCTGATGACCAAAAAGGATTATTTGTCACAACGCTGTGAACAAATTGGTTCTATGGTTGGATTTCATATGGAATAAGGCAAAACGGTTATCGGCATGTAAAACAAAATCGTCGGTGATATACATTATATATCTTGCATGATTCTGCTCTTAGAAAAGAATTGAATTTATTTCCATTTGTGCACAGTCCCATCACTAGACGTTTTGAAATACTGGGTCAGAATAAAAGTTTGTAGAATTTTTTTAAGTGAAAAGACATTTACTTAAACATTTGTACATAAATTGACACTGTTTAAATAAATTGGTCCACTTATAAAAAAGGGATTTTTTTTAAAGAAATAATTTTTGTAGTTTAGCATTCTTTGAGCTTTCCTTAGGCCACAACACTTGTCAGAATAAAAAAAATGGATTTTTATTATCATTTTAAAAGGGAGAGTCTTGTTTATAATGTCGATATAGTGTCAATTCGATTCCTGACTTTTACAAATTTGCCTAAATCACTTGGCTATTATTTACAAATGTCAAGTTTGAAACTCTGCTAACAGCATATTGTTTTCAATTTTCAAACCTTTTTTTTTTAAGTAAAATGTTTGTATTGGCGTTTTTCGGAAGCACATGCAAAAAAATTTGAGGTTCATAATTATCTTAAATGAAGATTAACCGTAAACGTATTTTCATTATGTCAAATATTGTTCTTTAATTGAAAATGTATAACTCTATATAGTAAATAAATCTCATAGATTATTTATAGAAAAAAATAAATCTTAAAATATTTAAAAAGAAATATTTTTTCCTTCTTCAAAGCTTGTTTGCGTACATAAAACAACTATAGTAGGTATTTTCACTTGGTTGCGTAAAAACCAGCATAGCATAATGAAAAAAGGCCCCAAACTCAATAAAATAGTCATTAAAATGTTTATGTTATTATTCAGAGGAAAGACCAAAGTATTTATTATTATTTTTTTTTTAATTTTTTACTCCTATTTGGCACGTTCTAAATTTTGGTTAAAAGTCTTTTTTTTTTAATTTTTTTTTTACGTCTACAGTGGACCAAAGATAAAGATTAGTTTTTTGCGCTTTTTCCGGTGTAAAATACATTGATTTGGAAATTCTTTCGAAAAAAACAAATAATTGTGGGATTTTAATGAAAATTTCAGGGCATATTCAGAAATGAATGAAATTTTTTTTAAATTTCTTCATTTTTTTTTTAGAAAATCTTGGTGAAAATATTTTTGTTTTACATATGTTACCACCCACTTATTTAATTTCATAAAATTTTGAGAAATTAAATTTTTAGGGCGGCGATATTTTTATTAGTTATAAGCAAGACTCTTGGAAATAGTAAATCATCAATTTTTTTGTAAAATATTTAACCAATTCACCAAATATCTGTTCTGAATTGTAAAATAATAAATTTCAATAAAACTATGACATTAGTTAACTAGAAAAGCTTTTAATTGTTTTGATAAATAAGATTTATTAAGGACAATATTGTCTTAAGATTAATTTTTTCGATGAATAATTAATTTTTACAAGAATTGTTTTCATTTTTAAAAAATTCTAATTAAATAACTTATAATGTAAAAAATGGTTTAAAATTTTGCATTGCTTCAAGCCAGTGGTTTGTTGATATTAAGTGAAAAGTACATTTATGAATTGAAAATCTCATAACAGTTGTTTGTAACACTGTTTTTTAAAAATAGTTAAAAAAAATATCGTTTAAGCATTCCCAATTTCTACCTATGGAAACCTAGACATTACAAAATCCTTAAAACGATCACGTGATTTAAGTGTCGTTTGACGCACTGCAATTTTTTCACTTTCACTTATTCTGTTCTGGTTCATCATTAACGTTGTCGGAGTTACCTCCTCTTATCCTTGAACCGGCTGAGGAACAGGTCATTTCGACCTTGACCTCTCATTCATGCTCCTTACACACTGTTAACACGTCGGAGGGACTAGCAAATCCCCTTTTTAGTTAGGCTATATTACAAACCTAGTTGTAATATACTTCTAGTCATTTTTAGACCATAGTTATCTTTAGCTAACCTTGTAGCATTTTATTATAGAGACTTTTCGGTTAGCTTAGCCAATTTCTCTTGCTGGTCCCCCTCGACACAAGACAGTGATTTCTTCCTAGATTCAAGGGGAGGTCGTCATTGGCCAAGTACGCCGATCAACGGGCTGTGTATTAAGTTACGCTCCCACTTTTTTTTTGTCTGCCAACTTGACGATAGTTGGGAACTTTCTTTCTTTCTCTCTCTCTCCTTCCCAACACGTCAAGTTGGCATCCCGGCAATGACTAACAACAAGTTGGCAACACGAACTGCAGCAACAAGTTGGCACCCCGGCAGCGACTCAGCTTCAACAACCAACAAAGATCATCCTGGCATCATTCAACATCAACAACCACCAAGCGATCATCCTGGCAACAACTCACATCAGCTTCAACCCCCAACAACGATGATCCTAGCAACAACCAACGCCAACCTCGACCATTAATGCCTGCAGCTTCCGGCTCACTCCTGCTGTTTCCAGCTCACTCCTGCAGCATCCGGCTCACTCCTGCAGCTTCCAGCACTCCTTCCAGCACCTCCACCGTTTCCGACCATCTTCATTTCCTTTTCCTTTTAGAATAAACCTCTATATATCATATATATCCTCGTTCTGTCGTCCATATTGTTTTCACCGTCAGGTTAATCGCGTCAAAAATGTCAGCGGGCCTCTTGTGACCTCGTTCACCCCTTTCTGTGAAACGGGGCCACTGGACCGCCCGCCACAACGTCTTTGCAAATCATCCTTTCAAAATTTAAAAGTAAGTTTTACTTTTTTAAAATTACTATTTCACTAAATATTTTTATTTTGTGTATTTATTTTACTTAGGGTCATACTTCAATTAAGTTAGTAAGTTATTAAATAAGAAAACTTAAAACTGAAACCCAGATTCTACTAAAAAATAACTTTTAGTTTTTTAAATAAAATCTTTCTTATACAATTTTTATTTGAAGTTCTTATTTTAATCCTTTATTCTGTTTACATTTGGAAGTAGTTTTCTCACTTTAATTCTGAATACTTTTCCTTGACAACAATAGAAAAAATTGTTGAAAACGTTTACTTTTCAACACCGATTTCTTGTATTGACGAAAAAACAGAATTAAAAATGTATGCTTCATGTGACAAAATTGACTGAACGTTAATTATTTAAAAAAAATTGTTAAATGTTTTAGAAATTGTTTAGTAATTAATTAGTGTTAAGATTGCAGAATTAAGTATTAAGATTTTAATTATTATAAAATTTTTCCAAATCAATGTGTTTTTCTTGCTTAACTTTATTTTAATTTTTTAACTTTAGATGGGGAAACAGAAGAAATATTGAGAAATTACCAATGCGTAAAATTAAATTATGGAGAACGGATTGTGTGTGGCCATATTTTTTGCCAAAAATCACGATAAATATGGAACTCTTTCGAAGATAGTAGAATGGGCCACCCAGGAGAATACCAAAATTGTTTCCCTGCTATTACATTAAATTCAGTTGCGAAACTTACTGTATTTTTCAAAAACAGAAACACAGGATGAAATTTCTCTGAATTTGAAAAGAAATGCAATCTTTGGGAAATCAGATCCATTCAATGGATCTGATTTCCCAACATTATAAATTTACAATCCACATACGAATTGTCTAGAAAGACGCGCTGAAATGTTACCGTTTTGAATAAGTGTATATTCCATTTACACTAATTTACATTGTTCGGACTGTTGTCCTCATCTTTATCATATTCACAACGTTTCAGCCATTTTAAGCTCCAGCATTCTTCAGGTGACATACGTTGGAATTTCGAACCGAACCGTTTATTTAGTCCATTAGTTGAAGTAATCCAAAATGGCTTGAGTTTTTTTAGGTTAATTCTTTATTTTTGTAGTTGCTTGCAGTGTTGGCGAAACTAACCCTAACAAAATATATGCTTTCTTCAACTTCTATATCTCCTATACTAAATGTGTTATAATTTATCCATACACTAAGGTATTTGAAGTATTTAATATTTACTAATTTCACATCTTGAATTGTTATGATGGAGTCAGGGTGGAAACATCTCTACTTACATTTAAATTCCAGATCACAGTTTCTGTTTGCGAAAAGTTTATCCACTTATTGGAACACTTGCTAGAGGATGTTGCACTTTTTTTTTTCGTTAAGATCATTCTTGTCCAAACTATGAATGCCTATATCAGCAACATAGCGCTCCCGTCATCCTCTATACATTGGACTTGGAAGGTGGCGCAGGAACGCAGTTTCCTATTGGGAGATTCACTTGCGATACGGTATGAAATTTTTTAAAAGCATTTTCAAGTAGCCAAAAAACTGACGGCAAAATAATAAATATTTTGCGACCAATAAAAACATAGTGGCAGGGATCCAATTCTTGAATCCTTTGCTGGAACCTACCCAAGTTTTTTTTTTTTTTTTTTTAATAAATAGACATAAAGAAATGCATAGACTCAGATGTATATCCTGTGAGAACAGAAATGCAGCCATTCATCTTTCAACAACAATTCTAAGAGCTCTTTCAGATAAGACTAGGCAAGGTCATGTATACAGTATTCACTTATCTACACATTCATCCAACTGCAGCAGAATTACAAAATTTCTTTCGCATACAATAAGCAATATTTAACTTCATGAAGAAAGATGTTATCTTCATCTAAACAAACTGAACTTTAGTATACAATAATTAAACATTTTTTGTAGAAAAAAAAAACAATCCATTTTTAAGTGTTACCAGCTTAATAGTAGTTCTAATAGAAGGAAAGGGGAAGTATAAAAAACGAAAATAACCTACCGCACACACACATTTTTTATACAGGTAAATTCAACACAAATGTATGTATGTATGTATCTATATATCTATCTCTCTATCTATCTATCTCTCTAACTATCTATCTATCTATCTATCTATCTCTCTATCTAACTATCTATCTCTCTAACTATCTATCTCTCTAACTATCTATATCTCTATCTATCTATCTATCTCTCTAACTATCTATCTATCTCTCTAACTATCTATCTATCAATTATTATTTCTGGTGTATACTCATTTCTTTCCGGGTCATGCCCTTTTGATCCCAAAAACGAGTATAAAGAGACCTCTTTTCAATCAAAACAGAGTGGAAAAACAGACTCCCAAAGCGGACAGACTACATCAAAGGAATCTCAACACCAGCGATAGCTTAACACTCTCACCTCCTGCACCTTCTTACCTCGAGTGACCTACGGTCAGAAATGGCATCAGTATAATTTCGCTTTTTATCTCTACTAAATTTTTACTCCAAAATTCCTTCGCGTCTTTGGATATGACAGTGAACGTTGGTGTCGGAATCAACAAATTAGAAGATTCTATTTTCTGAACATCTTTACTTGTCGAAAGTTAAGGAAAAACTGGCAACTTTCATCAAAGGATTTGAATCCAAGATTTTCAAACAGAAAGATAAATTTGGCAATAGTATAATTAAATTAAATACATTGGTTAACATACATTTCTGGAGCTTGCCAAGATTTCTATGAAGAGACAAATAGTTTATCCGAAGGAACAATATGTCCCTCAATTACACACCAACAATGCAGCTGTTCGTCTGCCATTAAATTTGAGAACCGTCTCAGATAGAATTAAATATAAGCTATTTTCCTAGACGCACATCCATACTAGTGTGGCACACTTACAAAACTTCACTGCAAATACAATAAGCAATATATTCAGAAATGGACAAAGTCCGATAATTTATTTTATTAAAGACATTTTTATGTTTAACGTTCTTTTTTTTTTTTTTTATAGATACAAGTATTTAAGTAAATGCTCTGTTTATAATAAACAGTATTAAATAACATTTACCGGCCTGAATTTCAAAGGACGAATATTTTCTATGAAAATTTCTCGGACATTCAGGCCGGTAAATGTTATTTAATAGTGTTTATTATAAACAGAGCATTTACTTAAATACTTAAAAATCTATATAAAAAAAAAGAACGTTAAACATAAAAATGTCTTTAATACAATAAGCAATATTAACCTTCATCAAGAAAGATCTTTTATTTACTTATTTTTAATCATTTCACCTTCAATGCCACGTAGCCGGAGGGAGGTTATATGGAGTCAGAGAATGAGAAGACATTAGTGAAGAGAAAGAACAATAAAAGAGCAGGGTACAGAAAGACAGAAGATGGCGATTGGCAAGAAATCGGGAGGGATTTCTACAGGCGAGAAAAGAAACTATTGGAATAGAACATACGGTTCATCTAGCCAATTCAACAATAAAACATTGAGACCTAACTGCCAATCTAGTAGTATATTTGATTTTCCTAACAAACTAAAATTTATTATACAATCATTGCTCCTTTTATAGGAGCTAAAAACACTCCCTTGTTGTCAAGTGTTAACAATTTTTTAATATCAGTTCTAATTTTTTCTTACTTAATCCCAACGCATCTTAAGATGTCTTTAATTTAACATATTCCTTTCGTCAATTTGCAACGTTGAATACAACGTACGCATTACATTTTTTATCTAGAAGTCTTTGCACATTGATGGAGGCAACGGTGGAAGTGAGAGGAGCACAACTTGCTTAAATGTGTATGAAAATATAAACAGATAAATCAGGATATCATATTAAAATCATGCTAGACGTTTACAATCATTGTCCTTCAGAGAAGCCAGATATATGATTAATACCAAGCAATGCAGCACCACGTGATCAATCCATCTGTGCCTGATATTTATTTTTTTTGGCCGAGCCTAATGGCTCGGGAATGCCCACGTTAAAAAGGCCTTGTGCCACATGACACCCTCGTGGGGGGGTGACTCAATATCGATATTTACACACGTGGGAAAAACCGTCGGGTAGCAAAGGTAGTCTCTCTTTCACATCTATGTGAGAATGTAGAGAACATATTGAGAAAAGGTGGACCGGGCAACACTGTAACTGAGGAAGTCCGGAATTAAATAAGCAGTTATGTTACGTACAAGAGATTCAGTTTCGTGTTTTCATTGGTTTACCCGACGATAATAGTACATTCCTAATATGCAAATTAAAATTGGAGATTCCAAAATCAAATACAAAATTTTAAATATCCAAGAAGTTTTTTTTAACAGAGTACGGAAAGTGCGACACCGAAATCTGAAGGCACATTGGAATGGCGAAAGATTAAGAAACAGAAAAATTTCGTTATAAACAAAGAAAAGAGTACTTAAATATTACGTAATAGCGATCCTCATATATGACAGTGAATGCTGCATAATCTTCTTACAGATAAGACTTGAAGCAACAGAAACATGATTCTAGAAATGAGTGATCAGAATGCCATGGAAATAACCTGCGAGCAATGACCAAGTTTTAGAGATAATGTGAACAAAAAAGAAATTTACACTTAATTTGAAAGTGTTGGAATTTCAAGAGAGCACAATGAGGAAAGACAGCTTAGAAAATATGACGCTCACAAGACATATTGAAAAAAGAGGGACAAAATAAAGCAGTGTATAACCTAGCTAACTAGATTCTGTAAATGGTTGGTAGAATAGGAAAGGAGAGATAGCGATAACGAGCTTCTGTAAATGGCTGGCAGAACAGGGATTAGAAAAGACAGCGATAACGAATTTCTGTAAATTGTTTATAGTATAGGAATTAGGAAAGATATGTAAAGACCAACTTTGCTAAGATAGGAAACTGGAGAGCCATGGTCGCCTCCTGAAGGAACACGGCACATAGAAGAATAAGAATCTGTCCAAAACGACTGGTCACACGTTACCAACAGTACGGCTATTCGTCTATCAAAAAGTTTGGTATCTCCCTTAGGTTAAACTAGAGAAACCCAAATATATCCTATTGTCATATAAACACATACACCGTGACACACTTACAATCTTCCTTTAGTGTAATTATGCAGTATAGGTTTTAGCTATGCGGGGGTGGGGCGTTAAATCAATGTTAGTTGTATTCCTAAAGGGACTAGCTCTACATCTTCTTTCGGAGACAGCCAAGATGATTACATGGCACCTGAGGTTTTCAAAAATGGAAGTGTCTATGGGACTTGAGGAATATTTATCCCCAGTTCACATATGCGTGGGTTACTAACCCAGTTTCAACACGAATTTGTCACGTTCTACTAGAAGAAGCATGCGGTTAAATATATACAATAAACAATTTTGAACGTCAAAATGAAACATTTTATATTTATCTAAACCAGGGTCGTTAAACGGGATCCAAGCTAGGGGTCGGTGACGAGTTCCAGAGGATCAATGATAGTGAAGGGGTCAAATTGGGGTCGGTGTGTGAATAACATTGAGCTAAATTTTAGTTAGTGTACAGTTATGTTGCAGATGAAAGAAAGGCACTGAGCTCGACGATCAACGGAATCAAAAGCACGGACAGTCATTGTGGGTTTCCTGGTGGAGATTTGATTGTTCAAAAATTAATTGGAGAGAATCGATTTTACGTATTACTCGAACTTAATACACTTGTCTTGAAATAAAATATTTCAGACGATGGTATCAAGATCTTCACAAATCACTTGCAAAAACTTCAAGATTATTTTCGTTCTCCGTCTGAAGATACTGAGAATATGAAATCATACTTATTATAAAACCCAGGTTGTGTGTGTGTGTGTCTGTTCGTTTATATATTGGATCGGATTTCCTACATTTTTCAACCGATTTCAACAAAACTTCACAGGACTACGTAAAATTACCTTGCGGTGATTCTGACAGCACCAAAAATTGGAAAAACAATTGTTTTTGCACGAAATCAATTTGAAAATACGATTAAGAGGCATCGCTGTCGGGGAGAATGAGAGGGGGACAATTCATATCGAGTTATACTTATTATAAAACCCAGGTTGTTTGTGTGTGTGTCTGTGTTCGTTTATATATGGGATCGGATTTCCTACATTTTTCAACCGATTTCAACAAAAATTCAAATTTTTTTTGGCAGGTAGTGTTTCTTATTGTCTTGCACACTTTTTTCTTTATTTTTACATTCAGAATGCTTTTAAAATTCCATTTACAAGACAATTGTTTATAATAAAATTCTATTCAATCGGTAGACTCATAACGATTGAAAACAATGTTTTCGTTTGAGTTTGGGTTTGACCAATTCGTAAAAAACAAAACAAAAACAAAAACTATTTAAGACATGCGTGTCTGTCAACCTTAAACAATAATCTTAGTCAATTTTATTCTTCAGTCTTTATGATGGTCGATACTTGATCTATCTCTTACTGTTACATCCCCGGGCAACTCCGGGCTCTACTGCTAGTTACCATTATGGATTGCAACATCTTTTGACGTGAACTTTGAAAATTTGAACATGAAGTCGAGCTTGAATGCGAACTCTGAATTAAGTGCGTATATGAGTTTTTATCTTCACTAATTTTGTACGCCAAAATTCTTTCAAATTGTTGGATGTGACTGTCAACTTTGGCATTAAAGAATTTGGAGGATCGATTTTCTGAACATCTTCTCAAAAGTGAAGAGAGGAGGGGGATTCTACTAATATGAAATGGTAGGGATCCGAGATGCACTTTCAAGCGGGGAGCTACATCTGGCAAAATAAAATTAATTTTCTGTCTAATCAAATTAAGATACATTTCTGAACTTTTCATTGGACCTTGCCGAGATCTATATGAAGTGATAAATAGTTTAGTTTATCCAAGGCGACAGAAAGCCCTTGAATAACATATCAACGTCAGCGGTTATTCGTCTTTCAACAATTCTGACAACTTTATCATAGAGAATTAGAAAAGTTCTAGGTATTATTGCGTACCTGTATTGTGATACGGCACACTTTATATATATATATATATATGGTATAAAATGACAATTGGAAAAAAATCTTAGATTTTGCCGACGCGTTTCGTCTTCCGACTTTTTCAAGGCAAAAATGAAATCGAATTGTTTTTGTTGTTATAGTTACATTAAAAAATTGAAATTTAAAAAGGTAGACGCTTCTGTCTAAGCCTTATTTTCTCTGGTTAATGTAAATTACTTTTATAGTAAGGGGTTTTTTCCATGTCGACAATATAGTTAAATTCCCAGATCAATTCTTTGGACAAGACAGATTGGTATAAAATGACAATTTTCAATTGGGAATTTAACTATATATATATATATATATATATATATATATATATATATATATATATATATAGAGAGAGAGAGAGAGAGAGAGAGAGGAAAAAGGATATATTTTTATATATCAGAACAATTTTAGGACAAACTGTCAGTGGGGGAAAATTCATGAAGGAGGAATTTACTCTATCACCAGCGCATGACCTAGTTAACGAGCTTCTGAAAATGGTTGGCAGAACAGAGATTAGAAGATATACCAAAAAAACAAAATTTGCTGAGAGCTACAAAAGACAGGAAATAATTGCCACAAGGAATGCATAGGAGAAACTTCAAGAAATTTAAATAAAAGATTATATGAACTTAAAAGTGGACATATATATATATATATATATATATATATATATATATATATATATATATAAACGTACTCAATGCATTAGTGACTCAATGTAATGAGTCTGACCATAATTTTGATTTAAAAGAAATTGAAGAGGTATTGATACCGAGACTCTACGAGAACAAGTTGGTTAGCATGACATGACCCTCATCTCTAACGATTCATGTTTACATAAAAACTTTCAAAAAGTCAGTTATCTCCTAGTCGCTGTGCTTGGCGGATGATATGACAAGCTGAGACTGTCTTTTCATTTCCTGTGTAAGAATTGGAAGCTGTCCTGTTAGCCCGTCTAATGAGGATTAAAATTTGGTGCATGATGCATAATACTATGCTAGTTTATTTTTTAATTTATGACTCGCTGAAGATGTATTCTCAAATAACTTGCTAACCTTTATATATTGTGGAAATAATGGTTATTTTCAAAGATAACATCGATTGTCTCTATGAACGATATTTGGAAAAATCACATTTGAAATACTAATCTGAAAGAAACACTCAATATTTCTCAGCGATTTGATTTATTTGTATTTTACGGTTTATCAACCTTTTGCAGGTTACTTAAAATCAAAAAATATCTTTTAGATTCTAAGAATTTTAGAGATAATAATTTACTGATACAAGTCCTATTAAATAACCCAAGCTTGCTGCATCTGTTATTCCCATCTAGGTACTGACCAGGCTCTACGTAGCTTAACTTCGCTGATCATACGAAAACTGGTGTTTCACGTGATATAGCCGTAAGCCTATTTCTAATCGAGTTTGTGTTTCGTCTTTTCTTAGCTACTTTAATCTTAATCTAACCTTACTAGAAAGGATTAATTGAAAATATTAGGCAATAACACATAATGATCCCAAACTGGAAACCATCAAAATTCGAACTGTTATGTTAATCAGTTTTTTTTTTATTTTTTTAAATAAACAGATTAGAACGAAGGGCGGGTGTTTTTAATTTGTTATTTTTATTTTTTTTTTTTTTTTAGCTTTTTCTTGCATGATGAGGAAGCATGTGTTATAATCGCGGAAAATCCCTCTAAATCGTCGGTCGTGAAATCAGCCATCATTTACGCCACATGATTAGAAGTCAATCCACCAGATGTGAGATACATCAGAGGCGCTCTGGGTTAAGGGTAATGAGGCTACAAACTTTGAAAATATTCATAGAGAGTTAATTTGATGTGGACTTTGTTAGAAGCATGATTGCAAATGCACACACACACACACCACAGACGCACACACACACATATACATATATATATATATATATATATATATATATATATATATATATATATATATATATATGCTCCTAACAAAGTCCACATCAAATTAAGTCTCTATGAATATTTTCAAAGTTTGTAGCCTCATAATATAATATATATATATAACAAAGAAAAACAGCCACAAATTAAAAATTGAATGCTGTGTACTTTTTTTCAAAACTAATTTGAATACTTTTCCTGAATAATAATAATAATAATAAAATAATAATAATTAATAATAATAATAATAATAACAATAAAAAGATTTAGAACAATATATATAAATGAGAGTGAAGGAATTCACCATAAGAAAATGAAAGAAATAGTGCGTAAAGAGTACTATAGAAGGGAATATTTTCTGAAAAGTTCAGAACAGAATTATGGCCAATAATATATCCCATATATATATATATATTGAATATATAAATATATAGACAAATATATATAAATATATATATATATGCAAAAAGAAGAGGGAAGGTGGAAGAGGTCTTATTCAGCTAGAATTGTCATACAAGACAACAACTATTGGCTTACTAACTTACATGGAAACAACAAATTGATGATAATGTGGAAATTTTCAATAATAAAAGAAGGCAGAAAAATATTATAGATTTTGTTTTACAAAAATTTCAAGAGGATAAAGTCCCTTGAACAGATGTTTCTGGTCAAATGGCCAATATCCAGAACTTTGAAAATGACAATGTATATATATATATAGCATCTGGATTAAAGTCTGAAAAAAGGCCATACATAATAATGTGGATCAAAAAGGTTTTGAGCCACTATCTCAGGATTTCAAAGAAAATCACGATTAAAATTGAATGAAAATGTGTAAGCAAACACTTTTTCAGAAAAAGATGTAATTTCCACACAGACAGAAAAATTGAACTCACTTCAAAAACCAGAAAGGCCTACTAATTGAATTTGTCCAGCTTTAGCAACCAAGGAATTTGAAAAACTATTCCTGGAAATGAAATAATAATAATAATAATAATAACTTGGAATAATAAAAATGGAACAAAACAACACAAAGAATCCCTGAAAACCCCATAAGAGACATAAGAAAATTGTCTTATTAACATTTTAAGGAGAACTTTGTCTATGTAACGCTAGCAACTTCATTTAACTTAATCACAGGTCTTTGAAAGGTGCTAAACTAACAGAAAGAATGATGATGATGATTTAGGTAATAAGGATCAAATACAGCATAAATCCTTAACATTTTAGCTCTTTTTTACTTTCACATTTTTTTTATTTAGGTCAGAGGATCGAAGGGAATAATATCAATTGTGCTTATTGAATTGAATTGAACTTTTTGATTATTGAAGTAAGCTTCAGTTTATTTATTTAAGAATTAGTTATATATTAAAACAAATTACTGTACACCTATTCAAGTTTATAAATCAGTCAAATTGTTCTATTGCTATTAAATCTGTAAAACTCCCATAAAAGAATTCATGTAAATATATATGTACTAATATGTAAAAGAATGAAGATTATTAGAATTAAATTAAGATTAAAGAATGCATATTATTAGGAATGCACATTTTGTGTCGGACAATCTTGGAAAATGGGGCAATAGCATTCTGACATATGGTGGAAAAAGTGCGTTGGATAAAAATGATTGAGAACCACTACACTAACAGGTTAAATAGTCTCATCATCCTAACATAGTTGGTGGCCTCAAATATTTTACACATACACACACATACACACACACACACACACATATATATATTTATATATATACTTGCAGCATGGCCCGGCGTTGCCCGTGCTTGATTCAAAAATCGTACGACTCATACAGCAATTTCTATCACTTGACTTAAAATATTTTTGCCCTTCCTTGCCTTTAAAGGAGTGCCCTTTGCCGTGCTAATGTTGCTACATGCCTTACTTCTTGTCTATCTCACACTGCGAATTTTTTCTAAGCTCTATACTAAACATTAAATCTGTTACGAAAAAAGAACTAAACAAAATGAACACAAAACGATCAGCTTTAAAAAACGACTCGTAACTGGAAAACCGAATGAAAAAAGAATGTTAACAACAAATACTTTTTCACACCCAACCCAGTTCTGCGGAATCAGAATCAACGTTGAGTTTAAGCAAGCGAATGAGCCAATTGGAGTAAAGTGCCATGCAGATTTAAATTTTTCCCACTTGTGACGAATGCAGCTATTTTTTTTTGTATGCTAGCATGCTAGTTAACATTCGTGTCAGTCAGCTGTTGGCTCTCACGCTACCCAATAGAATCTTCCTGCCTATTCGTGGCAGCCAGCTATTGGCTCTCACTCTGGCCAGTAGAAAATGGCCGAAAACTACATGAAAACTACATTTTTAGACACCCGCATTTACATAGATAAAAACAGAAAACTACAAACAACACTACACACTAAAATCACCGACACCCACAACTATCCACATTTTAAGTCTTCCCACCCTAAACACTAAGCTTACGGTCAAATCACGCTGAAACACCGGTTCTCGTTCGATCACCGAAGTTAAGCATCGTAGAGCCAGGTCAGTACTTAGATGGGGGACCGCTTGGGAACACCTGGTACTGTAAGCCCCCAAAGTCCAACCCTTACCTCACAGTCGGTGGGGGGGGGGGGTAAATGGTAGTGTCAGAGCTATGCCGCCCGGAACTTCGTTCCTGGTAGGGCCACCAAAGGCGGACAGGTATGACACACACGCCGGCTAACAAGGGCTCTGGTGAAAATCCAAGGAGCGTCTGCATCGGTAACCGGCGGCTTCTGGTTGTTCCTGTCTCTGCGTCTGTGGGAACCCCGCGGCAAGCAAGAACGTTATCCGAGTAAGCCTGGGTACGCTACTTCTGTAATTTATCCCAAGAATCTTCTTCTCATAACAGGAAGAAGCCGGCTCAATCCGCCCAGGGTGAATGCCGCATCAGTACAGTACACTACCCTAAACACCTCAAGGAGCACCTTCCCTATTCATAAGAACTTAGACTCAGAAGAATATGTTCTAACAATGAAGAACTAAATAAACACACAAAATCTCGAGCATCAATTCACGTGGCTATAAACAACACCTTATCTGGGAAAAAATAAATAAAGTAATTTCCACGTCGAGAGAAGACACCCTAATGTAGAAAATTAATAATAAATCCAAACGCATCCCCCTAATAACCACTTTCAACAACATTCTGTCTCTACTATCTCAGATAATCAAAAGTCTCTGGAAAATACTACATCTCAAGCCAGACCCAAAAACTGTGTTTGGGGAACACGGCCTTCTAGCATATCTTAGACTTAAGATCTTTAAGGAAAGTATAGGTAGTAACCGAATTTCAGATAATAAGGTAAGCCGTAATAGACCAAAAATAAAAACAACCATGTAACAAAAAAACGGAGCCTAAGTTGTAACCACATTAATCCTACCAATTCGTTCCCTAGCTCAGTCACTAAGTCTACTTTCAAAATCTACCACAACACTAATGTAGAAGTCATAACGTAATTTACCTATTAGAAAGCACACTGACAGAAACAATGTGGGAAAATCTGAATGGCCCTTTTACTACAGGATTAATAATTATCGGATCAAGTCGGCTCCCCTCGAAAGATTATTACAACATTTCCGCCTAGAAAAACATGATTTTAAAAAGCCATGCAAAATTCACTATAATTGAAAAAATACAAATAGACAGAAAATATAACCTTAGAAAAATACTAGAGGAACATGAGGACAAATGGATTTTGCACCTCAAAACACTTCTTCCAGACGGGCTTAACCACAAATTTAACAACATAGATAGAATTAATATATAACCCCATAAATCAAGCCCTATCCATATTTCTCACCCATACAAGATAGACATGTTTGCAAAGGTGTTAAAGTCTCACTTATACACAGACTCATACTAATATACACACATACAAATATGCACACTCCCAAAGAACAAAAAGATAACATAGACTTAACGCACACATCCCATTCCCAGCAACCAATAAAACTGTCAAAATGACCTAAGAGGGAATTCTTAAAGCTTTCCATCTTCTATCTTAAAAACAACTTGAAAGAGGCCGTTTGACCAACATAAGGACTGACCAACATTAACGATAAAAATAAATGAAAAATACACCAAAGTTCACTGTCTTCACAGACAGTCATTCACTCTTGTAGTTCACTGCTACTAACAAGAAGGGATTTTTTTCTCCTGATGATGGCCAATGCTGTCCGAAACTAGTCGAGAAACCTAATTGAAATATTAAAACAAATATATTACTATACAACCCTGTATGTCTGAAATATTAATTTTTTAACATTTTTTTATTGTTCAAAACATACATACATACATACACACACACACACACACACACACACACACATATATATATATATATATATATATATATATATATATATAATTCTCCCGTCGTTTCCTCAACGTATGAGTGTTGATAGCGGTGAAGGCTTGTGTAGAACCGACCAAACTTTTTGGGAAGAGATGAATACAGAGAACTGGTGCACAGGGTGCGACAAGGTCCCTAAGCGACCCTCTTTGAGTTTTGAATTCAGAGTTGTTCTTCTATACCGGTTACCATCTAAGCCTATAAGCTCCGGTCTGTCTACTTATTCATAGTTTCTTCTGGAAGAATTTCTGCACATTTCGTCAATACCCACGTTGGATGTTCTTTGAAAAGTACGAGAAGTGACGCTCAAAATGAGTGAGTTTTAGCCATATGAGAAGGACAGAACGAAAGACGAATGTTATCTGTAAATAACCTTTAAATGACGAATCACAAGATCAAGCAACAATTAATCAATCATAAAAGAACCAATCAGATTTACGTAATTACGCGAGAGTCGAATGATTATGCAAGGTCATGAATATTCAATATTGCTTGGGGCCCAAATTAAAACAAAATAGATATATAATTTATCCTGACAGGTTTTTGCAGACACCGCCAAATATACGCCTTAAAAATTAGCAATTTATAAATGGATAGAAAGTAATTACAATAGAAATTAAATCCTAAAATATATAAAAAAAATTCCACAGCACCATATAAAATCTATTACTAAATTCAATTAATTTTAGACACAAATAAATCTATCGGATTAAAAATACAACCCAGTCATATCTAAGCACCCCTTTAAGAAACCATCAACGGAAGAAAAAATAAATAAATAAATAAAAACCAAAAAATACTGTAACTAGAACATCAGTTAGTAAGAGATTTAACAGATACTAATACAATAATAGAGCCTGATAGAAAAGGCCATTGTAGCCAGACAAAATTGCCCCAAATCAACCTTACACGTCTCCAAAAATATCACTTATAATAAACATTCCTACTTTCATCAAAGCAGAGACCCCTTGATGATGAAAGACAAAACCCAGATCCCCCCCATTTCCAACCTATAAATGAGTAAAAAATATGATTCCAACTCGCGACATAAGAGGTCTCATGTTTCAAAACAAGAGCTGAAAACTTCAATATAATTATTTGAATTAAATTGGATTAAAGTAAGCTCTGTTCCATCTTCAAGCGAAATTTTTTGGGGAACCAAAAATATATTTATATATAACAAATTAATTCTTGTTTTGACAATCTACACAATACCAAATATTTCTGGAATTGATATTTTCAGGATTTCTCTCATTTAACACTTTTATAGCATACTCACCTTGCTGCGTAATTTGAGAAATAAACACTTTTCATGAATGCTTTCATTTTTTTTTTAAATTTTTGTAATACATATGATAAACAGCAATTAGCATGATCATTTGTGTATTATACGCACCTTTATACATATTCTTAAGCCTAAGCGTGATGGTTGCGTATTATATACGAAACGGAAATATTTACTTTCTTCCAACCATATCAGTTGCCATATTCGGGACTATTTTCGGTCATCACGTCCCGAATATGGCAACTGATATGGTTGGAAGAAAGTAAATATTTACAGCTGTTGTCCAAACTAACTGTGTAAGGGTCAAAAGAGCCACTCCCGATAGTAGGTTTTACTGTATGAGAGGTGCGTGATATAAACATAAGATTAGATAGAGGGAAGGGAAAAATATGAGGATGAGGGGGATAGGTTGCGATTGACCCTTGACTTGAAAAAAATATTATATTGTTCAGGGTGACATTGACGCGGGAGTCTAGTGAACAAAGTAGCAGTTCTTAAGTGAAAGCTCTCTGAGTAGGGCTTTCTCTTTACAAATGGAATACAGGAGAAATGTGGATGATTCGACTCCATGGATATGGCATGGCGAGTTCTAGGTCTGCTTTTGTGTTGCCCGTTTCAAAGATAACGCTGAAAAGGCATAAAGACAGAGACACAAGGAAAACTGAAGATAAAATAGTTTTATAAAAAAAAAACAATGAAAGAATAAGAGGAAAGAAAGAAAGAAAGAAAGAAAGAAAGAAAGAAAGAAAGAAAAGGGAGGGAGGGAGGGAAAAAAGGAAAGAAGCGAGAAGGAAGGGAGCGAGAAAAAAGGAAGGAAGGAAGGAAGGAAAAGAGAAAAAGGTAAGGAAGGAAGGAAGGAAGGAAGTGAGAAAAAGAATGAAAGGAAGGAAGGAAGGGAGGTAGGGAGTGAGAAGAAAGGAAGGCAGGAAGGAAGGAAAAGAGAAAACGGTAAGGAAGGGAGCGAGAGAAAAAGGGAGGAAGGAAGGGAACGAGAGAAAAAGGGAGGAAGGAAGGGGGCGAAAAAAAGGAAGTAAGTAAGGAAGGAAGCAAGACAAAGGTAAGGAAGGGGGCGAGAGAAAACTGAGGAAGGAAGGAAGCAAGACAAAGGTAAGGAAGGGGGCGAGAGAAAACTGAGGAAGGAAGGAAGGAAGGAAGGAAGGAAGGAAGGAAGGAAGGAAGACAAAGTTAAGGAAGAGGGCGAGAGAAAAAGGGAGGAAGGAAGGGAGCGAGAAAAGGAAGGAAGGGAGCGAGAAAAGGAAGGAAGGGAGCGAGAAAAGGAAGGAAGGGAGCGAGAAAAGGAAGGAAGGGAGCGAGAAGGAAGGAAGGAAGTAAGGAAGGAAGCAAGACAAAGGTAAGGAAGGGGCGAGAGAAAAAAGGAGGAAGGAAGGAAGCAAGACAAAGGTAAGGAAGGGGCGAGAGAAAAAGGGAGGAAGGAAGGAAGGGAGCGAGAAAAGGAAGTAAGTAAGGAAGAAAGCAAGACAAAGGTAAGGAAGGCGGCGAGAGAAAAAGGGAGGAAGGAAGGGAGCGAGAAAAGCAAGGAAGGGTGCGAGAGAAAAAACAAAAGGAAGGAGGAGCCGAAGAAAAAGAAACAAAAAGAAAGAAGGAAACGAGAAAGGATGGGAAAAGGGAAGAGACAATGAAATATTAAGTTTCGAAAAGCAAAACGTATTTTTCAAAAAAGAAAGAAGAAAAAGTTTAAGAAAGAAAAATCAGTTAATTTAGAAATTGTTGAAGAAATAAACCACGAGTAAAGAAGAAAGTCCGATTTGTAAAGCAACGAAGAAAAATAAAGAACGAAAGTTGAGGAAACAAAACAGAAAGGAAAAGTATTAAAGAAAGCGTGAACCTTTTGGTGTCAAAATAAGAAAGAAAGAATAAGGAAAGAGAATGCAGTATGCTTTGATAATAAGTTGAAAAACAAAAGGAAGAAAAATGAAAAAGAAAAGTATTAAAACTAAGGAAGAAGTGAAGAACTGAGAAAAAGTAACTAGATGAAAAAACAAAAGAAAGAAAAAAGAAAAACGCAAAACAAAGTAAAAAGTAAAAAAATTTCCTCTAAGAACTGTACTTACTGCTAATTATTACGCTATGGCGACGTGCCACTTTAATATTTTCTTAGTACAGTCCAAAAGCTACAAATGTTGGAAACACAGCGAATGAGGATTGAACTCAAAACAGTAATAATTCTCTGCAAACGTTTCCCCTCGCCATTGCTTTAAAAAGTCCAATATATTCTTTCATCTCTTATTTTCTTTGAGTTCTGAAGTGAAGTCAAGCGAAAACCAATTAATGACAAGGTAACAATGATGTAAAAGCTATTAAACCGAAAGAATTACAGGAAAAAAACGCCAATGTTCCTTCCTTTCATTTCCATTTCTATTTCTCAGGAGATTCCACTCAAATCAATCAACCGAAATTTGTAAGGCAGTATCGAAATTGTTCTCCAATTGCAGAATAAGTTCACAACCCCAGAATTCTTATCCAATGTTATCCATCGAAGTGCACAATTAACTAGATTTTTCGACAATGTTCGAGATATTTAGAAGATCCAGGATTGTTGATATTTATAACCTGTCGACAGGCTGACGACTTGAAAGAAGAGTTCGATAAAATGGTTTTTAAATATTACACTTTCTCTTCAGCTACCAAAGCGATTATTAACAGTGACACGACCGGAATAAAGAAATCCTAACTATAAAATATAAAGTAAAATTAGTTTGTTCCAAACCCAATATCTTCTCATTCCTGTTCGAGGAACTCATCCCTTATTAATTATGTCTTCAGGAGTGAAGCTATACTCACCACACTTGGTCAATTGCGGGTTAGCGAGGCTATTTAACTTATAGTTGGGACGAATGGCCATTGGCTTTAACATCTCTTGTTTTTTGTGCTGCTGGGATTTAAAATTACTCTCTTTATCAGACCACGTTCTGGTGGGAAGCCGGTTTAAAACTCGAATTTTTCCTTCTACTAGACCGGCTGGCAAGCAAAGCTATAGAACCAAGTCTACCCTGCTATTTTACCTAGGTAAAAACATTGCATAAAGATCAAACTAGCTCATGAATTTATTATAAAATTTTGAAGCTAACGAATTGTAACTGCTTCATAATCAGTGTTTGCCAACATTGGTCGCTAGTATTCTCAATTCGCATTGGTTACTGGTTACCAAGTTAATACTAAGTGCCGTTGTAACTATTCTACGGTCAAGATGATCCAAGCCTACTAAATATCTACAAACATCACGATGAAACTCTTTGTTAAATATCTACAAGCATCAAGATCAAGTTAATTATGTCAATGCCTTTAAAATTGGAAATGATGTGATTACAAAACGAATATAAAATTATTTTCTTCGAAATTATCAGGAATGCGATATTTACCAAGAAATTAAGGTGAGACTGCATAACAGTTTAACATTAAATAGGAATATCCGAGAAAATTTCACGGTTTTCCCATTTTAATTTTCTGACGGATCTTAATTCTTAAGTTAATGACTGAATATGCCTATGGCGTGTTCTACGACAATAAAATATCTATAGAATTTCCCTTATCGCGTCGTTAAGAAAATATTGCAATAGCAATTATAACCATCAATACTGTTTGTTTTTTAAGATGAGGGTACAAATGAAAAGATGTTGGTCTTTGTGAGGTAAATCCACGAAGAGAACATTGAGGAGGATTTTCTGTTTCTCCAATCGCTCAAAACAAGCACCAAAGCTGGATATGTCATGCAACTTTTGTCCACGTTTTTGAAGAACTTAACTTGAATTGGGATTACTTGGTTGGAATGTGCACGGATGGAGCACCTGCAGCGTTCGGTTCAAGACTCGGATTTGTTACTCTCATCCAGCAAAAGAATCCACTAGCCCAATCTACCCACTGTGTGCTTCACGGAGGAGCACTAGCGCCAGAAACTCTTCCAAGATCTCTTCGTGATGACTTGTCGAGTCTGATTAAAATGTTCAGCTGCATTAAAGATTCCGCTCTTAACACAAGACTGTTTCGGTGATTCTCTCAAGATTTTGAATAAGGACATGATGCCTTGCTGAAAAAGCAAGTTCAATGGCTGTCCAAAGGCAATATACTTCGACGGGTGCTTGGACTATTCATTGAGGTTGTGCTGTTCCTCGATCAACAAAGAAAGACTATTCTCGTGGAAGACTTGAGAAATGATGATTTCCGCATTCGACTGGCTTATTTTGCCGATGTTTCTGGGGAACTTAATGGCTTCAACAAGAAGCTTCATGTAAATATGAACATTCTGATTCAGGCAGACAAACTCAAGGCATTTATGGCCAAACTTGATTTCTGGAAGGAGGCAAGGGGTAACTTTGCGTCTTTTGTGAGTGTGAATGATTTTGTTGATGATGATGTTATTCTGAAAGAAATTGCTGATCACCTCACTGCTATTCGAGATGAGTTCCAAAGATATTTTCCGATGATTGTTGCCGAGAATGCTCAAACCGCGTTGAGCAGAAATCCACTTCGATGTGAGGTTGGAACTGCTAAAGAGGAACTTCATGATTAATTCCTTGAGCTCTACCACAACTCTTTTGCGAAAGATGAATACAATGCCGTGAAGCTGGAGAGATTTTGGCCGACTGCTCCCGTTTTTTATCCAAAGCTGGGTAAAGTCTTAGTGCGGTTTTCGACAACTTTCTTTTGTCAGGCAGGACTCCAATGTTCTTGCCAATGTTAAAATAAAATTCCGCAATCGTCTAAATATTGAGTCCGACCTGAGGTGTGCTCTGAGTCCGACCTGAGGTGTGCTCTGAGACAGACTCCCCCTGATATTGATCACTTAGTATCGTAATAACCAGTCCAAATTTCATTGATTAAGTCTTTTGTCAGCGTCCTCTTTTAAAAAAAAAAAAAGTTAAAAACGAAAATGTTGTCATGAAACCACTTGCTTTCTCCTCTTTTTTTTTTACATTTTTTGGGAAGGAGGAAATGACTTGGTTGGTTAACTGGAAGGAGGAAGCGGGTCGAAAAGGTCAAGAACCACTGGTGTATATCAAGTAATATCTGGACTAACTTATATGTGATGCTAATGTAAATATGTTAGTTAACTTAGTCTGGTCAAGAACAACTGAGAGGAAATTTAGGTAGAATGATTGTTTGTATTCACCATTGAAGTTGACGTCTGCCTGTTTGAAAATGAATACTCGAAAATCATAGAAACATCCGGCCTTTCGCACAGATAGGAAATGTGCAAGTATTTAACAAAAAATTCACCATGAAGTTTATTTCAATGAAAAAATGTATAAGTTAATATGCCATGTGCTATTTGGACGAGTATCCTTATCTACGCTGTTTTTATCTTTACAATTTGGCCAATATATTTTTAGGTATTAATAGTATTATTATTATTATTATTATTATTATTATTATTTGTGTATGTTATGCTTCTTACTTTTTATCCTGGAGAACCGGGTCCAAACTACAGGAGAATTGTCATTTAATTTTCTTAGTATATGGGATGTTCCTAGTAGGGCGATCTTCTGGGCAACTTTTATGCTGATGTTACCTGGGACACTGTTAGTAAAATTGTCCATTCCTTTTCTCGTGAGGACCAGACTTAAAAATACTAATGTTAGTCTCAATCTTCATTCTTCACATCCTGTTAATCTGTCTCGATCTCCAGGTCCTTGTATTTTGACAATTTTTCGATAATTTTCACGGAGGTGTTTTTCTCAGATGGTACTGCTATATCAATAAGCACACACTTCCTGAATTTCTTGTCTTTTATGATAATATCAGGTCTGATGACTTTTATTTCCCTGCCAGTTTGGACTGGAATGTCCCCAAGGATAGTTACATCGTTATTCTTGGTAGCTATGTACGGCTGGTGCTCATACCATCTCTCAGTGGTTTCGATTTTGTGCTTCTTGCGTATCTTCCAGTGCACATATATCGCTACCTTGTTATATCTGTGAGTATATTAACTTTTTGCTAGTTCCCGACATCCTGAGAAAATATAGTCGACAGTTTCATCATATTTTTCGCAGATCCTGCATATCGAGTTAGTTCCATCCTTGATTATGTGATAGGAGCTGGTTGCGAGACTTCGATCTTGACCGGCAATAAATTATTATTATTATTATTATTATTATTATTATTATTATTATTATTATTTTCTTTGATTTCTGGCGTTTACACATTTCTTTCCGGGTCCCGCCCAGGGTCCTAAGGTCAGAAATGGCGTCATGACACTTTCCACTGACAAAAAAAAAAAGAAAAGAATTAAATTACATAGATAAAGCCCTTCGTAAGGTGTGGGCTGTACTTGTCAGAGCAATTTTTTGTATCTCCTTGAGGCATGGACATCCAGGAATATCTTCAATTAGTCTACTGCAATCTTTTCCAACCAGTCCTAGGGCTCCAACTACAACAGGGATTGTTGATGTTCCCATATGCCACATTTTCGAGATTTCTATTTCAAGGTCCTTGTACTTTGACAACTTTTTGAATATCTTGAAAGATACATTGCAGTCAGCAGGGACTGCCATATCAATAAGGAGGCATCGTTTTTGTTTGTAGTCTTTAATAACAATATCTGGCCGGTTGGCCTTGATTGTTCTGTCAATGTGTATTGTGTAATCCCATAGAATTGTAACAGGTCCTATCTCCGTAACCTGGTCTGGGTGGTGTTCATACCAGTTTCTTTCAGTTTCCTTCCCGTAGAAGTTGCAGATTTTCCAGTGCAGATTTTGGCCCACTCTGTCATGTCGTGTTTTATATTCAGTGGGTGCCAACACCGTACAACCTGATACAAGATGATCAATCGTTTCTGGATATTTTTATTATTATTATTATTATTATTATTAACAGCCCAAGGTACGAGCTACAAATTGAAGATGTAAAAACTCAAGCAAATAAAGAAATCCAAATATCTGGGAAGTGTTTTAACAGACGACGAAATACGTGACACCGAAATTTGAAGGCGCATTAAAATAGCGAAAGATGCCTTCCAAAAGAGTGCTGAATTGCTACTTAATATCAATTCACGTGTATTGCAGTAAACGCTACAAAATCTCCTCACAGATGAAGAGGAAATGTGAACCAACTGAGAATACTATGAGTAAAGCATATGAGCAACGAGAGATTTAAGGAAAATGGAAATGAAAAGGACACTGATACTTAAAACCAGGAAAAGACAATTGAAGATTTCTGGAACACATAAGGACAGAGGGTTTGGAGAATTTTGCACTGAACACTGGAAAATCTGCATAACGAGCTTGATATAAATGAATGACAGAAAACGAACTAGAAGGAATAATAAGCAGATTTGCTTTGAGCTACGAAGGATAGGAAGCTGTGGAGAGCTATGATAACTGTAGAATAATGATTGCGATTTCAAATAATAATACCTGTATGTGCCGTGTCCATTAAGAGTTAAGCGTTAATCTGAAAATATCTGGCTATATATATTAAGTAGACGATTTTTTGTTAGTAAATTGCTTTGGATTCTTGTGAATGATAGTAAATTTGCTTCCCGTTGTGATTTGAACCCTGCTCTCCGATTCCACTATCAGCGGTATCATTTTACTACTCGCATATCTTTAAGTAATCTAATTTTCCCGGTACATGCCCTAAATACAGATTATAGCATTTTGTTTAACTGTTTTGTCCCACTAAGCAATAGCCTCAGCAGATGGCTAAATTAGTCCAGTATCTTACCCTTGATTACCATGGTTATATATTGATTAGTTTAGTGGTGTCATAGTTGAAATTTAAAATATGATAAATACAAAAAAATACCTTATTGATGGCTCGAATTTTTATTTTTGTGATATTTTAAACACTGAAAATGATAGTATAGTTCTTTTTCTTTTATTTTTTTTTAAATCATTTCAACCCAGGCAAGGCAATGAAGCCACTAAGATGCAAAGGGTTACTGAGTATGAAAGAATAAGAAGAAAAACATTATTAAGGAGCGAGAACAATAAAAGAAGAATCAAGGACAGTAGATAACGCATTTATATTTTCGAAGATCGAAATGCCAAAATGGTTGCTATAGAAAAAAAAAAGAGGCTAGATGACAGCTTTGACATAGCTACCAGTAAATGTCTTCCTTGTGTGTCTGCTGGGCTTAGGAAGACATTTACTGGCCTTATGCGGTTTTGTTAAGACACTGAAACTAGGAATGCGATATTCATGCTCAGAATAATATCAAAACGCGCAATACAAATGCGACAGGTGTATACCAAAATTTTACAGATTATACATGAAAGTTTGGAAAGGTACGTCACAATGAACTGCTAATTAAGCAGGATTTATTCAGGAACAATATCAAAATACTACAGAACTTATGCTAGGAGCAAATCGTCTGCATGAGGGTAGAAACTGAATTCAATAAATAAAGACAGTTAATACAGAATACAACATATTGACTTTGCATTTAGAAAAATTAAATTGGCTGGAAAGCAAAAAGCGGAAAGTGCGATAAAATAAAGACTAACATTAACTTAAGGCTACATCAAACCAATTCCTCTGTAAAATGATGAGAACCTGCAGCCAATCTACTACTGCCACTGCGCTTAAACTCACAAAGTCTAGGTGCCGTAGAGGAAAGTAATATTTAATTTGTTTTATACAAAAATGTGGCACAAAACTAAAAGAGGGGGTGGCTTTCATCTGTCTTGTCTTAAACTTAGCTAGTCACAATCTCTGACCCAAATATACCACAGAAATCTTTACACCCAAACAACACATTCTTACCATTCTTACTACCGTCACCATAGTACCTCAGATTCTCTATGAAGACCTGACTAGTTCACATATATATGTACAATTTGTTTATATAAATAAAAATTTTAAAAGAGCAAAGTTCATCAGTACAATTACCATGAAGTTATTTATTAAAAAAAAAGGCATAGGAAAGCTACTTTACGGTGGTGGGAAAATGACTGAAGCTGGGATGCCAGGTCAGGACCAATAATATAGCAGATTCTTCTTTGGATATTATCAAGGATCTCTAAATATTTAGTGAAAGCATCAATCTAGATGTAGCAGCAATATTCAAAACCTGGGCGAATGGGCGACGTATAAATATGTAAGATAGGTTCTGGAGAGAAAAAATGTCCGTCACGACACAGTGAACCAAATTTCCTAGCAGAAATTCTTAAATTTAAGCGAATCAAAATCTCCTCCTTTTAAGAATCGGTTTCATCTTAGCGCATCGAAATTCACGGTACTGCACTTGGCAGCTTATCTGTAGATATATATCTACAGATAAGCTGCCAAGTTCAATACTACTTACATTTACTATAGTCATTCATGTACTAATTTAAACAATATTTTAAAATATGATAAGCAATGGTACCTGTTCAATGGAAATGTTAACTAGATAGCCTACATGTCGGCCATTTTACACTAATTTCTAGGGCACGTGGACCAGCAGTATTATATATATATATATATATATATATATATATATATAGAGAGAGAGAGAGAGAGAGAGAGAGAAATAATATTAGTGGTAAATATACACATATATATATATTTGTATATAAAAAAAATTATTCAAGAGGATAGAATCCAGGTAGAACTCAATGGACAGAGTAAGAATATAATAAAAGGTCTGATGAATTGGATCGTATTTACGATTCCAATGGAATAAATTAATTATCCCTACCAATTATATATATATATATATATATATATATATATATATATATATATATATATATATATATATATATATATATATACCAATTGGTAGGGATAATTACAAAGAGAGTAACAGAGTAATATAAGTAAAGAAAATTCTATAAATCCATCCCGGTTATAATTTATTTCATGAATATATTTAAATATTCATCTCTTCAGGCTGAAGGCATTTTTAGAAATGAAATCAATGCGTCCAGACGATAGAAAAAAAGGAAGAAGAAAAAAAAAAAAAAAGAAAAAATATTTATATTAAAAAAAAGAAGAAATAAATATTTCAATATAGCATTAAAGAATGGTGGGAAGAAAGAGGGGGAAGAGAGAGTGTGTGTGTGAAATAAAAGAAAGGAAAGAAGGAAGAAATAAATGGATGACCTTGAAACAAATTTTTCCTGATCAAGTTAATATACTGGGTAAGGGAGGGGGTGATCAGAGTTACAATAATATATATATAAGTGTGGATATAAACCAAATAATTAGATATTAGCCACTGTATATACGTGCGTTACACAGAAAGGCGAATAAATATTTACCATATATATATATCACCAGAATTAAGAATTAGCGCTCTTTTTGAATCTATCAAATTTACTTCTAAAAATGCGTACTTAAAAGGTTTTGATATTCGTCTCTTATTAAAAGTGATTCATTGATTTTGACAATCTATTAGTGATAAATGAAAGGAAATGTCGCGAATAATCGTATTTTTTTCTTAGAGGATTTTGTTAATATTTCGATTCACGTAATATTTTCCTGCGTTCTGAAAGTTTCCCGATTTGTTAGTATTCCAACGAGAAAATATTCTACATGCTGCATCGCCCAAAGAGGAGAGGTAACTCAAGTCACTCTTCAATCATTGTGTATCTTCGTCTGTTTCACACTTCTTTTTCACCTTTCGCAAGCTGTAGTGCCTACACAATAGGGACCAGGATATATTTCATCTTCGAAAAAAATTAAAACTTGTTACCATTTTACAATTTTAAACACCAAAGCTTGATGAACTGACAATTATTCCCCGATAGATATTTGAGAAAGTACAACATACGTAGAGCATCGATTTAAGACAGCTGTAATCTAAATAGAAAATGGTAAAAAATAGTTTCATGATAGCAAGTTTTGTTTATAGTCTCTCAACTACATCAAATTGTTTTACGACTGGGAAAACGGAGGCGTTAAGTCTGTTTTAACGATTCCCGCAAGTAGACATTTTATTTCATTACTTCATAACTTCTTGTAAGGAATGCAGGTTCATGCGAGCGATACGTTTTTTTTTTTTACGATATTTACCCAGAAAGTATGATAGATGGAAACCACTTAAACTGTGCCATTGTCTTATTACCGACTGATAAGAACATTTCCAGACGGAACTCCAATCTTAACTGATATATAATATGGTCATAAAAAGCAATTTGTTCCAGAATTCAGACTGAGCCTAGTCAAATAAATCAAGAGCCGAGAGAACTGAAAACAAATGAATTCATAGAATGGAGGCGCTTTCGATCGTAATCGATCATCTGGCTAGTGAACAATGAGAAAAACAAGTTTACTTACCGACTAATTGGGCGTCGATTTCTGGATTATTGCGTATTTGTTCTTTGGTTGGAAACATATTGTGCGGTTCACAGTATTCATCTGAAAAAATAGAAAATATTAAGAATTAAAATCCTAAATCTATCAGGGGTTTGGAATTCTTTTTAACACAAGGTAGTAAAGGAAAGAGAAGAAAGGACTAAACATCAGTTGTAAGAAGATATAATGCATAATTGTCACAAAAAAAAAGAAGAAAAAATCAGCCCACCATAATCAATCAATAATATCTAGAAAGTCAGAGGACGGAAATGCGTCACTGAAAACTGTAGGCGTATTAAGATAGTGAAAAATGCATTCCAAAAAACGAAGGATAATATTAAACAAAAGAAACATTCGTTGGAAACAACGACATAGTCCTGGGTATGACGATAAACTACAACCGGCAGCAATTGCTGTTGTTCCCAGGTACACCCTGACATGGGGTAGCAGCACCTGTTAAGGTCCCAGCTATGGGCAGATAGTGAACCCCCCACCAAACAAAAACAAAACACTATGAAAGTATAAAAATGTATTTTTATAGTAAAAATACCAACATTACATTTTTCTATGAAAAAAGAAAATTAACACTACCTATTTATAGTAAAATAAACTGTTATGGGGTCCACCCCTTTTTCATACATGTGGAATCGACCAGTGTGTATTTGTACTGCTGCCGGTGAATACCCGAGAGGTAGAGTAATAGAGAGAGTAAGAGTGTGACGTAACCGCTTTGTAGGAGTCACAGTTGCAAGAACGTAGACCCAGAAGGAAGTCATACTTCGATACTGAATTTCCCAGACTGTATATATATTATTATTACTACTAACCGCATTTCTGGATCTACTAACCGTATTACCAATTGTATTATTGCGTCAATACATTTATTTGCTATATTTCATTCCTGCGTTTGTCATTCATTTGAGACCGGATTTCATCTCGGAATCCACAACATAAACAATAATACATTTTATCTGTAGTTTAAGCCATACAACTGCGTACAAAAATTTTTGTATTTCGGTATTAAATAACCCATATATGTTGATATGACACTAACCAAACAATCAACATAAAAGAACTATTTCATGACATCTTACTTATAAAACGCAAATTGTGTGTGTGTGTGTGTCTGTAACGTTTATATATTGGATCGGATTTCCTACATTTTTCAACCGATTTCAACAAAACTTCACAGGACTACATAAAATTACCTTGTGGTGGTTCTAACAGCGCCAAAAATGGGAAAAATATAATTGTTTTTGCACAAAATCAATTTGAAAACCCGATTAAGAGACATCGGGAAAATGGAAGGGGGACAACTCACATCGGGTTGTTTGTGTGAGTGGGTTCCTTTAAATATGGGAGCGGATTTCCTATATTTTTCAGCCGATAAAACAAAACTTCACTTTTTTTTTTGGCAGGTAGTGTTTCTTATTCTCTTGCACACTTTTTTCTTTATTTTTAACATTCAGAATGCTTTTAAAATTCCATTTACAAGACAATTATTTATAATAAAATTCTATTCAATCGGTAGACTCATAACGATTGAAAACAATGTTTTTGTTTGAGTTTGGGTTTGACCAATTCGTAAAAAAAAAAAAATTAAAAAAAAAAAACTAATTAAGACATGCGTGTCCGTCAACCTGAAACAATAATCTTTGTCAATTTTATTTTTCAGTCTTTATGATGGTGGATACTTGATCTATCTCTTACTGTTATATCCCCGGGCAACGCCGGGCTCTACTGCTAGTTAATCCATATAATTTCCTACAATTTTTTAAATCAAACTGTATTCCAAAATATAACTTCAACAAAACTACAACATAAAACACACCTCCGCCTCTAGTAATTATGTCTGCACAAAATCTGAGTACAAAAGTTGAGTATCATCTACCATGTATTCAATTGTGAAAGCAGAATGACATGTTTTTATTACTTCAAAACTCCCAAGAAAATTAAATTTCGGCATTAAATGACCCATAAGGTGTTGATATGCCGTTAAAAAAAACAAAAAAAAAACAAGCAGAAACAAAGACAAATACTTAAATGTTGTGCTATGTCGATCCTCTTATATAGCAGTGGGTCGTTTTCTACTGATTCCCAGGTTGAATATATTAGGGCAATTATTTATATACATCAGAATTCAAAATGGACACGCCCTCCGATTCTATCGGCCTTTACTCCTTACTTCACAGTGTCTATCACTTTCGCGTCATAAGTCATTAAACTTTCTCCTTTCCCCCTTTCAAATTTATTGTCTTTCTTTTTTTCTGTCACTCTCAGTTTCTTTTCTTTCTCTCAATATTCTCTCTTCATCCTCATCTCAACTCTTTTGATTGGTTCATTTTTGCCTTTCTCACATTCAGTTCCACAAACACGCATTCTTTAGTTTTTCCTTTCACTTCCACATTTTCTTTCTTTGTTTCGTTCTTTCTTTGAAAGCTCACATTTTTCTTGCTTTTTTTTTTCTTCGTTGAATCCTTATATATTTTCCCATCCTTCTCTTTACTCGTGTAATTCTATAGTTCTGCAATATATTTTAAAATCCCGTTCACTGAATCTAATATTGACGCCATCAAAAAGATCAATATATTAATATATACGCACAGTTTTTTTCTCCTCTGAATATAAAAGCCAATATTTGGCCGTCCATTCATTTCAGGACTCTATTCCATATAATAGATTTTAGATAACCACAAAATACTTAAATAAAACAGCAAAATAATAAATTCGTTTTATGTGAAGATAGAAATTATACAAATGAATACAGCAAATAGGCATAGAAAAACTGAAAATGTCGTCATAACTGGGTGGAAGTGTAATGAACTGAAAACTGTACATACGACTAGAATTTGGCCATACAAAAGATATACAATTGTATATGCAAAAACGAAAATCTTTCTTAGAGAATTAAATACAATTCTCCATGGTTTTGATAAACATTACTCAGTCGTAACTGATCTAGAGAAAAGTGTAGCTTTGATGTGGCACAAGGCTGAAAGCATAGAGCACCCAGTGGAGATCGTAGTCACTACTCAGTCGTAACTGATCTAGAGAAAAGTGTAGCTTTGATGTGGCACAAGGCTGAAAGCATAGAGCACCCAGTGGGGATCGTAGTCACTACTCAGTCGTAACTGATCTAGAGAAACAAGCTTGCGTAGAAGTGACCTATTGTTTTCTTCGTGCATTTTTTAAATTTAATTTTAAAAAAGAATTCCGTCTATCCAAATGTGCTTTCAACTGACCAAAATCACTGACATTTTTTGAAAGCTTAAATTTTATTAACTTTCCTATATTACTTCATGGATTTTTGCCTATTTTTCCCCGTAAATCTGAATATTTCTTTCCAGTTCTCAATATATCTTAGCCGTATTTTTGTTAATTTTTTTTATCTAAGCCCCTACAAATTTGACCTGATGTTGAAATGGATTTTATAAAATAGAGAAATTATATTTTCTATTTTTCAGTAAGCAAGTTGCCAACGCAAAGATAATTTGACCTCCTATAATAAACCCACGGTAAATGCATAAATTTTCTTTGTCCCCTAATCCATCTGGATTTTTCCTTCTCCCCTAATCCATATGGATTTTACCTTCTCCCCTACTCCATCTGGATTTTTCCTTCTCCCCTAATCCATCTGGATTTTTCCTTCTCCCCTAATCCACCTGGATTTTTCCTTGTCCCCTACTCCATCTGGATCTTTCCTAGTCCCCTAATCCATCTGGATCTTTCCTTGTCCCCTAATCCACCTGGATCTTTCCTTGTCCCCTACTCCACCTGGATTTTTCCTTCTCCCCTAATCCATATGGATATTTCCTTGTCCCCTACCCCATCTGGATTTTTCCTTCTCCCGTAATCCACCTGAATTTTTCCTTCTCCCCTACTTTATTTAGATTAGAGTCCCTTGGATTTAAAAATAGAAAATTACACCCATTGGGTTTTTTCAGTTTTCTCAATCCCTTAGATTGCAGCAAAACTTTAACAAAGTTAAAACTTTATATATATATTCCTCGAGTTTTTCGTTTTTCTTTCTATATTTCAAATAGTTATTTGCAAATGCTAGCTCTAGTTCATGTAATTTTGTTCTTACGGTAATATTTAACGCAATGGGAGTAATGAATGCTGATGCTCTACGAGCATATATATATATATATATATATATATAATGCGATAGTACATGGATGACTTTACAAACAAACCCCAGTGAAACCAACACGTGCATCTTTCGTATATAAGCCCGTATAAATTCTTTGGAGGTCGCCGACCGAGAAACGATTGTTAGCTGACAGATCAATTCGTTTGTGAGATGCGGTCAGTCCTTACCTTATACTTGGAGTTATTTGTAAGAATGAACACAGGGGAAATTATATAAAATACTTGTGTGCGTTAAATGCAAAACGTGATACATGTCCACAATTGGTACAAAGGCACCTGAACATTCTGCTCTCAATTCCATCCTCCATACTTATATGGGAAAGGATGTTCGTCAATATGCAAATTAAAAAAAACCAATACCAAGTACGTCTTCATGTGACCCCAGATTTGCACCGTCAAAAACAAGTCCGGATTTAGTTCTAAAAAAAATCATATCTAAGCTTTCACATTAGTTTTACCGCTAATTAGTTTTAATTAGTTTTAATTAGTTTTCCAACTTCTAATTGTTGCTGTCATTAAATAATATATACTATTGCATACATTAGTACATTCAGAGGGCACATCGACGTGGTGTAATCGTTAACATGCTTGTCTCGCTAGGTCAATTATGATTGGGTAGTGAGTTCGATCCTCACTGGGCACTCCATACTTTCGGCCTTGTGAATAAAATCACCATTAGTTAATTCAGTGCGGTGAATTCATTTCTTACCTTTCATTCCTTATTATAAAGAAAGAAGGCTTAGAAAATTTGACACTCACAGGATAGTCAAAAAGGATAGCGGAAATGCGAATAATCAATCTAAAGAGATTATGCAAATGGACAGTAGAACCAGAAATGGTCGAGATATTAAGAAGATAATCCTTACTATAAAGGCTTCTATTAAGAAGATAATCCTTACTATAAAGGCCATTTCACATTGAAACATCGGTTCCTGTACGATCACCGAAGTTAAGTAACGCCGAACCTGGTGAATACTTAAATGGGTGACCGCTTAGGAATACCAGTTGTTGTGCAATTGATAATGGCCCGGAATTGTTAATCGCAGAGCTCCAATTCGCGTTGGTTTCGTTATATTCACTTACGTGCAAATACCCTTTGGAACGGTATGAATCCACCACTTCTTCCCCAGCTATGTGTTAATTAATAAGACTTGTATCATTAAATCATTATCTCGAGAAAAAAAAATCTTACAATTTGAAATTTTTTCTGTCTTTAAATAACCTTGTTGATAAATGTTGAAGGGTTCTCCCCTTTTTACACAAATGGACTCACCCAGAGTATACATATACTACGGCTACGTGAAGACCCGGGGGAAAGAACGAGAAAGAAGGACGAACGAGCACGAACCAGAACGAACGCAACGAGCAAGAGTCGCAGTGAGCATGCGCGTAGACTCAGTAAGAAGTCATACAGTGATACGTCGATACCAAAGTCTGTATATATATTTTGCTACTAACCCGCATTCCTGGAACTACTAACCTGCATTACCAGTTTATATTATTACATTAATACATTTATTTTCCTATATTCCTTCTTGGCGTTTGTTATTTATTGATACCGGATTTCATCCCAGAATCCACAACAATAAACCGTAAAAGAAATCGAAACAATTAAAATATTGAGCTACAAACGAAGGAAGTTGGAGAATCATAATCGTTTATGTTCGGAAGAAGAGGCGCGGTACCTATAAAATTAATTAAGAATTGAATAGATCTATGAGTAATCAGCTGCACAGATAATATTAAGTTTAGTTTAATGGAATAAATAAAAAAAAAATTAGAGAGACGCTGGGTAGGGTAAATGTCTATATCCCAACAGCATTTATAGTAAATGTTTGAGTCGGTATAAACATTGAGGTTTCGGGAGATATATGTATGGGTATGCAGAGGCTCCTCACCTGAGAAAATGTTGAATGACGATCTTTGTAAAAATTTCCTTTTACTCTATTTAGTCTTGTACAGAACAGAAATGAATCTTTGGTAAATATCCATATATGGTTATTATTGTGCCTTGGTAAAAGATACTAATGAAGCAGAGCGGTGTTCACATGGGGTAAATTAGTGTATATGAAAGAAAATTAATTGCTGAGATCAGAGAACTTGCAGATGAAACAGATGAAAAAGTAATTTCACAGGAACGCATGCTGCCAGTGATCTCAGGTTACACATTAAATGCATATTCCGAGCCTCAAAGACGGGAACTGCTGAAAAGATGGGGAAGGTAGAAAGATAGATGAAATACTTATCTCTATGTAATGTTACATGTGTAGTTTTATTAAGCAAAATAAGAAGATACAAACAGATTGTGTCAGATAAAATTAATTGCGCTCGACAGATATGAACTGACTTAAATAGGTAGATAGCTACATAATAACTCAGATATTTAATCCTATATATTACCCCATTTGAGACGTGAAACAGACAGTCACTATGAAGTGTACATTCCTATAGCCATTTTATATACGCATATATACAGTGTGTCTCAAAGAAATGTATATACATATTTACCGTGTATAGCTGAAGTCAACTTGCTTTCCTTTCAGATTAACACGTTAGTATTACTGTGAGATTATAGCGGGTCATTGGTGGAAGTTGACAGGAAGGTGACATTATCGCGACTCTGCTGGTTTGGAATTAGGATTAAAAGGGTTCATGCGAAAACTCTGCATATAATTTGAGCATTGGAATGGTTGAAAACATTACACAAGAAAGTTAAAGTGAGAAAACAGGAATTGAAATATGAAGCGAGGAAAAAAACCTTTTTTTTTCTTTCTGATAAACAGAAACGCACATAAGAATTGTTATAAGTACCCCAAAAAGGCCGGAATGTAACAGTAGAAACATTTGAAGTAAATAATTTGACTGTTGGTATTTGAAGGCCATTGTCGATCGAGGACCGAATTTAAGTAAAACCAAAAATGTAAACAATGGAATTTGAAATTGGGTCGAATATCGGAAATCGACAAAGAGAATTCACAGAAATTAGACAAACAAAATGAAAATCCTTAGAAATAATTTTTTAAAAGTGCTGACGTGAAAAATTGTTTGATAACACGACCGATAGTCGGGAAATATGGAAACAAAGTTTGGAAATACCAGGCCGCTTCGTTTAGGGTCGATGTCATGCCTCCAGGGTTGGAGAAAATAATTAATTGAGGAATACGTAATGAGATTTGAGAGATAGTGAGAATTGGGCAAGATGCATATCGGGTGTCTTAGTAGTAGTGTTTTTTATAAGAATTTTTTATGTACTGCGGATCGATAGTTTTTAATAAACATAAAACATTAGGCAGCATATGATTTACATACAAAGAATAATCACACATAGAATTAATCAGAAGTATTAATGCGATTATTGGCAACATCCGTCGCTAGAAAACATAATATATGCATTAAAATCCTGTTCATCCATAGTGCGAGTTTTCCTAAGACATTACACTATATTATTGAACTATATACTTAGTTCATGACATAAAAACTAATACACTTGTAAAATAGAATATGTGGATTTAACACATCACAAGAAATATTTAAATAAAATTCTCACTTAAAAAATTTTGAAAACTTAGCGTTGCGTCTTTGCGCGTTCCACGATCTTACACACCCGTCAACAATAGCAGATATTCAAAAAACATCTTTCGGTCGACATACAGATATATCGTCTCAAGTTTTTGATTTTATAAAAAAAACACATGCCTGATGATGGATGGAAGACCGTCCGTAAGTACTAGCATTTTAACATCAAATAAACTGAAAAACTACAGACAACAAGTTTTTCTTCAAGGATCAAAACTCGCACTCTGGATGAACAGGATTTTAATGCATATATTATGTTTTCTAGCGACGGATGTCGCCAATAATCGCATTAATACTTCTGATTAATTCTATGTGTGATTATTCTTTGTATGTAAATCATATGCTGCCTAATGTTTTATATATATATATATATATAAGAGAGAGAGAAGGAATTTATAAATTATCTGTACAACTACTCCATTTTCTTTTGTATTCATTACAGTTAAGATCCTTTAATATACTTTTTTGCATGTTAAAGAAATTTTATTCAGGTTTTAATTTATATAGAGTTTGTTCTGTTTTTAATTCCTTTTCTTTTGTCTATCGAGGTAGATGTTAAAAGTGCTTATTGATTACTGAC
Source organism: Acanthosepion pharaonis (assembly GCA_903632075.3). Lineage (NCBI taxonomy): Eukaryota > Metazoa > Mollusca > Cephalopoda > Sepiida > Sepiidae > Acanthosepion > Acanthosepion pharaonis. The sequence goes on from CAHIKZ030001190.1 coordinate 1,016,654, forward strand.
TTTTAATGAAAACGAAGACACAACAAATAATGTATGGACATCTTGAGTTGGCATATATATATATATATATATATATATATATATATATATATATATAGAGAGAGAGAGAGAGAGAGAGAGAGAGTGAGAGAGAGAGAGAGAGAGTGAGTTTGTTTGACGATCTCCAATAGCCTGAAACCCTGGGTCACAAACTCATATCAATCCAACTATATATATATATATATATATATATATATATATATATATATGTGTGTGTGTGTGTGTGTGTGTGTGTGTGTGTGTGTAGTTACATCCTTACGCAGCCAAAGCCCTAACCATGCACATACACTTAGCGAACTATCTCTTTCCCCCTCTATGTAATATGTTACATTAACTCACTCTCTCTCTATTTCAATCTGTCATAGTAGACGCCGACTACACAACATTTGGGTCAGACAGGCTGATGGCCTTGGAAACAGTTTCGGACGAAAGCTAAAAATAGCTCCTCACACACGTGCAGAATCACGTGATCAAGTACGAAAAGTTGAGCGGGAAAATATCGGAAGGAATTAGTTGGACAACTGATCTTAGGCCAGTATCACCTTTTTTTCACTTGTTACCGTCGAGCAAAGGAAATCGCGCAATGAAATCCAGTTCCAACTCAGCTCACTCTCCTGCATATATCAAATGCACGGGTGAATTATTAAACGTGATAATCACCTAAGACAGGCATGTGTAACTCAACCAATTATTCAATTGGAGAAAAGCTATGACTGATACAGCACCGAAACCTTCCTAACCGAATAATGCATTCTACGTTGCTGAATATGTGAAGAAAAGAAACGACCATCTCTTGGAGTCAAAACATATAACAGTGAAGAAATAATAGCAGACCAAAAGATATCGTTGCAGGAGCAGAAAGAATTGGACTGAAAGTCAAGAGAACAAGAAAAATTTTCCCTTTTCAGTGGATTTGATAAAGATCAGTATTTGTTCCTTCACAAAAAAAGAAGCGAGTGGTAAATTACCACCATCTTAAGGTGAAGACCGCCTTTGCAGCAGTTATTCTTCATTTAGTTTTTCTTGCTCCACAATATTCTAAACTATTTACTTTTCATGGTATGTCAAATTTTCTTTCATGTACAGAATATTTTCGTTACGTGTAATCGTAGAGGAAAATAAGTCTAGTATTAATCTGGATATATGTTTTGCTATCTCTCAACTGCGGAGCATAATTCACCAGAAATATTTAGTAGAAAACTTCGTAAACAACCTTTGACATGTTTAATCCTCATTAACTTTTTCATAAAGTGTACAAATGTTTTTGCATTTGAATTACGTTTTTAACTTATTATAAAGCAGATTAAAAGCTGTGCGAACTTTTAAACAAGATCTAGCAGAGGGCTGATTGGGCATCCGATCCAAAACTAAAGGGACCTCTGGTCTAGCATAGAAAACAGCAATGATCATTTTGAAGAAATAATTTTGAAGAAATAATTTTGAATTTCTCAATTCACTCCATGGAACTTCAAAACCTCACTTTAACTCTAATTCGAGCTATAAGTCCAATTCCGGTCAAAAGACAGATTTGGGCCGAAATTCCAATTCAGGTTGAAAATTGAATTCTTCAAATCACAAACTCTGCGAAACCTCTCATTCTAATTCTGATTTTGAAGAAATAAAATTGATTTCTTCAATTCACAAAGTTTTGGAGATATTTTAAAATGAATTTATAACATTTTTAATTCATAAATATAAATTAAAAACTTTTAAAATCATTATATTTTCCATATTTTATTTTAAAATTTAACTGTTCTCTCCTCACCCGGACACAAATCGCAATGCTGGATGTTCAATCACCAAATGAAGGACAGATTTTAAATCGCAGGGCCACCCTAATTCAAAAATATATAATATGTCTATGTAGAGTAAGTGTGGCTCGAGTTAGAGGGATTTCAGTCACCCGGACAGACAGCCAGAATTTGCCATTTATTTATTTAGAAGATACATAGAATAGCAAATTATAACAAAAAATGTTGCTTATTTTCTTCTACTTTCGATAAACAAAAAAACAGCATTGTTCGACAAACGAAAACGCGCCAATTTTCTCCATGTTTAAAATGCATTTTCTTGCATAAAAATATGAAAAGTATTTTTTTGAATGAAGATAAGTGTAAACCTTAATACTACCTAACGATAAAAAAGATCGAACATCTGGGGAAAGCCTATAAAAAGTATAATTCTAAGATAATGGATTATATTTCTGTAAAGGACAAAGGAAATTTAGTATCTTTTGCTTCAGTGACATTTGAGCAAATGTTTTTAATGAATTTTTAGCTCTTTAAAAATGTCTAATTTTTTTTAATCTATCATGCACATTTTGCTCACTTAAATTTCTTTTCTTTTTTTCAGATACTCAAAGTTTTCATTTGCGAATGATGGTCACGCGATAAAGACTATTTCTATATAAACAAATTGAACAAGTTCCTGTGAGCTTCTCTCCTGAATACCATTCGAGGCTTTGGTGTAAAGTTATTCTGCTTTCTCGCGTTAAAGACAGCCATTAATAACCTTTATTGCATGTGTAACAAATAGTCCGTGCTTGTCATTGTCTGATGGTGGTCACGTGGATATACTGCCTTTTATCTACTGCAGATATGAAAATGCGCGTTGATCATCGTTTCTCTTTCAAAAATAATGATGTTGTTTAAACTACTATATTGCATTATCTATTTTGCAGACAGTAAAACTCGCTGGCAATTTAGTGTTATGAATAGATCAAAAGAAAAATATTTAAGCTATTTAAATCCCATCGTTACATCGCGAAAACATGGCCACTTTATCTAAAGATGATAATCAGGACAACTGTTTACTCTTTTTTTCTCTTTCTTCTCTAACAATAAACATGGGCGCCAATATGATTTGTCTTAGCCTCTTAAGTTTATGAAGTGAAGGAAACTTGGTCAATGAAGACAGAATGAAACAAGCGACTAGATAATAACGAGCTTGTTCTCCAACATGGAATATCTAAGTAATGTTTTTGAAGTTCTCATGAAACATGAGGTTCACATAAAAATCTAAGTTTCATATGGTGATTGTTACCAACATCTACATCACAACACATTCTTTTTACACACACACACACACACACACACACACACACACACACACAAATACATATATATATATATATATATATATATATATATATATATATACAGGGGTTGGACAAAGTAATTGGAACAAAATCCACTCCTATATTTCAAAGACCTATTATATTAAGAACTTTAACTAAAACTTCGTAATTGCAGGTTATATCTATTGTAAATACGTTTATTTATCTAATTTGCTGTCTTTGTCTTATCTATTTTTAGAATTTAGTAAAATTTAAGCTAAATGCGTGACCTCTCCGAGTTCGAAAAAGACCAAATTGTTGAAGCTCGCATCGCAGGAGCCTCGATGACTAAGGTTGCTGAACTGTTTGGTTTTTCAAGAGCTACCATATCAAGAACACTAATGCAATTCAAGAAACAGGGCAAGACCTCTAGCAACCGTAGCAATTCGGGCCGGACTTGCAAACTTACTGACAGGGACTGACGTCCATTGAAATGCAATATGGCAAACAATCATCGAACAAATGCGGCCAAAGTTACTGCTGAGTTGAATAACCATCTGAATTGTTCAGTTTCTACTAAAACTGTTCACTGTGAGCTCCATAAGGCTGCATATGTAAGAGTCGCTGTGAGGAAACCTCTTCTCTCCACTCACAATATTCAAAAGAGGTTGAAGTGGTGCAGAGATTATAATGCCTGGTCTGCAGACCAATGAAAGCAAGTCATATTCTCAAACAAGTCCAGTTTTTCTCTTTTCCCAAATTCAGGGCGAGTTTTATGTGTGGAGGCAGCCCAACGAAGCTTACAACCCTGACTGCCTCCTTCCAACAGTGAAGCATGGAGGTGGATCAGTGATAGTTTGGGCCGCTATATCATGGAAATGTCTCAGTCCAATAGTTGCCCTGCATGGTAGAATCAACAGCAAAGATTACCTGAACATTTTGGGAGATGATGTTCATCCAATGGCCAAGACTTTATTCAATGATGGTGACTGCATCTTCCAAGACGATAATGCTCCAATACATACCACTCGAGGGGTTAAGAATTCGTATGAAGAGAATGAAAGTGAGCTAGAACACATGGAGTGGCCTCCCCAATCTCAAGATATCAATATTATTGAACATTTGTGGTGCATTTTGGAGCAACAAGTTAGGAGCCGCTATCCTCCACTATCGTGTCATAAAAAGCTGGAGAAACTTTTAATGGAAGAACGACTGAAAATTCCCCTGGATGAAGTCAGGAAGCTGTATGATTCCATTCCTAGACATTAAAGCTGTCTCTGAGGCTAAATGATGACCAACTCCATATTAAATAAATTTCCTTTGCATTTAACAAGTGTTCCAATTATTTTGTCCAACCCCTGTATATATATATATATATATATATATATATATATATATATATATATATATATATATATGGGAAAGCGATATAGAATTTTTTAATATATCAAGAACAATTTCGTTTTCGTCCGACACATTTCGTCCTTTATAGAGACTACATATGCACACAAAAGAAAGATGAGACTGAGAATTGTTTTATTTTAAATTTATTGTTTTAGATCTTAACCGATTTCATTTTTAGATTCTTTTTCTTTAGTCGCATCAACGTAAACAATAATTTATTCTGATGAAGTCCTAAAGGACACAACGCATCAAGCGAAAACATTTCCCACTTTGTTGTACTTCTTTCACTATATATATATATATATATATATATATATATATATATATATATATATATAATAAATTAACTGATTTAAAATATGGTTTTCGCTACACAGTTCTAACCATGTTTCAAAGATGGAAGTTAAAAGCTTCGAATTTAATTTTGTAATTAAATTAAAAAACATTAGATCCATTTCAATCTACTTTAATTTAGTTTCCATTTTTGAAACATGGTTAGAACTGTGTAGCGAAAACCATATTTTAAATCAGTTAATTTATAATATTTATTGCTCTGTAAATTTACATTGAGCACTATTTTGTAAAACTAAATATATCTATAAGAACACCGGATTATATATCCTACTGTTTTTTTTTATATATATATATATATATATATATATATATATATATATATATATATGTAAGTAAATAAGTTGTTTTTTCATCCTTACGCTTACAAGAAGCTGTCAAAACAATTGGAGACCACCAGCGCCGCATACGATTTGAGCAGTCTGATTGTAAAGAACTAGTAGTATATATAAAGTCTATTTGTCTGTTATCAAGAGGAATTCTATAAAACGGTCGATTTATAGAATTAAAGTAATTACTTTAGATTTGAAGTAGTTATCCTAAATAATCTATTCATTTTCTTTTTTATATAATATATATATATATATATATATATATATACACAATATATATGTATATATAAATAAAAATAAAAAACAGTAAGATATATATTCCCTACTCCTACCAAAACGTAACTAATAACTGATACATCAAATTACAGCGATAATGAACACGCAAACACCCCTTGTCTGGTTGAAATGGATTTCTCTGTATCCTTGGAAACGTGAATTATGATTTTTTGCCGTGTCTTTAAAACCCAATAATTTTACAAGTTACTCCAAAATTCGCTTGAGGATGAAATGGAACTAATGTCTTTAATTACAAAATTAAATTCGGAGCTTTCTGCTTCCATTTTTGAAACATGGTTAGAACTGTGTACCGAAAAAAAACATATTTTAAATCAATTAATATATATATATATATATATATATATATATATATATATAAAAATGTACTAATTTAACAATATGGTTCCATTGCTACTCAGGTATTAGGACTTTAATTTAATTCTATAATTGAATTTAAAGTATTTAGTTTCTGTTTTTGAAACATGGTAATTCCTGTGTAGTGATGGAACCATATTTTTAAATTAGTAAATTTACAATATTTATACTCTTTAGATTTGCATTGACCACTGTTTTGTAAAAATAAAATTAATTAATAAGAACACCGGATTATATATCATACTGTTTCTTTCTTTCTCTTATATATATATATATATATATATATATATATATATATATATATATATATATATATATATATATATATATATAGTAGCATAGAGGTTTAAACCGGACATACAAGTGTCCTACTGTTGGGTTGACTAAACAAATCATATGCACATTTCTCCGAGAAAATTAAGTACAGTTGTGGATTAGGTACTATTTAAGTTATTTTTAAAAGATGCCAACAGCGTGAGGAAAGTTAATTTTTACGGAACAGACAAAACTATAACGTAATAAAAATATTTTTAATGTATAAAACGAAAACAAATTCACGAAGATAAGATTTAAAAAAGAAAAAAAAAGGTAATTTTCACTTAAAGGACGAATTTATCTTCAACAGTTTAATGAAATGTTGAGGTTTAATTCGTCACGAAACTTGATTTAACCCCTAACTACAAACAACTGTCTTTATCTGAGATGACCGCGCCTCCAACCTGTCTCTGTGTCGCACTCTCTTTTTAGCTCTTCACTTTCTTCTCTCTCTCTCTTTTACTCTTTATGTCCCTATCTTTTTCACTCGAGCAAACGCGATAAGCATATTAATCTAAAGAAACAGTTAATTTTGTCTGTCTGTCTGTCCGTGTGTCTGAGATTCCTCTACCACGGACCATAGACATCATATCTTTTCTGGTGTTGAAAATCTGCACTTGCTTGAGCATCTAGTATTAAGATCTTTAAAATAACAGGAAAAAAATTCAGTGATTTTAAGTTTTTAATTTATGTTGAGTTTATAATAACACAAAAAAAAATTTGAAATAAAAAAAAAATTTAAATTCAATTTAAAATATTTTCAAAACTTTCTGAATTGAGGAAATTAATTTTATTTCTTCAAAAGATCGAGGAATCAGAGTTAAAGTGAGAGGTTTCGTAACGCGGGGTTTTAAAGTACCACAGAGCTTGTGATTCGAAGAACTCAATTTCTAACCTAAATCTGTCTTTTTTGGACGGAAGTTCCATAGAGTGAAATGAGGAATTCAAAGTTATTTCTTCAAAATTATCATTACTGTTTTCTAAGAGGCCTCTTTAGTTTTAAGCCGTAGATCCAATTATCCCTCTGCAGGAGCTAGCTTTAAAAGTCGTTACGGTGTGCGGCTTTTAGGCTAGTATATAGATAAAGCGATAATACTGATAAAATCTAATATTTTAGAGAAATACTTGCAACGATTAAAACAATTACGATTACTAATATAACATTTATTAAGAATAATGGCGATAGCGAGGAGAAAAAAGAAGTTAATATCAAATTACAGGAAATAAGAGAAAGATGAAAAAGATGGTGGAACGGATTTTTTTATATTGATGGAAGGGATTTTTTTATATTAGCGGAAGGGATTTTTTTATATTGGTAATTATGAATGTGTTGTATCGGAAACCTACCACCCCTCTTGAAGATGAACTTGTCTGCGTCTGTGAACAAAGACTTTAAATAGTGGCATGTCAGTTGACATGAAGGAAGAAGTCTTCCTGCGAGTCTATCTGAGTCGTGATACAGTCTTTGACTGTAAACGACGTCTGTCGAACTCTCTGCATTAGCAGAGAGGAACCCGGACGAAGCTTTGCCGAAGGGCAAGGTTTCGTCTGGGGAGGTAGACAGGGCCTGAACCCGTCTAGGCGGGTTCAAAGGCTATATTTTTGGCCGAGCCTACGGGCTCGGAGATACCCACATTAAACCGGCCTTGTGCCATATTCGGTTCTCGTGGGTGGATCGATAAATACCAAGACAGATAGACCGAGAGGGTAAGACCTCCGAGTCTAGCTGAGTCGTGATACAGTCTTTGACTGTAAGTGACGTCTGTCGAATTCTCTGCGTTAGCGGAGAGGAACCCGGACGAAGCTTTGCTGAAGGGCAAGGTTTCATCCGGGGAGGTAGACAGGGCCTGAACCCGTCTAGGCGGGTTCAAAGGCTATATTTTTGGCCGAGCCTAGGGGCTCGGAGATTCCCACATTAAACCGGCCTTGTGCCACATTCAATCCTCGTGGGTGGATCGATAAATACTAAGACAGATAGACAGAGAAGTTCTTAGCTGAGCTAGTTATTGACTACTCAGGCGATTTCTGTACCTTTTTACCAACCTATTAAAACCCTTTTTATTGTTACGTGTTATTTGGCGTTTGTCTCTACTAACCCCAAATCAACATCATAACAGAATGTTTTATCGAATATTTAGCATTAGAAATACAGAATGTTCATATTGTTAAATCAAAGAAATATTTAAACATTCTTGCATCTTTAAGAAGGGAAATAAAGGAATTAAAAAGCTTGGAATGATGTAGATGTGTTTTATAAACAGAAAAGGATGAGGAGACGAAAAAATTGGAAGCAAGACTTGAGTTTTTTTTTATCATTTCTCCCAAATAAGGTAATAAAGCCACTAAGACGCAAGGGGGGTTACTGTGTGTTACAGAATATGAGAAAAATACTATTAAGCAGAAAGAACAAGTTTTAAGAAGATAACGATAGGCAATAAGCCGGAAGAGTTACACAAGCGAAAATTTATTTTAAAAAGCATGTAAAATGAAATAGAGTAAAAATCAAGGAAAGGGAAAAAGAAATACAGCAAGAGGAGGAAGGAGGAGAAATAAAAGGAAAGATAAGAAAAACGATGAAGAAGAAGAAGAAGAATGAAAAAAATAAACGTAAAAAGAAAAATTAAGATGAAAAGCATATAGAAAATGAAACGAGAAAAATAAAGAGAGGATGAAGAAATTGATATAGAAACAAAATAAGGTCGGTTAGATGTGTAGACACCCTGCAGATTATAAGGCTACAACCTCAGCCCACGAGGTCGTGAAGCTGTGGTTTCAGCAGCAGGTAAGTTTTATGGTGTGGAGTTGCTAACACTACGCCCAATCGAATTGGTATTGAATTTTTTTGTTGTTCTAATCTAATTGCCAACCAAAGCCTGAGATCTCGATTTGTCCTGTTATTTAATGCATAGTTTGGGGAAACAGATTCATGCCATTCCCATTTGTGCGAAATTGAGCACAATAGCACCAGTCGAAACTTGACTTTTGCTTTGCGATCGCACATCGTAAAGGGGTCTAAAGAAAAGACTCATGATAAAACCAATAAGAATGAACTAGTAAAAAACGAAAAGGGTAAAAATTCAAAAGAAAGACAGGAAAAGTAAGGAAGGAAGGAAGGAAGGATGGAAAGAAAGAAAAAGTAAAAACGGTGAAAGAAAGAACAGTATTAATAAAACGCAGGAAGGATTTAGGTGAAATCAACTAAAGGACAAAGAAAAACTATTAGAATCTGACTTATTATAAAACGCAGATTGTGTGTGTGTGTGTGTGTGTGTGTGTGTGTGTGTGTGTGTGTGTGTGTGTGTGTGTGTGTGTGTGTACGTTTATATATGGGATCGGATTTCCTACATTTTTCAACCGATTTCAACAAAACATCACTTTTTTTTTTTTGGCAGGTAGTGTTTCTTATTGTCTTGCACACTTTTTTCTTTATTTTTACATTCAGAATGCTTAAAAAATTCCATTTACAAGACAATTGTTTATACTAAAATTCTATTCAATCGGTAGACACATAATGATTGAAAACAATGTTTGAGTTTGGGCTTGACGAATTCGTAAAAAAATAACGTGTCCGTCAATCTTAAACAATAATCTTTGTCAATTTTATTTTTGAGTCTTTATGATGGTCGATACTTGATCTATTTCTTACTGTTACATCCCCAGGCAACGCCGGGCTCTACTGCTAGTAATTATTAAATTATAGCCAGAGAAAGATAAGGAAATTCAACCATAGCAATTCGCACATATACACGCACACAACTTTCTGATTGTTTAAAACATTTTTCTGGCTATTTTCATCTTTAATATATTTCATATTGTTATGACTTCCAACAATGGGACTACGAAAAGACAAGAGATTTTGAGTTATTTGACACATCTACGTCGCATTAAAAAATGGCTGTGTGACAGTTACCAGATTAATCCCTTGAAAATATCACAAAAACAAACGCCTTGTGGATGATATTGGGACGTAATAATATATATATATATATATATATATATATATATATATATATTACGAGATCAGTTGATTTCGGTACTTTGGTTTCAAACTTATGGTTTCCCCAATTGATCAATTGACTTCCCAAAGCATTGTTTACATAATGAACGCTATATTATTTTTTTAATATAAATAAACAAACGCACGGTGTAGGGTGTTATAGAAAAGAAGGGAAATGCGAAGAAGGAAAGAGAAGGGGGAGGAGGAAGGAGAAGGGTATTATAAATGCATCGGTGGGGGATAATTGAAATGTACATACTTTTTAAACAAGCCTCATATGAGCTTCAGAGGAATTTTTTTGTATGTATGCTACGGCTCATGACTTGGGATCTCTGGTTCTTTTATATATATATATATATATATATATATATATATATATATATATATATATATATTTGGATAAATCAAACGACCTGATATAAGTTAACCGTATACGCGCGAGAATAATCTTCAAATTTATTCACGAGCTATAAACATAAGTGTTCGATGTAATTAGACAGAGAAAAAAATATATATTAATAAAGTTTTTATTTTTTAAAAGTATATCTTATGTTTTAAAACATAACATATACTTTGTGCCCGATGAGCTGGAAAATCAGCGAAACTTAAGTCGTGCAACTAACCGTAGGTATTCGTATATATATTTGTTTATATATATATATATATATATATATATATATATATATATATATATATATATTAGCAAGAGAGGAAATGAGATCAAGTTTGAGGAATAGGAGGGATTCCAATCACGTGAGAAAAAGAATTTTGATAAAAGAAACATAAGCGGGAAGAGGAAGTAATTACACAATACTTTACACCACCAGATAAGAAACAATAAATAGAAGTAAAACGAACGACATGTTCAGATGTCATCGCTATCAGTAGAATCAGTACATCTTAATCACAGTAAACAATGTCTACCCCTTTTCTGTACACCTTTTTTTTCTTATCACCAGCTTTCAAAAATTATCCTTTTCTGTCTTTGTTTCTTGAATTCTCTTTTTATTCTTTTTTTTACCGTTTATCATTTTTCTTTCTTTCTTGTTCTTTCATTTCCCATTTCCCATTTCTTTTTTCTTCTTGGTTTCCTTCCATTTTTTTTATTTACCCATCTGTCTGTTTGTCTTCCCCTCTTCGTTTCTTTCCTTGTTTCTTTCCGTCTTAGTTTCTTTCTTTCTGTTGTGTCGGAAACCTACCACCCCTCTTGAAGATGAACTTGTCTGCGTCTGTGAACAAAGATTTTAAATAGTGGCATGTCAGTTGACATGAAGATAGATAGACAGAGAAGTTCTAAGCTGAGCTAGTTATTGACTACTCAGGCGATTTCTGTACCTTTTTACCAACCTATTAAAACCCTTTTTATTGTTACGTGTTATTTGGCGTTTGTCTCTACTGACCCCAAATCAACATCATAACACTTTCTTTCTTTCTTTCTTTCTTTCTTTCTTTCTTTCTTTCTTTCTATTGTTCTCCGTGTTTTCTTTCCTTCCTTTTTCCTTACTTCTCACTTCCAGTAAGAAACCTTTCAATTAATCACTCCCCTCAAACACTCTAACAAAATCTATTTTACTATTTATATTCGGACTGTTGTCATTTTCATTGTTGTTACCGAAACGTTTCGGTCGTTGTGCTCCCGGTCTTCATCAGGTGTTTGCCGATCCGGTTAACCTACAGAGAATTCTGAACTGAACACTTTATTTAAGTGGGTAGACTGTTCTCGTTCCACTGCCCTTATCTAGGGCTCTTTTGTAGCTCTTATTTATTGTTTTACTTAGTTACTGCTGTCGCATTTCTACTGAGTCCAGGTATACACTGCACGACCCAGGGACTGAGCTCGCAACGCTTTAATCTACTAGGCCATTGAACAATAGAAGTAGACGATTGTTTCCCCTAAATAAAGAGGTTAGTTCAGAATACCCTGGAGGTTACCCAGATCAATATACACCTAACCAAGGCCGGGGGACACAACGACCAAAGATGATGACAATAATCCCAATATAAATAGTGTAAATAACTCCTCATCCCAAATATTCAAAATCCCAATTCTTTTAACGCCTTTCTTATTTTTAACTCAACCTGTCTACAAATTTCTTTATTTACGTTTAATTCATGCTTTTTCCAATTTGGGTATATATCTCTTCTTTTACTCTCCAACCCCTTTTTATCTCTCTCTCTCTCTCTCTTCCTCTTTCTCTCTCTCTCTCTCTCTTTCTGCTCACATAATACTCCCTTTATGTATTTCTCAGGACCCTATTTTATATTTTTCAAATACTTTCTTGATCAGATACTGGCGTTCTCAATTTACATTTTTGTTGTAGTATACCTACGGAGAATAATGGGTATGTCCCGACTCACATAAATACAGTAGTAAATACTGTATGTTGATCTGCAGTTGGAGATTCGTCTCCATCTGTGCTGGTCACACTCTCTGCTTCCGGGCAGAGAGGATCCCCAGACGAGGCTATGTCGAAGGGCAGAGTCTCATCTCGGGAAACAACTACCCGTTCCCGTTTTATACAGGGTCTACGGTGAATTTTTGGTCGAGCCTACGTGCTCGGATACCCCATATTAAATTCGGTCTTGTGCCACATCTGACAGCGTGGGGCAGTTGGTAGATATCCTAGAGTTGGCGATTCATTGTAGAATTTACTCGACTCACTTCTAGCAGTTGAGTACTCCTTCTACACGCCGCTGGCAAATCTTATGTGTGTTGTTCTTGTCCTAAGTATTATCGTTCATTACTAACCTTCGTTTGATTATTCTGTTCAGTAACCTTTCCTAGGTTACAATTTCAAATCTATTTCATTAAGGATTCTCATTCAGAAGATAAATCATTCTTTTTTACGATCTAGAAAAATTCGAATTCATTACTGCATTTCAAATTTCTTGAAGCGCAAAATTACCATTTTTACTTTCCAGAAAATGGAATTATCGAAACAATCTTTGACCATTCTTGCTTCAGAATATTAGTGATTCGTCCTTCTTCTAGGTAAAAGCATATACTCGAAGACTTCCACCCAAGCAAATATGCATGCGAGAAGTGAATAATCAGCTTTATTTTTTAATAATCTTTTAATACTTGTTTTTATTACTATCATATTATATTTCTTCCTGTTCCACTGTTATTTAGCTGCCATTTTCTTAGATAAAAATTGTACCATTCCGTTTTGACTGTGAGGAAAGAATTAAAGGATACACTAAAGACGTTGTTTGGTCTTAGTGAAAAAAGCAAAGCGCATATAATCAGAAATAAAAGGAATATAGAAAAGGCGATAACACACATGCGTTTAACGTCTGCTTCAGTGAAATGGAAAATCTTCTAAATTTTGAATTTTTCATTTGTACACTCTTACTTCTTTAAATAATGACCTGCATTCATACTTATTATTATTATTATTATTATTGTTATAATGTCGTGTTAAATTTATTAAGCCACAGTATTCAACGAAAATTTCCTCGGGTATTTTATAGTCGTATAACTCTCAGGGAGCTTATATCATCACTAATTTCAGAATTATGATTCAACAATGATGTAATGGAATAACCTGTCACCCCCATGATTACACTATAGGTAGTACAGAGGCTAGCTGCGACCTGTTCCAGCTAAACAATCGAACTGCCTTCGGGCAGAGAGGAACCCGGACGAAACTCCGCCGAAGGGCAGAGTCTCGTTCGGGGAGGTAGACTGACCCTGAACCCGTTTATGCGGGTTCAAAAAGGGAATATTTTTGGCTGAACCTATGGGCTCCGATGACCCACGTTAAACTGTCCTTGTGCCACATGCAACCCTCGTGGTGGTGGTGGTGGGGGGGTAGCTAAATATACTAGCTGCGACCTGTTTCAGCTAACGAACTCTCTGCTTTCGTGCAGAGAGGAACCCGGACGAGGCTCCGCTGATGGGCAGAATCTCATTCGGGGAGGTGGACTGCCCCTGAACCCGTTTATACGGGTTCGAAGGGGAATATTTTTCCTGAGCCTACGGGCTCGGAGAACCCACATTAAACCGGCCTTGTGCCACATGCAACCCTCGTGGGGGGTAGCTAAATATACTAGCTGGCATCTGTTACTCAGCTCTTAGCTGCTGTCGAACTCTCTGCCTTCGGACAGAGAGGAACCCAGACGAGGCTATGCCGAAGGGCAGAGTCTCGTCTGGGGTGGTAGACCGAACCAACCCCCGTTTTTTTTACAGGGCTTACGAAGAATTTTTGCCCGAGCTTACGGGCTCGGATACCCCACGTTAAATTCGGCCTTGTGCCACATCCTACCTCGTGGGGAGGCTGGTAAATATTTCTAGCTGGGATCTGTTGTGTACGACTCAGATTTACGCCCAAACTACCGACCTTCCACTAGTAGCCCTCATTACTAGATTGACTTGTGATGACCTTGTGCATAACTGTTACCTTTATTCTTATTGTATTGGTTTTTACAATAAACCATTACTTATTTTATCCACCGTGTTTGTCAAGCACAGAAAATTCAAATTACAAATCCATGAAATTTTCAGAAGTACGTCTAGTTATTATTAATAATGGAATGATTTATCTCAGTCTGTACGTGTTTATCTTATCTCGCAATAATTCAATGAACGTCTCTACCTTGTGGGCCGCTCTATAAATTTGGCTTAGACCCACAACTATAAACTGAGACTGCTTAGTTCCAAGGATAGGTGTTATTTTGGTTCAAGTGTTTATAGTCGATCTTCGAGTTAAATAAAAGCCAGCATTTCCAAGGCTGCTTTTAAAGACCAAATTAGAAAGTTTTCAACAACACTTTTTAACCTTGTAGTAGATAGTACATTTGTACTACTTTAAAGCTCACTATACCAACATGTATCTTTCTTCAACTATTCCACTTTTATATATATATATACATACATAAGCTCATACTGCTGCGAAAATAACAGCTGGTGGCGCTAAACTAATAAAACATTCTGAGATGAAGTCTTTGAGGTCAGGCCTGGTTTCCAAACATCATTACCTCTAACCCAGAGCACCGCAACAGTACCCTGTGTTAGCATGCAACTGTTGATTTTCTGTCGCAATGCGAGAGATATTTACACTAAGGCAGGGTGGGACTCAAGCTCGTCTTTATATGGGCTGCCCATACGCATGCATATGGGCCAGGGACAAAAACTGATCACTGACACACTGACGTCGATATTACCCCGACACCACATCAGTTAGTGCAATGAGGAAGGTGCAGCCTCAGGGTTGGAATTCCCGGGACCGGGCGCCTTCTCCCATCTGAAATAAGGAGGAAACAGATATTACGCCTACATCACGGCCAAAAGGCCGAGAAATGCGAGAAGGTATTTATTTGAACTCTCCACCAAAGCAAGACATAACACAAGGTCTTTTTACATGGGGTGCCATAAATATACATATGGGACAAGGACAAAAATTGCTTGTTTCCTTCAACCACTATTACGCTGGGGTTTATATAACATCAAGCTCGCATCACTTAGCGGAATGAGAACGGTGATACCTTATTGATTGAGCCAGGTGAAGATAACTGCGTTTGACAATATATATAGTGTGGACGTGCAGCTAAGTGGTTAGAATATTAACGGCGTCCCGACCATGAGAACAAACCTCAACGTGCATGGCCAATTTGTGAGGGAGGTAATTTCTTGATAATGTCAGTATGGGATATGACCAGAGCCTGTGGCCTGAAAATAATACCTCGGGTTGACCCAAGATTTGTAAGTGTATTGGGTAGAAGAAACGGTCTAGAACCCGTCGATGGTTACACGAGTCATCGTGACCAAGGCTTTGAGTTTACTGGTTTTGTTCACAGTAGATTATGCTCTCTTTCCCAGAAACTCTAAGGTCCACTCAGTATAAATTCCAAATTGTTACTGTATTTATTAAAGAAACAGACGCACCTGAACAAGCATCTGCATCAGGGGTTCGCTAGCGGCCATCAATTATACACACGCATACACACACACCCACACACACACACATATATATATATATATATATATATAATAAAATATAGTTTTAACGGATGCTATATTTATGGGTTGAAGTGGACATTGAAGTCAGCAAGCCACGTACCCACAGATAAACACGTAGTAATAACAACCAACAATAAAATAATAATAATAAAGTTTGCTAACAAGAGAAAAAAAAACTGCATTCAGATCCACAATTATTCCCACTCAGTAGCCTCTACAATAATTTGAAACACAACCATTACTTCCCACCTAAATAACCGTTAAAATAATACAATAGACAACCCCCAATACATCACTGACCTGTATATATAAACAATTTTGGCTTGACAATTGAGTTTAGCATGAAACAGACTGTCGCTTATGGTTGTTGACTTCAATCTCTCTCTCTCTCTCTATATATATATATATATATATGAGGGATGAAAAGATCCGCGGCATATTGAAAAAAAGTATTTATTTCTTCTTTCATATCAATGGCGTGAATTCAATAATATGCATCAGATTACATATTTATTGAACCGCTGAAGCACACACACACACACACACACACACATATATATATGTGTGTGTGTTTTTTTTTCAAAAGTATTATTTACTGCTGTTTATATACGAAGATAACTGTTTCAAATCTAACTTTAAGTAGCTACCCTTTTTATAGCATTCCTCTAGAGAATAGACAAACTGACTTTACATGTTTTGTGGCAGAGGTTATAGCTTCATGATATGATTCGGACATTAACGACCATGCCAGTGCTTTACCATCAGACTATTCAAATAATATACGACACGTGTAGTCTTCAGTTATTTTGACTGCTTCTTGCAGTTGTATTAAAGCCTGATGTCTAGTGCTGCTCATTGTATGACCATAAGGTTTTTTTTAGAAAATGGAAAACACTCCTTATCCAGCCGTAACTTGTTAATGGCCATCATCTTACAACTTCGTTTCTTTGAAATAGTAAGTCCTCAATATGACGATAAACTGCATCTGGCAGCAATGCCTCTGATTGGAAGATTGGGGGTTTTGAAGAGCATGGAACTATTTCTTAATTGCTGTTATTCCCAGGTCCACTCTGGTACGGGTGGTAGCACCTGTTAGGGTCCCAGCTATGGACAAATATTAAAACCCCAAATAAAAGACTATAAATGTATAAAAATACATTTTATAATAAAAATAAGAGCCATATATTTTATATAAGAGCGAAAAATTAACAACAATACTAATTTATAATAAAATTAGCAACAATACATTCTTAAAGCAACAAGACCAGCAATAAATTTTATCTGTTGTTGATGGCGTTCAAAACATATTTAGTTCATTTCGGCATTGAGCCATAGAGTTTGATCTATTGCTAAACAAAATCAACAAACATGCAAGAACTATTTTATGATTTTAAGCCATATTAATATCAGACAATTTCTTAAATCAAATTGTATTCCAAAATATAACTTCAAGAAAACTACAACATAAAACACATATTTTCGCCTTTAATAACTATGTCCACGTAAACATGTATATGCACAAAGCTGAGTATCATCTGTCATGTATTCAATTGCGAAAGCAGAATAACATAAATTTTTATTGTTTCAAATCACCAAAGAAAATTAAATTTCGGTATTAAATAAGCCATAAGGAGTTGATATATCGTTAAACAAACAAATCAATCAATCTTTTAAATAAACTGGACAGAGAATGTCCGAAAACAATTTTTGATGACTAGTTTAGCATCAGGTAAAATTGTAAAGGAATTAGATCGAAAATATGTTCCATCTTCGTTGTACTGAGCATCACTGTACATTTTAATGGAAAGTATGTAGAACTAGCAGCATGGCCCGGCATTGCCCGTGCTTGATTAAAAAATCGTACGACTCATACAGCAATCGCTATCACTTGACTTAAAATATTTTTGCCCTTCCTTGCCTTTAAAGGAGTGCCCTTTGCCGTGCTGATGTTGCTACACGCCTTACTTCTTGCCTATCTCACACTGCGAATTTTTTCTAAGCTCTATACTAAACATTAAATCTGTTACAAAAAAGAACTAAACAAAATGAACACAAAACGATCAGCTTTAAAAAAGGACTCGTAACTGGAAAAACCGAATGAAAAAAGAATGTTAACAACAAATACTTTTTCACACCCAGCCCAGTTCTGCGGAATTAGAATCAACGTTGAGTTTAAGCAAGCGAATGAGCCAATTGGAGTAAAGTGCCATGCAGGTTTAAATTTTTCCCACTTGTGGCGAATGCAGCTATTGACTTTTTTGCATGCTAGAATGCTAGTTAACATTCGTGTCAGTCAGCTGTTGGCTCTCACGTTGGTCAATAGAATCTTCCTGCCTATTCGTGGCAGCTAGCTATAGGCTCTCACTCTGGCCAGTACAAAATGACCACAAACTACATGAAAAGCGCCGTAGAAGCATGAAAAAATCAATTATTTCCACTATCGATGGGAGTTGGGAAATGCAAAGTTGGTCTTGGCCTTCCCGCTAACTTGGAGCATGTGCATGTAAATTTTTGGTGCAAATCCGTCAAAAATTGCGGCCGTGCATTCGTTACACACACACACACACACACACACACACACACACACACACACACACACACACACACACACATTCTGCCTTTTATAGACAGAGATGTCAAAAAATAGCCATTATAGCATTTGTGTTGTTAACACGACAAAGTTTGAAATGAAGGTGGGTTCCCGTGCTATTTCTATGATATAGATTTTAGTGTTACATGGAAAAAAATGACCTTATAGATAAAAGTCATTTGAAAACATTCGTGCCTAGATTGAAAAACATTTCTTATTCTTTTTCTTTAGATATAATGTGCTTCCAAGATTTTTAATCGTTGTTTTTTTTTTTTTTAAGTTGAAGTAGCTATTGTCGACTAGCTGTATATTCTTTTGCTGCCTACTGATTTTAGCTCGACTCTTTGCTTAAATTTGGTCATAGAATGTATGTCGGCAGGGAAAAATATTTAAAATTGTTGCAAATTTAACTAAAATTAGTTTTGGCAATTTTCAGCACTTAACGCCCGATGTTGTCTATTGAAATTCAGAAAAAAATGTTACTTTCACTCGTCAGGAATTAAATACCAGCTATTATGTCTGTCATATTTGAGCGTGTGTGTACGTATGTATGTATATGTAAGTAACTGCCTTTTTTTTCATTCAGATTTCATATTCATTCTCTCTCAGGGTTGGCTTCCCGCCATGTTTCTCCTAAAACAATCTTTTTTTCTCTCTCTTTTGATACACTGAGTTCTAGCCATATTCATTCGCTTGAGGGCCTCCCAGCTGATTGTCTGCTAGTCTCTCAGAAACTGAAACTGTATCTGCCCATGATGTTATCTCCATTTCCAGTAATGCAGCTGCCACCCACCCTCACAAGATGCAAGGGCCTCTGTGAAAGCAACTCATGTCATAACCGCTATCACTACAACTGTTACTACTGCTATAACTGATAACAGTATAACATCTCTGATTACAACTTGCATGACTTCACCTGCTACCAGCAATACAAATACTATTATTACAGCTGATAATCGTATTACTCCTACAACAGGCATTATTTCTACACCTAAAATTATCAGCAATTAGCTTTATGCATCAATCCGATTATACTATCAAACAGCAACGAAAAAACTCATGGTTCATTGATAAACGCTATAAACTTGTAAGCTATTGATAGTAATTTAGAACCTCGTCGGGTCCTTTACAACATTGACTTCCAAACAAATTTATCTAAATTGCTATATATTGGGAGATTCTTGACAAAATCTAAAGAAGAATTTGCAATGTTATCGGTCCTAATCTGGCATCACAGCTTCAGTCATTTCTCCGCCACCATAACGTAGCTTCCCGTGACTTTTCTATAAATATTTTCATGGTAAATTTTCTGATGAGCTGTCCTATTTGGTACCTCGTCTTCACGAATTTAAGCGCAGTACTAGACTGGCAGCTAGGTCTCATCATTTTTATAGATGAAATTGCTTGATGTAACTAGATGCCTTATGCTAACAAGTTATTCGCTCGCACTTCTCATTTGTGGAATTCTTTTCCGTCAACTTTGATCATCAAAAATATCAAATGCAAAGTAAATCGTCAACTTCTATCTTCTTAATTACTGTTTATTATCCTCTCTCTCATACTTTTTCTCATATTTTTTCACACTTACTAACCTCTTGGGTTGTAGTGGCTTTATCGCATTGCTTCAGGTGAAATAATTTTCAAAAATTCATGCAAAATAATTATTATAGAAAACTAAATTCTGTTGCGGAAAAGATGTTATTTCTATCTGAATTTTTTAAGATGGTCAGTTATTTTTTACCTTAGGACTATTGTCTTCATCGCTGTTATTATCACAACGTTTCGGTTTTTGTGTAGTCCGGACTTCATCCCGTGTTTGCTGATCCGGGTAACCTTCAGGGAATTTTGAACTAAATCATTTTATAATTTAAAGGGTAGATTATATTCGATTCACTGTCCATGTCTAGGCATATCTCGTCTTGTTTAGTCTCACTCTTTAGTACTACTCAGCTACTGCTCGCCCTAATTAAAACGTTGGTATAAGAATTTTGGTGAAATAATAAACTAGATAATAATCCCTCGGTTGGGTAGTACAGATTTTGACTCCTTATAAACAAGGCGAGCAGTAATTGAGCAACTTAAATAAGAACATCGTTATTTACTTTTGACCACGGATTAAAGAACTGTCATGCGTTTTGTTATCCAAGAATTGTGACCAATAAACTGTCAGATTATTCTGAGAGAGAAAAGACTCTTATGTAGCCTTCATATTTAAAGGTATAAATAATATTTTACACTATACTTAAGAAGTTTCTTCGTTTGCATTAAAAATAAACGCAAAAGCTGATTTCTCTCAGTCAATGTAACACGAAAATAGTTCAGTTCCTAGATAATGTCCTAGGAAAAAGTTTTCATCTTAAATAAAAAAGAATTATGTTAGTAAAACTTCGTAATATATGAACACACATATCAATTATATATATATATATATATATATATATATATAATTATTTATTTAAAAAAAAATTATAACATAAATATGTTATAAATAATTATAATTATATCTGCTCTACTTTGTATTGAGCACTCTTTTAAGAATAGTATTTGTTGGTTATTGAATTCATTCCGTATATACCAATCATATACTTGATATATATATATATATATATATATATATATATATATATATATAGGAAAAACAAGTTTAAAATAAATAGGAGTGTTGAAGAATATATTCAATCTCATTTCCTATACATTTTTACCCGTGTAGGAAAATAAAAAAACTTTTACGCTTTTGCGATCATCAAAGTTAGTCTGATGATCGCAAAAGCGTGAAACCCATAGTCACAAACTCATATCCAAGCAACTGAATATGTTAGCTCTATCACTGATATAGAGCGCTTTCCATTAAGTACGGTACATACAAATAATATATATATATATATATATATATATATATATATATATATATATATATATATATATGATGTCATTCTACGAATGCTACTGGTAACATGAAACCCAGTAGTTGCTGCTGCATGTTCAGGACACTGGCGACTAAACCGGCTTCCCTTCTAGGCTTTTATAGTATGGAGGGCGGCTAGATGCACAGTATAATTAAAAACAAGACGTTTGACAGAGTGCAGATAAACCATCTTGTAGGGCCAATACCCATTTAGAACAATGGCTGATCTATGAGGTTCCTAAACTGAAGCCAACGGCCAAGACGGAGGACCCTACCCTCGAGATGAAATCACGTGACCATGACCAAGGCTCGATTTTAAGATGGAGGACATCGGCTGTAGTCTGACATCGATTGGTATGGGCTACTTGCCCAAGACACGTTACACAAGAACGAATACATTTCCGGTTTCAAACCCAGGTATTTGGAGGTCAGGTGCTCAGCAGCTCTACGATATTATTCAATCATGAAACTGATGATATATATATATATATATATATATATATATATATATATATATATATATATATATATATAGTTTATGAAAAACTAGGTAATCCGCATGGGTAAACCTAAGGAGGATAAAATCCATAGAGCTCAATGTAAATCCAGAGAGCAAATAATTTAAATAAAAAACTTCGTTAATTTACATATGTTTAATACGGCCCGTCAAAATGCGTAAATTTTCTTTTCATTTTTTGTTTGGAAGTCAAGTCTGATGATCCGCAGTCCTTTTAAAAGGGCTGTGGTGAAATAATTTATTACATGGAACCTTAAAGTGGTCTGTTATATATATATATATATATATATATATATATATATGAGTGTGTGTGTGTGTGTGTGTGTGTGTGTGTGTGTGTGTGTGTGTGTGTGTTTTAGTCTTAATTTAATACAAAAATTTATTAAAATTCTTTGAATCGGGACTGAGTTTCACGAATGTTTGCATCTAAAATTCGGTGGTTTTGTTAGTGGAAAAAAATTATTTATACACAGATTTTATGATATTTACATTGTCTGGACTTTTGTCCTCATCTTTATTGCCATGTTTACGACGTTTCGGCCGTTGTACGCTCCAGCCTTCTTCAGGTGATTGGAATTTCGAACTGAACCCTTTATTTCGACCACCGGGGTAGATTGTTCTAGTGTCTCGTGCAATGTCTTCAAGGATACATGACCCAGTGAATAAAAGTGTTGGTTAGATCCAGCGACTTGATCCAAAGATTTTTGAGTTCAGGATCTGGCTACGGCAGTGATGAACAAGAAGATGGAGAGTCGAGTTAAAAGGGAGATAATTGAGACATCCGGAAGAGGCATGGTGGCGTGAAACTAGAACAATCTACCCCGGTGAACGAAATAAAGGGCTCAGTTCTAAATTCCAATCGCCTGAAGAAGACCGGAGAGTACAACGACCGTGAACATGACAATAAATAGGAGGACAACAGTCTGAACAATGTAAATAATTGCAATACCTCATCTTATAGATATAAAATGGGATCGTATGTTTCTTTGTTTACTTAAATATAAGTTTTATTATTTTTATAATGGTGTAAGATATATGAAATAACTCTGTTAATGTTGCAAATGTGTTAGAAAGAAATTTGAATTTGTTGAGCTATACTTAAATCATTATCATCAGAATTATTTCGACATGATGGCCCACTGCAAATCAATGTGATTTTTCATGTTCAGCAACTTTGCAAATAACACTTATCAGTCATCTCTCAACCCCCGTCTTGTGTGCTAAATTACGAAAGTTGCAGGTCTTCCAAACTCATCAGTGTTTACGAAGAATAATGGAATTTTATTGATAGTTATTTTGTTGTTGTTCAATGTGTATAAGATGGCTTCTCGAGGTATTCATTTCACTTAATATTAATTTCCTTCATCTATGTTAAGATTGATACCTTCAGTCAGAATACATTCACATTGCTTCCTATTTGCCTTGAGCAGAAAAAAAACTGATATTCTGTTTGAGATTTCCCGATGTCTTCTATTTGATATTGATGAAAAACAAAATTCCCATAATAACTACTGTCTAACTTCGATATTATTTTTTTTTTAATTATGGGTTTATAGAATCGTCAATGTTTGTCTACTCACCCCCGTTAAAAATAGACTCTTCTATAAGAATTAGCTTTGACCAATCAACACCACACATTGTGAAACTCGGCTTGTTATTGATCGAGACGACCCTAGAATATGTATCCATGGTCAAAAATCTGTTCTCCCGCCAGATCGTTGAAGTCTACTTTGGTTTCCCAAAACAAATAAAAGGACGAATTTCAATCCAATTCACCAGTCAGATCTTCATTCCTAGAGAGATGCCAAACTGCTCCACGCAAGTCAAAACTCTGACCAACCAGGACTTTGCCGCGCAAAATATCTGACTCAACAATCTACAAGCACACTCTATCTCTCTCAGGAACTATATCCAAACATCACTTACGATACTTTAAAAAGTGACATTTTCTTCTCACTACTTAATAAGTATTAGTAAACAAACAATCAAATTCTCACACATCTAAAGGTACGCAACTCCTACCAATTATACAAACAAACTTACGTACACACACTAATAATTGAACTAGCACAAAGGAAAATTTAGTATATAACTGGACACTTAGTTTAACTTTATGAATAAATCTGAATAGCAATTGCAAACACCTTCAAACATTCACAAAAATATTCTACGCAGCCAAATACATCTATTTTCATTTATCCATTAAAGTTCAACTCAATTGTATTCTCGAATTGTATATTAATTGTACATAAATGCATGTTGTTTTATTGAAATCTCATAATCAGTGTTTCTTACTCAATTGCCTCGTGATTGATTCGTTTTTGAATATCTATATTCTATATTGTTGCAGATTAATATGGTGAACATGCCCGTAAACTAACCATCTTAATATAAAAACCTTCTGATACCAAATTCAAACTCATAGCAATCGCAACAGTTTCTTAGAGACAACATATATCCATGTTGTAACTATCAATGTCCCAAATCAATATTTTTTTTCACGTGTATTCTAACATTAAGTGTTGTTATAGACAAGCGTATGGTTGCAACAAAGAAATACGACAACAGTAGAAATAGATTTACGTGGTTTATTTCAACAGGAACGAGTGGGTTTGGGACAGCTACCTTGTGCTAAAGTTCATAAGCCGGCTTTCGGATCTAGGTCGATCTCTCATAGTAGTTCACACATGATGACGGTGGTTGACGATCCTCTGCTGTCAGCAGCTGAACGTGACAGGTCTCTATCCTGGGCACCTGTGGACTATATTTAGTCGTCCCCCCACGAGGGCGTCATGTGGCACAAGGCCTTTTTAACGTGGGCATTTCCGAGCCATTAGGCTCGGCCAAAAAATAGCCCATTTGAAACCGTATAAACGGGTTCAGGGCCGGTTTTGCCTCCCCGAAGGAGACTCCGCCCTTCGGCGTAGCCTCCTTCGGGTTCCTCCCACCCGAAAGCAGAGAGTTAAACCGAACCGTTCGCTCAGAAACCGAACCGTTCGCTCTGTGGACTGCCTGTTGAACTTCCGTGTGACCCCTTTTATAGCGATTTTTATGGCTTAACAGGCTCGAGAAACGAAGCGAGTATAATTAGTAGGGAAGCATTTTTATTGGACGAAAAATAGAGCACTTTAAATATTATTTTATTTTTCGACCGGAACACGTGTGTCGGAAACATTTGTAAAGAAAGATAATGGTCATTTTGTGACGGGGCTTTGTCCCGTTCACATCCGGTTCTCGCTCTTGAGTATTTGTCTGTAAATCAGCCGAGATATGTCTTATTTTATTTTATAACAGTGTTCAGATGGTAAAATCTTTGTTATCGGATCAAGCCTTTCCCCAAGCCATTGGTGACTAGTAATCGTCCCTTGGGACATTCGCCCACACAGGTTATTCCTGTTCTTCTTTGAAAAGGAAACTGATCAGTCGAAGTAGTTTGACACCAAAGTGGACAATTGCCAGTTCCTCCCAAATTTATAGGCTCACATTGTCCGATTTCATAATCTGTTTCAATTGATTCTTATAACGACGTATAGGGTAGCTGCAGGGTCTTTCCGCAGTGATGAGTTCACTAGGAAGTATTTGCCGCTGCAGTCAGTCGCTTTAAATGCGGAGTGTATGTCCATGGAAGGCGGTGTTTGATGGTAGATTCAATGCAGGAAGATGCTGTCATTTCATCCTGAGTTTACGAGTGCGAAACAAACCCGGTATCGCCGAACCGTTAGAAAAATAAACGAGCGATTTCATCAGCAAAGTGTAGAGGGCCGTGGCGGTTACGGTTTGTTGAGGGTTCATGGCGTGGCTGTTATGTTGTTGATAGAAGTCAGACCTAGAAGAAACGCAAGGTTCAGATACTCCTGCCCGCCGAGCCCAACTACATAAAAAGGTTGGACTTTGATTAAGTCCAAAGAAGAAGGTAAAGAAAGCAAACAAAACACAAGACCGATAATATATGTATATACAAATATATTAATAACAAGTTACAATACATGGAAACAGTACAAAGGACGAAGTGTGTGTGAATATTCTGTATGTGCGTGCGTGTGTGTATATTGTGCTTAGCGTGTTTCCACGATATTCCTTGTTAGCGACTACATTTCGAGGTTGATAGTTGAAATCCTCTAGGAAGAAGAGAAATTTACCTCGAGGTGTCAGTGCACAGGCCTGAAAGGAAAAAAGAGATAGAGGCGAAGGGTCATTGGCTATTTATAGCCAGGAAAGAGAGACCCCTGGTGAAAGGGTTAACGGAGTGAAAGGAGGAGTTAACTCCGACAAAAGCTTCGATGACTGAGGAATATTAATTGGGAAGATTGTCTCCGATTTCGCGGTAACATCCGTACTTTATAAAAAAAAAAAAAAAACATTACGTCTGAATCTCCATTTATTCAATAAAATATATCGTATGGTAAACAATCAATCTTCGTAAAACCTGTTACGTAAAATATTAGCTATTTCTTCTTTTGTACGTTGATACACAAGGTGACGAAACTAAAACAAAACTATTGAATTCCAATGAAATTGATTCATATCTCTGAAATTTTGCATTTGGGCTGGCTTTTATGGTCGTGTAATGTAGTGCGAGACAAATAAAAAAATGATTGGTGGCAGAAGTAGACGGTGTGAGTATTGAAAGGTCAGCTGTTGGGTTGTAGCACGTGGCAGCAATTAGCAGTGTGCAGGAATCCTCTAAACTGGTAAATCTATCAGCATGCGGGATGCTCCATTAATTTTTAGATCACAGTCGCTGTTTTTTTATGTATCTAATTTTCTTTTGCACAAAGAGTAAAAAAAATGGTAGAATGCTTTCAATGCCATCCTCAATTATAGCGAACTTGTTTTCCTTTCGTCAATACTGACAATGGAAATAGTAGTCAATTTGTTACAAGTGTCTGAAAAGGCACCTCCAGGGTGTTTTTTTTTTAAGTATTGTGCTATGCTTTTCTTTTCTACGCATTTGTTTCCCTTGTTCTTTATTACGCCATTTTTCTTTGTGCTTTTTTTGTTTGCCATTCCTGTTATGACTTTCTTGGTTGGGCGTCTGTGTCAATGAACAAAATAAGAAAGTACAGAAAAGATATATATATATATATATATATATATATATATATATATATATATATATATATATATATATATATATCATGTCGATTACTTTTTCGTTGTGATCCTTTTCAAGTTCAAGGATTAATTTCTTAGTAGCATTAGAAAATTGATTAAGAAAAATAACCCAATTTTTTTTTTAAATAGGTTTTTATTTCTCCAAGTAATTTAAATCTCATCTGAAGCCATTTCTATGGGGTTAAGTTGTCTGAGTATATTTATGCGTTTATCGTAAAGTCAAAACATTTCAACTGTACGTTTTCTTTTTTACTGCTTATACAGCGTTCTAGATTTCAAAGTTTAAAGTTCACGTGTTTTTTTTTTCCAGTATAAGGGAAGTAACTTTTCCATTTTTGCTCATACATATATATTTCTTTTACATTTTTTGTTATAAGCATTTAAGGATTTTGTTGGTATACTCATAGATGACTTTATATATATATATATATATATATATATATATATATATATAATTTGGTTTGGTTGATGTGAGTTTGTGACCCTGGGTTTCACGCTTTTGCGATCGTCAGCAAAAGTAAAGACTTTTTTATTTAATAACTTTTATTGAACAAAAATAAATTATAGTAATTTAAGAACATTTATAAGTATTGTCACATCAAAACAACATGATTAACAAATTACTTAGCATGTTCAAAATGCTCCCCTTCATGTTCAATACAACGTTGTCAGAAATTATGTGTTTTAATTCAGGAATTGTTTTTGATTTGAGCCTGTAAACAAGTTCTTACTGTATAACCCACAAGAAAAAGTCTGGTGATGTTAGGTCTGGTAATCGTAATGGCCACTCAATTGCTCAGCGTCGTCCTGTCCACCACAGTTCGGAAAAAAGGCCGTTACTTTTACCTCACCCTGTATAGTATTTTTAGGTAGCGATATTTTGTTTAAACGTATTTTATTAAACAGAACAGCCAATTAATGTCTGTTAAGTGTTGAGATCAGCTTCTCCAGCTGTCATTTAACGGGTAGACATTTGTAAACGAAGTTGCCGAAATTATGTGTAATTAGCAGTACCCAGGAAAATTTGAACAATCCACTTGCATTGTTACATAGTTGAGTTTAACAACTTATAACATAGCATAATACAGTGTAACCCGGATATCATCATCATCATCATCATCATCATCTTGCGGCCTCAGCCGAGATTGAACTCACCAATACTTTGATTGGTGTAGTTCATAATCTTGTCAAATAGCTGAATTCTTGATGCTTCGCTAGGGCTATCAAGGGTGTTTTTATCGTGACACCATCACTAAATGGATTGCCAACTAAGACTTAGAGAGACTCCATTCACCCTCCTCTAAGAGCAGGTTTGAATTCAGAGTTTTCCTTCTCCTAGACCAGTTGCCATCCAAGGCTGTCCTGCTATTTACCCATAGATGGAGGGAGAAGAAAGAGGATTCACACCTTTCCCAAGGGTGTTAGCACGTAAGTGAATGTAATCGATTCGACTGGAATTCGAACTCGGCTCTCCGATTCCTCAATCCAAGCCGCTATCCATTACTCCACCGTGCCTCCTCCTCACTCCACCGTAACCCGGATATAAGAGACCTGGATATAAGAAAAAACCCCGATATAAGAGAGATTTTCTCTGGTCCCAAATTAGAGCCTGTGTTAATGTATATAAAATAGACCAAACCCGGATATAAGAGAAACCCGGATATAAGAGACTTCTTCTCCGGCCCCGACAACTCTCTTACATCCGGGTTACACTGAATAATAATAACAACTATAATAATCAAAAATATGAATTTAGGTCATTATTTAAAGAAGTAAGAGGGTACAAATGAAAAGATTTAAAACTGACACGAACTGCTATTTCACTGACGATGACGTTAAACATATGAAAGTTTTTCGCCCCCTCTATCTTCCTTTTTTTTCTTTCACCCATTCTTTCTCTTTCTACAAAGTTAGCATGGCATTTGATATGTTTTCTTTTTTCTATCCGCGAGATATAAAAGGAATTGTACATTGGTTCTTCAGTTTATGAATCATAATTCTTAAGGTTAATGTTCTCAGATACTTCGGAGTTCTACGACAATAAAATACCCAGAGGACTTCTCTTGACGCATCATTAAATTAACTTTAACAAAATATTTTAATAAAAATCCTGAACATGAATTCAGATTATTATATATAAGAGGCTACAAATTGAAAGCTTTCGACTCCACTGAAGCAGACGCTATATATATATATATATATATATATATATATATATATATATATATATATATATGTTATATTTATATATGATTTTTTTATATAGACAAAATCATTTTACTCACTACGAAGATGCAATTTGGCTTCAGTGCATTTCAACTGCTCTTCGATGGGTGCGAATCGAAAATGATTATGAACAATCCTGCTTGTAGGTAAGCCGTGTGATAAGCAGGATTGTTCATAACCATTTTCGATTCTCACCCTTCGAAGTATAACTATTAAAATTTTACAACGCTCAATTTTCAATTTGTGCCTGACGCTTGGTACGCGCATGAAACGGCGAGGAACAGATTTATATTTATTATTAGGATATATTTGTATATTAATTGAAATTTGCTATATGTTTAGTGGAAGAGTGTTCAATATCGGAGAAAGAACATTTATAGGTGTATAGTTAGTCTACGGAGCACATTGAAGAGTGAAACTGGGACTCACAATGCAGTGTTGATTCCTATGTCCACACACTATATATGTAATATAATTATACTTTATGTTTACGGGCACCTCGAGGTGGTGTAATGGTTAGCATGCTTGTCTTGCTCGAATAATTATGACTGAGTAGTGAGTTCGGTTTTCACTGGGTGCACTATATTTTCGGCCTTGTGCCACATCTGAGCTACGCTTGGAAAATCATTATACAGTGTAACCCGGATATAAGAGAAACCCTGATATAAGAGAGATTTTCTCTGGTCCCAAATTAGAGCCTGTGTTAATGTATATAAAATAGACCAAACCCGGATATAAGAGACTTCTTCTCCGGTCCCGACAACTCTCTTATCTCCGGGTTACACTGTACTTTATATTTACCTTTGGAAAGTGCCCGAAAAACCATATCGCGGGCTGACCCGAGCTTTGTGAGTGAAATTGGGTAGACGGAGACTTTCCCGATACTTTTTTTTTTTTTTTTTTGCACCTATGCAAATTTGACCTGTCACTCAAGCTACAAAAAGTCTTTAACGAGGCGACAGAAGGATGCGACTGTTTTAACAAACGGGAAGACACGCGTGTTGGATTGTTTGACTAACGCTGCGCTGTTTGGAGAACGAAACGGATAAAGGAATTTTATTTCAAGCACGAAAAAAAAACTAACTGCTGTGTAACCCGGATATAAGAGAGTTGTCGGGACCGGAGAAGAAGTCTCTTATATCCGGGTTTGGTCTAATTTATATACATTAACACAGGCTCTAATTTGGGACCAGAGAAAATCTCTCTTATATCCGGGTTTCTCTTATATCCGGGTTACACTGTACATGAATTCTGTTTTGCGACTCCTAATTGAAAACAACGACAACAACCCACGACGACATGTGACAATCGAACTAAAGAAAAACCTGATATATTCCTATCAACCGGTATGTTTGGATCGAATAATAATAACCTCTTTATTTAGCTTACTTTGTTGACCTAAATTCTTATTTCAAAATCTTAAAATGCTTCACTGAATAAAAATCAATTCATTTTTATTATGCCTATATTAAAATTAAAACCGCGCAATAAATGTTTTATTGGAGTTTTAAATATAAGAAAACAAGTGCATCCATCGAGTTAGAAAATGTCATTTACATATTGAGAGGATAGAATATGGTTCCAGTTTATTTTTATTTTTTTATTTTTTAAATTTGTTGATTGGAAAATGTTAGAGTTTAAACCCGACAAGCATAACTCTGTTTCTTTTTTCTTGGCAGCCATTCCCCGGAAGAGAAAAATGTTAAAACTAGAGGAATTCAATGAACGTAATTGAAAATTTTGAAATACCTTGTTAGATCTAATTATGTCTGCATAAAAACCAATTCTGATCAGCGAAGTGTTGCTTTACAAAGACAGAAGTATTTTTTTTTTTAAACAGCGATTTCAGAAATACCACAATGAAAGACAAGTAAATAAAAAGTCAGTTGGGAGTAATGTAATTTTGTTGAGTGCCTCAAAAGTCAATTAAACGTTGAAGCATATAAAAACAAGTACAGTGTAACCCGGATATAAGAGTTGTCGGGACCGGAGAAGTCTCTTATATCCAGGTTTCTCTTATATCCGGGTTTGGTCTATTTTATATACATTAACACGGGCTCTAATTTGGGACCAGAGAAAATTTCTCTTGTATCCGGGTTACACTGTATTTATTTATTTTTTTTTTAAACAACATTGTCTCCTAAACGTAACAAGTCCAAGGAAGAAGATGAAAGTACATTTTTTTTTCTGCTGATACAGTGTTGAGATTATTGAAACAATTACTAGGTCTTCTATTAGGGAAATTTGGTTCACTGTTTCGGGCTAGACATTTTTTTTTGTTTTCAAAATCTGTCTTGCACCTTCTATAAGTTTGCCATTTGCCCATGAATTGAATATTGCTGTCATATCTGGTCTGGTGTTTCTGCTATGTATTTAGAGATTCTTGATAAAATCCAAAGAAATCTGCAATGTTATCGCTCGTAACCTGTTATAGCGATTTTCCAAGCATAGCTCGGATG
Organism: Acanthosepion pharaonis; assembly: GCA_903632075.3. Lineage (NCBI taxonomy): Eukaryota > Metazoa > Mollusca > Cephalopoda > Sepiida > Sepiidae > Acanthosepion > Acanthosepion pharaonis. The sequence continues at coordinate 1,048,572 of CAHIKZ030001190.1, forward strand.
TGGCACAAGGCCGAAAGCATGGGGTACCCAGTGAGGATCGAACTCGCTACTCAGTCGTAATTGTTCTAGCGAGACAAGCTTGCTAACCATTACACCACCTCGTAACCTGGTATATTGCCGTAATGTAGCTTCTCTCAGCCTTTTGCTATAAATTTCATGCTAATTGTTCTGATGAGCTTTCCTTTGTCGGATCTAGTTTTCGTGAATTTAAGCACAATACTAGATTGGCAGCAAGGTCTCCTCAATTTACAGTTGAAATGGTTAGGTGTAACCGTAAGTTCTATGCTAACAGTTTCTTTTCTCGCTTGTGGAACTCTCTTCCGGTCTCTTGATTTCTAGTCAACTTTGAGTTTCAAAGATTTAAATGCGATGTCATTAGTAATCTGTTTTCTCAATTCATGTTCTTTCTCCTTGATAATGTTTCTCATATTTTCTCACACTCAAATAACGGAGTATTTTACCTTGCCTTTTTCTTACTCTTTCTGCAATACAAAACCAGATACATACTAAACTACTGTTCGAAAACAAATTTAATTAGCCTCCACTGTACAATGTTAGTAAAGTAAGCAAAGAGTTTACACAATTTTCATTGTTCGGACTGTTGTCCTCATCACGATGTTTCGACCGTTTAAAAATATGGCAAATATAGAAATGTACACAAGTTAATAAAATCTATATCCTGTTTCGAAAGGCTTTTGACTTGAGTTATGTTGAAATGCTAAAATATGTCTGGCTTCATGGATAGTTTTCATAAATTAATTTGTATTTTGAAGATTGACAAACATAACTACAAATAATTTTATAACATGCTGAAAATGTGACTGAGATTTAAGATAGAAATATTTATTTTACATTAGGGTTTTATTTTATTTTAAACTTGAAACTGATAAAAATCTACTGGCTCGAACCCCACCCAAAAATGGCTTCCAATTTTGATTCTTCAAACCAGATTTTAGCGTTGCGTGCTTATCTGATGCCAGTAATAGAATCAGTGAAAGGAATGGAACCTGGATTCAAGATTGAGGTAATAGAAATAAAAAAAACTTGCTTTTTTTTTTTTTTTTTTTTTTAGCAACTATAAAATTTTCTCCGTTTTATTTTGCCAATAGGAGAAAGAGGGACAAATAGTTTATTTGAGAATAGCTACTTTGCCCCCGGACAGTGGCGACTAGACTCTGCCGACTTGATGGTAGCAGCAGGACCGTATGACCTAAAAACAAAATAGGCGCGTGCTTAGGAGACCAAAAGAGAAGTGTGTAAAACTTTTTTTTCTTTCTTCTATTTCTTAAGGTATTATTCCTTAGTGTGAACATATCATATCT
>CAHIKZ030001191.1:0-75000 GCA_903632075.3 Acanthosepion pharaonis
TATGAGAATAGTAAAAAAAGTTCTTAAATGTTTGTAGCAGCCAAGTTTTATATAAAAATACTAAAATTAAAAATATTATAATTAAAATCTTTTTCCTTTTTTGATTAAATTTCAAAAGTATATAATTTGTATAACTGAACTTTTGAATTTTGACTTTCAAATGATGTAGTGTAAACAAACAATGAAAAAATTATTTTGAATTTAAGGAGCTACTGTATACACCTGCACAGATATTTTCATCCCCTGAAGATGTTCTCAGATGAGATTCAAAGTACTTGGTAAAATAAAAATTATTTGAAAGAAAATTTTGGTATTTTTCTTGATCAATTTTCTACCGCAAACCAAGAAATTAATTCGTGGATTTGAAAGGATTAAAACTAAAATAAATAGACATAATATGTCTATATTATCTAAACAAACCTGCTGGAATAAAAGATATGCTGCCTAAATACAGACACGCACACACAAACACACACACAGACAAGCACACAAAAACACACACTCACAAATATACAGGGTGTCCCAAAATAATGTATATACTCTTTAATTATTAATAGTAATACATTACCGTGATGTGAGAACTTATATGCAAAGCAGATGGATTGAAAGAAAATGGACAGTTGAATACCCACCTAGATCACCAGATTTGACACCCTTGGATTTCTTTTTGTAGGGGTTTTTAAAAGACAAAGTTTACAGCAGGAAACCTGAAACAATTGCTGAAATGAGAATAGCAATTGAAGAAGAATGTGTTCAAATACAAGAGGAAATGATACTGGACGTTTGTAGATCTATTTCTTCAAGATATGAAAAGTGTATTGAACAGAACGGCAACCATTTTGAGCAGTTGATGTGAACTCATCATTATATGAACATTCTGCCATTGCCCCAAGTAGCTTTTATCTTATTAAAGTTAATTTTCTATGTATTTTTGTATATTTTACTCTGAAATTCTTTAAATGTGTATTCTTTCTCTTGTATTAGTCTTATTTACAAGTCAAAATACATAAATTGAATAAGTTATAATGATTCAAAGAGTGTATACATTATTTTGGGACACCCTATATATATATATATATATATATATATATATATATATCAATGCCTCAACACGCGGTCCTGTGCTCGAACATATAGCGTATCCTGAAATATATACTGGATCAAGCATATATGTATTATGAACCCACACGAAACCTAATAATTTTTATTAATTTTACATATAAGTGAAATGTAGTAGATGATGGACGTTACGTTAGATGTGCTCAGTTAAGCAATGTCGATTCCGTTTAGTAATTGGATGGGTGATCGCTTGTGAAGACTCGACTATAGGAATGCTGTAAGCGATTCCTACAATTCGCAATATGGTACGGCTTTAAATAACCAACACGAGGTTCATACATCGCAACAGAAGCAAATCGATCAATCAATCGAAGCTATATTTTTCGGTCTGAATTTCGTCTTTCTCCGAATTTACTCTGGAAGTGTCGTATCAGATATCGTGGAAAGAGATTACTGAAAATTGAATTTTGCTTATCAGAGCTAAAGGACATCTGCCTCCACGTCTCATGGGGTATTTCCAATAGGCGTAAATTCTTTCTCGGTGTTGTCAGACATAATTGAAATAAATCACTACTATCATCATCAACATCAACACCATTATCATCATCATCGTCATCATCGTCGTCATTATCGTCAGTCTATCGATGGCGTCAATCGTCAGATGGGCAGAAAGAAGAAAACAACCTCCTCCGAGCTGATCTGTTGACGGTGATTCTCAGGAGTGCGTTCATTATCCTGTCGGTTCACTTTGATGTCGTCTGACCAGCCATTGCGTTGCCGTCCTGGCCTGAGTCTGCCTTCAACGGCGCCTGGTAGGATCGTTTTGCTGAGGCCCTCATGCCCTGTGACGTGACCAAACTTAGCCGTCTTCCGACGTTTAATACTGGCGAGGAATTATCCCTGTCGGTCCACGGGACTTTTGACCTTACTCCGTACACAGTCGTTGGTTTTTTTGCACCCCCAAGGAACAGATGGAAAGAAGATTTCTCACATGTTCTCGAACGCCTCGAATCGAGTTCCTCTCTGAACCAAGTCTCACATCAAGTAGGGATAGATGGATACGACCAGCAATTTTTAGAACTTGCATTTGGCATGGAAGCTGATGTTCTCCTTCCATATCTTTTCCAATATGGACATTGCTGCTGTGACCGTGGCGATCGCTGTGCGGATTTTGCGTTGCAGGTGCCATCTTTTAATAGGGTTCCTTCCAAACTAGACACTTCCTTCAGTGTTTCGCCGTCTATGATGACGTTGGCACGGGTGATGCTTGTGCAATTCGCCATTAATTTGAAATAATCTAGAAATAAATAAGACATTAAAATAAGACGTTAAATTAATACATTAAAATAAAATGTTAAAATAAGACATTAAAATAATACGTTAAAATAAGACATTAAAATAATCCGTTAAAATAAGACGTTAAAATAAGACATTAAAACAATACATTAAAATAAGGCATTAAAATAAATGTTAAAATAAGACATTAAAATAATACGTTAAAATAAGACATTAAAATAATACTACATTAACATAATCCGTTAAAATAAGACGTTAAAACAATACATTAAAATAAGACATTAAAATTATACATTAACATAATCCGTTAAAATATGACATTAAAACAATACATTAAAATAAGGAATTAAAATAAATGTTAAAATAATACATTAAAATAATCCGTTAAAATAAGACGTTAAAATAATACGTTAAAATAAGACATTAAAATAATACTACATTAACATAATCCGTTAAAATAAGACGTTAAAATAAGACGTTAAAATAATACGTTAAAACAATACATTAAAATAAGACATTAAAATAATACATTAACATAATCCGTTAAAATAATACGTTAAAATACGACGTTAAAATAATACGTTAAAATAAGACATTAAAATAATCCGTTAAAATAAGACGTTAAAACAATACATTAAAATAAGACGTTAAAATAATAGGTTAAAATAAGATATTAAAATAATACTTTAAAATAAGACATTAAAATAATACATTAACGTAATCCGTTTAAATAAGACGTTAAAACAATACATTAAAATAAGACATTAAAATAATAAGTTAAAATTAAAAATTTAAGACATTCTATATTTTTAAACGGAATGCTTTTTTTATAAGGTAAGCAAGACGTATCTTGCTTCTTCAGAATACATAACATTGGCTTGAAATCTCACACAGCCGAACTCAACCAAAATCAGAATCTAATGGCATTCAAACAGACTCCTGGTTACAAGTGGAATTTGTATATAGAATCCATCGCTAAAGATAAAGGTGGAAAAAATAACCGATTCCTTAGTTCATTCCAGAAAATGTTTGATTGCTTTTGCCATACCTTGAAAAGATCCAGACCTGACGAATAAGAGAAGATTGGTGCCATATTTGGGTGGAAGCTGCCAGATCCTCACTTTCCACTCTGTAACCCCTAACCATTAATGTAGCGTTATTTTCATGGCAAATATTCAAACAAATTACATCTCTTAGTTCAACTAATCCGTACCTTCAGAGCTAGGGCCTACCATACCATACCACGTGCACAGAGTTGACTGCCCCTTATTTCATTTGTATTCCATTAGTAAGGAGGAAGTTCTAGAGTAGAACTTCCTCCTAGTTGTGAAGGTACGGATTGGTTGAAATAATAGATAGATAGATAGATAGATAGATAGATAGATAGATAGATAGATAGATAGATAGAAACGAGACGTATAAAGAGTTATATGAACGAGATAGATAGATAGATAGATAGATAGATAGATAGATAGATAGATAGATAGATAGATAATGTGGTGGATGCGCCCATTGTTTTGGGAGAAAATAATTTTATTTAATTCCTAACACACAACGTCGTTTCTTCTTTTTGAATGTTATACTCCTATGTTCTTTGATAAATATGTAACGTTTATAATCCTGTATTGTAATGAGTAATGGAGATTAAGTCCTTAATGCCAAGCGTCTCCTTTTAGTCATGGTTGGCACCAATTTCTTTATTCGTAGAAACCTATAATTAATCCCGCATTTTTATAAAACCAACATACCAGGTTTTTAACGAACTAATAATTAATACCATATATTTTGACTTTTGTGATTAATACCGAATTGTAGGGTCGTTATTAATGACTTAATCTATCGTCGAAATATAAGCATTGACATACATACGATAGTGTATCACTTCGTTATGGTCGGGAACACTAGAATCAAGCAGACTCGACAGTTTAAATATCTGGGAAGCGCTCTGACAGAGGACGGAAAATGCGACACTGAGATCCATAGATGTTTTGGGATGGCCAAGGACGAATTCCAAAAGCCTGGCAGAGTATTGTGAGGCAAGATGATTTCTTTGGTAACGAAGAAAAAATAATGAGCTGTTACGTGACGACTGTGTTTCTTTACGGCAGCAAATGTTACACGATTTCCTCAAGGATGAACAAGAGACTCGATGCGGTTCAGTGTCTGGTTTGCAACAGACAAGACCTCTGTCTTCGGGTATAGGATGACTCAGTCGGTGCTCTGTCTTGGAGAGATACGGCTCAAAGATGAAGAAGACGACGGAGATGTGATTCTACAGAAGAATGCTAAGGATATCATGGACGGAGCGTGTGAGCAGCGATGAGGTCTTCGAGAGGATGCAAACAAGGAGGAGGCTTATACTTAACATCAGGAAGAGGCAGCTGAAGTTTCTGGAACACATAAGGAGGAAAGAGGGCTGGAGAATTTGATACTCACGGGTCGAATAGACGGAAAGAGAGACAAGGGAAAACAACGCACGACATACCTACCGGCTTTAAGCACGTGGATGACAGAGCCTGCTCTGGGGGAGGTGACAAAAAGAAGGGATTTGAGAGCTGCAAGGGATAGAGGGAGGTGGAGAGCCATGATCGCCTACGTCCTGAAAGGACACGGCACATAGAAAGAAAGACAGATAGGAATATCTAGTGGGGGGAAGCAAATATTTGCACACATACAGATTTTTAATTTATTGTATTTCCAACTAATGAATAAACATACTCTACATATAATTAACTGTACACAGATACATAATAATTAAATATGCATAAAAAACAGAAACAATTTGATTTAATAGAAATAAATCACATTTATCCATTTTAATAGGTGAAAAAAGTATTCGTACACTGCACATTTATTATACTGGAACACACCTATTCTATTGTTAATAGACTCCCACCTATAATAAGTAGGAGTAGTAGCAGTTGCTGAGTCGCTCAGTGAGCTGGTCGGACGACCAGCTGACCGGTTGAACTCTCTGCCTTCGGGCGGGGAGGAACCCGAACGAGGCTACGCCGTCTCTTTCGGGGAGGTAAACCGACCCTGAACCCGTTTATACGGCTTTTAAAAGGTCATATTTTGGGCCGAGTCCACGGGCTCGGAGATCCCACGTTAAACCGGCCTTGTGCCACATGATGCCCTCGTGGTGGGGGTGACTGAATATCGCTCAGTGAGTTGGTCAGTCAGTCGATGTCGGACAACCGTTAGTCGGATATTAAAGTATCAGCGACCACCACTAGATTTCTCTGCGTCATTATACCTATTATATCAAGTTCCTAACGTTTTGTACGTGAAACCTATTTTAGGACCGACTTGGTGAAATACAAGCCTCCACTGTGAAACTACTCTACAACAACATTTCAGATTTTAAAACTTTTTAATTGCTTTAATACTCAAGATTATTCAAGTGGAATATTCTAGAATGTTCCAATAATGTTATCAGTTGTTAGTTTTAGCCTAAAATTACAAACAGAACATTCTGTAATTGATATTCGTACAAGAAGGTTATCATCATGTCAAGGGGTAAAGAATGGACAAATTCACTAATGGAACTGATTGTTAAGCTCTGAAAAAAGTTAAAATTGGAGGAAAATCTCAGATAACCTGAATATTCCATTTACTGCCATTAATTCATTCATTGCAAGGTATAAAAAAAAATCTCAAAACTTGAAAACCAAAGAACAGGTGCTCCACGGAAGATTTCTTCAAGATGAAATTAATGCGTCAAATTAAACAAAATCGAATGGTTATTTTTCAAGAGTTGCAGGATGATTTGCTTTCATCAGGAATCTGTGTCACAAAACGGACAATAAGCAATGAAATTCATAGGAACAATCTAAAGTCACACTCTCCTGGGAAAACGCCACAGCTATTGAAAAGATACAGACACCAGGTTGGAATTCGCTCGTGAACATAAGGATAAGGAAAAATTGTATTAGGAAAGAGAATGATGGACAGACGAAACCAAAATTGAGTTGTTTGGGCGTAATTCTAAAAATGGAGGAAAGATGGCGATGCTTTCAAACACAGTTCCAACATCATGGTTTGTGGATGTTTTTTTGTTTGTTTGTTTTTTTGTTGCTTTTTTTCGGCAAAAAGTACTGGCAAAATATCAGTAAAAGATTGTAAAATATTTTGGAAGCAAATTTAATGATTTCGGTTGAAAATCTTGAACTACCTCCTGATTGGATTTGCTAAGATATTTATCATAAGCACAATGCAAAATCTACGAAGAAATGGCTAGCTAAAAATAATGTAAATATACTGAAATTGCCAAGTCAGTCCCCAGATTTAAACCAATCGAGAATCAGTGGTGTTATTTAAAAATTCAAATCCAGTCGAGGGCTCCAAAAAACATCCCAGATCTGAAGACGATATGCGAAGAAGAATGGAAGAAAACACCCACTAAAATGTGCAAATCATTAACTGAGAATTATAAGAAGGTGTTGGTTGCGGTAGAAGTGAATAATGGCTATTCTACAAAGTATTAAATTAAGATTATGTATTCTTTTTGTACGAATACTTTTTCAGCCATTAAAATGAATAAATGGGATTTATTTCTATTAAATCATTTATTTCTATTTTCTATGCATATTTAGTTATTATGCATAGTGTACAGTTAATTATATGAAAAGTATGTTTATTCATTAGTCGGAAATACAATAAATTATAAATCTGTATGTGTACGAATATTTGTTACCCCCATTAAGTGTATATATATAGATAGATAGATAGATAGATAGATAGATAGATAGATAGATAGATAGATAGATAATATTAGTGGTAAATATACAAATACATATGCAATTATATATCTAAAATATATAAATATATATGCATACATACATACATACACATACATATATATTTGTATAAAACATAATTTCAAGAGGATAGAATCCAGGTTTATCATAATAGTCATTCCATTAAAATGTCATGCCTGATGTTATTGAACCAAGATGGAATGGAACGTTATATATATATATATATATATATATATATATATATATATATATATATATATATAAAAGCAAATCTATGGATATAGATCCGACAGTATGAAGAAAAAATATACGACGTTGACATTATATATAATATTAAAACAGCATAATTGCATATTAGGATTTTTGTTTTTTTTTCCGTATATTTTTTCTTCATATATATATATATATATATATATGTAAGCAAATATATGGATATAGATCCGACAGTATGAAGAAAATATAAGAAAAACAAACAAAAATCTTAATATGTAATTATTTGTATTTATGTTAATATAAAGTCAACGTCGGACGTTTCGGTCTATATTCAATATTTATTTCATATAAGGAAAGGATTTATTATCGAACTGTTTTTAAAATTGTTCCATCGTTCTGATATTTGGAAATCATTTTTGATTTGCTTTGTAACGTGGAGGACTTCAAGCTTGTATGAAGAGATATAAGAACCTATTGATCTCTGCGTATTCCTATATCAACGGAAGGATTTCTTGAACTGTTTATATAAAATAGTTTCAATCGACTTTTTTAATATTTTAATATTTGGAAATCATCTTCGAATACGTTTTAAACATCGTATTATGACGACGACGTGATCATATTTAAATGGGACGCTGATCTTATATAAAAAAATTTCAGTTATCTGTTTGGATTAGTTGTATTCTTATGTCCATCGTCTTTTCGTGTTGAATTTTTTATATGTTCTAATGTTAATTATGTTTAAATGAAAATGTCCTGAAGATGGTCTAAAATAGACCGAAACGTCCGACGTTGGCTTTATATTAACATTTATACAGCATAATTGCATATTAAGATTTTGTTTGTTTTGTCTGTATATTTTTTTTTCATATATATATATATATATATATATATATATACAAAAAGAACAAAATAAACCTAAAAATATATATATAAATATATATATATATATATATATATATATATATATATATATATATATATATGAATAAAATGACAAGAGAAAAGTATATTGTTAATCTTAGCTGACGCGTTATCAAGGCAAATGAAATGATTTATATTTTACAAGTATCTATTTCACAGTTACGTACAATTTTAAATTAAAACGCTCATAAATATTCATAAGGTTAACTGAAAACGAGGTTTTAGATCTTAGATTACGTCTTATAGCATCTTCGAATGGAATATTTTTAAATTTAAAGACATTCATAAATATTCATAAGGTTAACTGAAAACGAGGTTTTAGATCTTAGATTAGGTCATATAGCATCTTCGAATGGAATATTTTTAAATTTAAAGACATTCATAAATATTCATAAGGTTAACTGAAATCTCTATGCATTAAGACATTAGATTACGTCATTTTGTATACACGAAAAAGAAGAATTTTTTGAAGAATATTGTTTAAAATGATATGGACGTTTCGGTTATGCATCACCAAAGACTGAAATAGTGGACTCAGCCGTTTTCTTTTGATATTTCAGCACATTACTTGTGCATGGTGGCTTTAGAAAATAGTAATCTCAGAATAAATTTATTGAAACAAAACAAGTTCAGTTGACCGCTGATGACAATTCCAGAACAACGTAAATTAAAACAATTTTTTGCTACCCTCTGCCAGCCGCAATGATGGAGAAAGTATTACCTCGAACCATCGCCAGTGAGACACGCTGCAAGAGCCACTCCGTTTCACGAGGCTCGTCCCTTAATCGAGACGCAATCGCGCTAATCCTCCGAAGGAACGCCATCGAACGAGGGCCAATAACCCCTGAAGTCTCCTACTGCCACAGGGTAAAAAAAAAAAAAATCTATCAGCAAGAGAAGAATATTTAACTATTTTTTTTTTATCCCTACGTCCCGGGCGACGGATCCTGGCTCAACCGCGGAACTGATCAAATTACCGACCGAAAATGTATCCGCACAGGTCGCATCCCACATCAACGACTTCCCCATTTTAAAAAGGAAAATGGTAATGCCATCCGGCCGCTTTCCATCACCGCGGTCGATGCCTACGGGTTCGATATGGGAAGGGAATCCAGCTGCATCCAAACCTCTTTTAATGATGTCGTTGATGGCTGCATGCTATGGAAATCGGCTGGCACTACGACGACAGGAGAGAGGATGCAAACCAAATCATTGATGGAGGCTCCACATCTGCAATTCTGAAAATGTGACGCAATTCCTTCAGGAAAGTTGACATTGGGATTGTAGATTGATATTTTGATAATATTCAATGGCGGCACTCTTGAGAATTTTCCTTCTGAGTAAATTAGTTTCTCTTTTGATGAATGTGAAATTGTTTAGATCAAAATTGTGTATATTATTTACATTATTCGGACTATTGTCCTCATCTTTTTCGCCATATCTATCACAACGTTTCGGCCGTTGTAGCTCCGGCCTTCTTCAGGTGGTTGGAATGTCGAACCGAACCTTTTATTTCGCTCACTGGGGTAGACTGTTCTAGTTCCACGTGCCATGTTTGATGGATGTCAGTTATCAGTTATCTCCTGTTAATTTCCCTCTGAAAGTTCTCCACTGCCTTAACCGAGTATTGAATTCACACTCTTTGGGTCCTGTTACTGGATCTAACCAACGCCTTTATCCACTGTGCCTTGAGGACATCTGGGTATGAATTTCTGGGTATTATAAACCTAATGTCTTCAGCAACCATTTTTACCAGTGCTCATACTGCAATTTTGCTGTTATCATTACATGTTTTTACCAGAGCTCATATTGCAACTATGTTGTTATTGCTTTTCTCTGGGACTCCTTATTACTGGTTCCCATATTGTATTTATTTCTATGCTTGGTCGTCTCAGGAGATTTTTGTGGCCTAGCATATGTGCTGATTCCTTAAGTTTACGAATTTTCCAATGGTTCCTTGTCAATGATCTCAACATGATCCCACAGAGGGCCGTGATCTCCATTCTCTCTCCATATATGGTCAGCCACGCCTGATTTTCTCTCTCCCCCGTGTTACAGCTTTCTGGTGTTCTTGAAATGTAAATAATGTACATAATAATTGGAAGTCGTTGTGACTATTTGGATGTCTTTTTATTCGTTTTGTCTCTTCTACAGATATACTCCATTTGAGAATATATATATATATATATATATATATATATATATATATATATATATATATATAACAAGTAATTTTTTTAATCGATTCACCCCAAGCAAGGCGGGAAGCCACTAGTAGGCAAGGGGTTACAGAGAGTTGGAGCGAGAGCAGATAGGAATGATAGAGGAAAGGATGAGGAGAAGGATAGTGGATACTGATTGAAGCCATATTCAGCACCTCTACTCCAGAGTCTCGTAAACGAATGATAGTGCAATCGCTCAGTCCATTCGTCAGGAGGTATCAGTAATTGTCTGTTGATTTTTCTCATTTTTATATTTAGCCTTATAAAATGATAATTTATGCGCTTTTTTTTATTAGTGTTAAGTTGATTTTTTTCTTCTTTTTGTGTGTGTTTGTATGCGTGTAAAATTATGTATATGTGCGTATGGGCATATATGTAAGATGTCGATATCTCTCCTTTTCATAAATGTCTTGCCTCCTCACACAATGTCATTACCGCTTTTCTTTCTTTTCTCTATCTTTCACCTGTGAGTGTCAAAGGATAATGTAAAAATAGTTATTTCCGGTGTCAGAGAAAGGACTCATATTTGGGCTAATTTTTTTTTTTAATATTCTGGTGTTTTCTAATGTTTTTGAAAATTGAGTATTCAGTTTTTTATTTATTTATTTCTTGTTCGAATAATCCTTTTTTTTTAAATTATTAATGCTTTCATGGCAACGTAATCGTAAATAACATACGTGCTGTGGCTTCCCTCTGTCTTTTCTACAAGTACTTTCATGTCAGCTGCTCCTACGAGCTACTTTCACTGGTTCTCAAATTGCATGAATTTAAGCGCGCTACTAGGTTGGCATCTCGGTCCCAACCTTTCACTGTCGAAACGGCTAAAGGTAGCCATCTCTTCTACTCCAACAGCTTCTTATCTCGCACCTCCCGTCAGTGGAACTCCCTTCCTCTTACTTGCTTCCCTGATAGCTATAATCTTCAAATATTCAAATGTAATGTCAATCGACATCTTCTGATGAGTTGACCTTGATCTCTGTCCTTCTCTTTATCCTTTTCCCAAGCACTCCTCTTTACTCTTACTCTCGCTCTCTGTAACCCCTTGCGTGTTACTGGCTCTCCTGCCTTGCTTGAGGCGAATTGCTTATAAAAAAAAAATATTTGTTTATATGTCTTCGCTTCCTCATTATTTCGTTTTTCTTATTTGGCAGTTGATAGATTTTTCTTTTTACCCGGCTTGCTGTTATCTTATTAGGGTATTAATTGTGGAAAGTTAGGTTTATAACTGTATTTTATTTATTGTTGCCTGAATATATATATACATGCAAACATGCGCGCACACATGCGCACGCACACACTTTTATATATTTGAGACGAAATAGTGTCTTCATAAATATATAGAACTTGGATACAACAACAGCTTGCTCAGCTAATGAACCGAATATAGAGAAAATATAGAAAAAAAAGAAGAAGTGAATTAAGGTCTTACTTGCGAGTTGACTTGGCCGTCCATTGCTTTTATGATGCGACTTTAATACTAAGGCAATGGAAAACGTAAGTCAGACAATGCATGTGCTGTCACTCTGGAGAATGGACACCGATTGGCCAGGCAGCTTACGTTCAACGCCTCTCTCCTGACTATCACATTTCTTAGATTTTAACGAGTGAATAAATTATAATTTATTCAAGGACAGCTAACCAAGTTTAGCAACTCTGTATGCATAATAAATCGGCTTCAGGGAATAGATTCCCCACGAAGCAGTAAGATATTGTCGACATTCATTCAGTTACTTAAATAGTTTGATTATTGTTGTAGCATGCTTACGAATGATAATAGGTATATTCCCATTCCCATAAATACAGTAGTAAATACTGTATGTTGGTCTGCAGATGGACCTTCATTGTGGAATTGACTTGACTCACTTCTAGCAGTTGTCGACTTCTACGCGCTACTAGCGAATCTTATATGTGTTGTTTTTGTCCTAAGTATTATAGTTTACCAAACTTTGTGTGATTATTCTATTCAGTAACCTCCCCTATGTTATAACAGTTTATATGAAAAGTTTACTTAACTTTTAAATATCAATTTTATCCAGACTTCGAAGTTTCTTGTTAAAATTTCCAATCTTCAAGGATTGTGGTTTTAAATGATATTTCAATTTTTTTTTTTTTTCAATTTGTTCCATGTCTTTTTTAATCCAGTCTTTACTTCGTATTTGTTGTAGCATACCTACGGACGATAATGGGTATGTCTCCATTCACATAAATCCAGTTGTAAATACTGTATGTTGGTCTGCAGTTGGAGATTCGTCTCCAGCTGTGCTCGTCAAACTCTCTGCCTCTGAGCAGAGAGGATCCCCAAACGAGGCTATGTCGAAGGGCAGATTCTCGTCTCGGGAAACAGATACCCGACGCCGTTTTATACGGGGTCTACGGAGAAATTTTGTTATTAATAAGCAGATTTGAAATTAATGCAAGCAAGATTAAAGCTCTAGCATCACTCCTTCCTAGTTAGCCTATGAAATTTTCAAATTGCTACCTTTGATGTGTTCTTTGAAGAATCAGATGTCTGTCAATTTAACTGGAGATAAACAATGCGGATATTAATAAGCAGGTTTAAAATTGCTGCATTCTAGATTTCACAGTTCTAGACAATCCTTTCTCTTTCTAAATTCAGCAGCCCACTTTTACACTTTCCATTAAGCTGAAGCGTCATCACTTAATGTAGCCACCATGACAGCATAAAAGTCTCTGGGGACTAAACCATATTTTATCGTAATTCTAAACTATCGAGAAAGCAAAGATAAATCAATGAGCCACTATCTTCCCCAAGAAGACGTGTCAATTTATCGATAATAAAGAAAAAATAATCTGTCAATAGTCTTGATCGCTTAGGACCTGAAGGGCCATGGTATTTTTAAAAGAAGATGTGGTATGGAAAGATCTTTTCTTGATTTTGCTAAAAGTAAACTAAAGTTATCGATAATTTCGAATCGTTGCGGCATGTCCCTAATTTTCTGCCAATTGATAATCGATCCAATCCTGACAATGCAAATTCGGACATAAAAATCCGTATTTACCCGTGACGTGCAGTTTTGTATCGATAAATTGAAAATTACTTCGGGGCAAAAAACATTTTCTTCGGACAAAATCCCGAATGAGATTTCGTCATTACGCCCGAGAAACGCCGAGAAATGACAACGACGGAACGAGATGTTCTTTCCTGCGATCTCTTCATTAACTACTCGTTGACTCGCATTTTTTTCTTTCTATCGATCCGTCATCTTTCTTTTTTTTTTTATTCCTTCTTTGAATCATTATGGTTATAATATTTGTTCTTTTTTGTTTCATTTCTTCCCTCCTTTTAATTATTCTTTTCTTTTTTCTTTTTTTCTATTTCTTCTTCTCCCTCTACTGCTGCTGCCAATACAATTTTTTTTTATTTTCCTGTCTTTTTTTTTTTTTTAGTTTTCTTCAATTGTACATCATTTTCATTATGGCTTATTTCTTCTTCTTCTTCTTCTTCTTCTTCTTATTATTATTATTATTATTATTATTATTATTATTATTATTTGTTGCTATTGTTCTTTTACGTCTTCTTTTTTCATTTTCTTATTTTTCTTTTCCGTCTTTTTCTTCTTATTTTTCTTCTTCGTCTTTTTATTTCTTCTTTTACTTTTTCTTTTCTCCTTTTTGTTATACTTCTTTTATTTCTTCTTTTTCTTCTTTTATTTCTCATTCTTCTTTTACTTTTTCTTCTTTTTCATTTATTTACCATTTTTCTTTTACTTCTTTTATTTTTTTATTCTTCTTTTTTACTACTTCTTCTTCTTCTTCTTCTTTTATTTCTCATTCTTCTTTACTTTTTCTTCTTCTTTTATTTCTCATTCTTCTTTTACTTCTTCTTCTCCCCCTTCTCGTCCTCCATATTTTTCTTCATCGTCTTCCTTTATGTTTTTGTTTTTGTTTTTTTTTATTTCTCTCAAACTTTACTCTCATAAATTTCTCCATTCTTTCATTTTTTTTCATTCTTTCTTTTATCTTTTCTTTCTTTCTTTCTTTCTTTTCTTTCTTTCTTTCTTAATATCCCTCCATTTCGTTTTTTTCTTTCTTTTTCCTTACTATAATTCTTTTCTTCATGCTTTTTTTTTTCTTTTTTAGTAGTTTCTTACTCTTATCCTTCTTATTGTTTGCTATTTCTCTATTTTCTTTTTTCCTTTCAGTTTTTTTAGAATTGCTCAACTTATTTTTCTTTCTTCTTTTCTTTCTTTTTCTTTCTTTCAACCGTTTTATATTCTCTTTTTCTAGTTTTTATCTTCTTTTTTCTTTTCATTTTCATTCGTATTTTCCTATTGTTTATTCGTCAACTTCTTTTCTTGTTTTGCTATTGTCCATTGTTTTTTCTTTCTTCCTTCATCGCTTTTCTCTCAATCTTTTTGTGATTGTTTTCTTCTTTTCTATCTTCAACCATTTTTGTATTCTTTTTAACTACACATATTTTCACTTTCTTTTTTCATTTATTCAAATTGTTTCCTCAGTTTCCTTATAATTTCTTCTTCCCCCTCGTTTTCTTCTTCTTCTTCTTCTTCTTCTTCTTCTTCATCATTATTTTTCTTCTTGATCTTCTTCCTCTTTATTGCCTTCTTCTTTTTTCTTCTACCTGTTCTTCCTCTTCTTCATATCCTCTTTCTTCTACTTGCCTTTTCATCTCCTTTTTTTCTTGCTCCACTTCTTTTTCTCTTCGTCAATCTTTTTGTTCATTTTCTTCTTCTTTTTATTATTCTTCCTTTTCTTCATCGCCTTCTTCTTTTACTTCTTTTACCCCCCTCTTCTTCCTGTTCTTCATCTCCTCCTCCTCCTTTATTATCTTCTTCTTTTTATCAGTATCCTTTCTTCTTCTTCTCCCTCTTCTTCCTCTTCATCCTCTCCTCATCCTCCTTCTTCTTCTTCTTCTTCTCTTCTTCCCGTCCTCCTTTCTTAATTCTTTTGTTTCTCAACATTTCCTCTTTCTTTCTTCCTCATCTAACAACATTTATCATGTCCTCTTTGTCACACGCTTTCTTTCCTCTCATTGTGTTTTCTTTTTCCTTAAATGTCTTCGTGTTTACTCGTTTGCTCATCGATTCCTGCCAACGGCATTTTGTGGTCGAACTGAAGGCGAACATGATTTTTGTCGAGAACCATGTGCCAAATTGATCGAATTACATCCAATCAGGAATGGTCATTTCTCCATACAACCAACCACCACCTTACTCGCTTCTCGTAATGGTCATTCACACACAACATAGGTATTGTCGATTTTAGCAGCACTTGATTCCAATCCCCCCTAACCAGAGTACTTCATTTCCGGAGTATTTCACTTCCGTAATACTTCATTTCCATGTATGGGAGTACTTTATTTTCAGATGGATTTTCACGTGATGGTATATATATATATATATTATATATATATATATATATATATATATATATATATATATATATATATATATATATATATATATATATATATATATATTAAGACATTTTTATGTTTATACATTCTTTTTATGGATACAAATATTTAAGTAAATGCTCTGTTTTATAATAAACAATATTAAGCAACATTTACCGGCCTGAATGTCCGAGAGATTTTCATAGAGTTTGAATTTAAATTTTACAATTGTGCGTTCTTGTACAAATATGGTGATAAGTGAATTTTCTGTCATAGTCGCATGAACTTATTGTTCTATAACTACAGTAATGTCGCACTTATTATCCAAAAGTTGCACTTGGATCAGTTATTTTAATTTCAATAAAGGTGCAATTAATTTACAAATTCATGAATTATTCATACAAAAAACAAATACAAAGGTTAATGATTTAATTGGCTGGAAATCCATCGTCGCGTACAATTCAAATAATATACAAAAACCTCGAACCTGTTTATGAATGAAAAGATCCTTGTTTTTTATAAATTTCTGTTGCGTAAGTTCTTATTATTTTTACAAGCTTTCGTCTGTTCCTACAGACATCCTCAGGTATGGAATAGATTTTGTTCTTGTTTTTACTCTCAGTAATAAGAGGACAACGAAAATATATGTATTGTTGTAATCCGAAAAATGCTATTAGAAATGAGTTATTGTTTTTGGAGCGTGCAGTCGCAACGCTTTGTTTGAATTTAAATTTTACAATTTTTAAATTTAAATCATTAACCTTTGTATTTTTTTTTGTATGAATAATTCATGAATTTGTAAATATATATATATATATATATATATATATATATATATATATATATATTGACGAATATCGAGTAATATTGCACAGATATACGGAAATAGTAAATGCAACTGCATCTCTAACTATTAGGCTCCGGTCCGGGATCAAAACGTAATATCAGTTGGTTTAATTTTAGAAGGTAGAAGACGTCAATTCAAAGCCAGCAACTGCGCATGTCAAATTGCAGAAAGAGAGGTGGAGCCGGCGTAATATGGACGCAAAGTTCGCAGAGACTGTGCAGTTTTTTTTTTCTCCTTGGCACATATTTACGCGTATGGGCACCCACATAAAAAAGGGTTTGTGTCAAACCCTTAAAGAGGAAGTCAGAATTAATAAAATCTCAAGTATTCTATTTATCAGTGAGGTAACTGTCTAGAATTCATTGACATGAAGGGGGCTGATGTTATATAACAGTTCACAACCCTTTTTCTTTGTTTCTGTTGCTTCAAGTCTCCTCTTTATCTGTAAGGAACTTGTCTAGCATTCATTGCCATATAGGAAGACGGATATTATATAACAGTTCAGAAATATTTTTCTTTGTTTCTGTTGTTTCAAGTCTCCTCTTCTTTGAGAAGAAATTGTCCAGAACTCACTACAATATAGAAGGACTTATATTACATAGCAGTTCAGCACACTTTTTGTTTCTGTTGCTTCAAGTCTTCTCTTTATCCGTCAGTAACTTGTCCAACATCCATTGCCATATACGAGGACTGACATTGCACAGTATTTCAGATATCTTTTACCTTCTTTCTGTTGCTTGAAGTCTCTCCATCAACTGTGATGAACTTGTCTAGCATTCATTGCCATATAGGAGGACTGACATTACAGAGCAGTTCAGATTTCTTTTACCTTGTTTCTGTTGATTCAAGTCTCCCCTTCAATTGTGACGACCTTGTTTAGCATTCATTGCCATATAGGAGGACTGATATTACATAGCAGTTTAACACACTTCTTTTTCTCTATACAAATTTCCCTGTATCTTAATACTTTCGCTTTTGCAATTCTGTCTCATATATTTTGTTGTCTGCTAAACCCCTTTCAAATATTGTCTCAATGCTTTCAAAACCTGATATGCCCGTTCGAAATCAAAGTCTCTAAAAGATGCCTTCCAGAAAGTAATTAAATTCGTTGGAAAATTTCATCAAAAGAAATTACTAAAATCATCTCTCACATCGATCCTCCTATAAGGCAGTAAATGCGAGACAGTTTTAACACAGAGTAGTGATTTCCACAGAAGGGTGCTGAAAATACGAAGTACTGAACCTGTGAGCAACGAAGGAGTTTTAATTCAAATAGCAACAAAAAGGATACTTATACTTAAAATCAGAAAAGTGACATATGAAATCTTTTGGACGCATAATGAGAAAAGACGTCCTCAGGAATTGAACATCCACAAGACATCCTGAGGGCTGGAGGTTAATAAAAATCATCAAGTAAACTACCTAACGAGTTTTCGTGAATGGATGGTGTCAAACGCCACTTAGAACAGGAAGCTGGGAAGAGTTATAATGAAATATAAATGTCTGATGACACATAAATAAACAAATGATGTGTACGAACAACCTCTAGTATATAATACGGCACAGGTTCGAGTCCAACGCGTAGAAAGGACCAGAGATCAAACAGTAAAGTTTCCTTCGCTTTTCACCTTTGATGACGTCTTAGTCGTCAGGGATTAACCTTAGCTTTCCCAAATGGAAATGCTAGTACCTTAGCTATTTAATTATACGTAAAATCGACCTAAATGTGAGTATAAATACCTACTCAGCTTAGTTTAGTCTGCGAAACTACTTTTTGTTTCATTATTCCAAAGCGAGACGTTCATTTTGCTAGGGATTTATTTACCAATAGTACTTATGCGTCTCTGTTGGCGAATAGGGTCTCTGTTGGCGAATAGGTAGCCATCTTGAAACGCAACCTCGCTTAGTTTAGTCTGTGAAACAGCAGCACTTAGTGAGGGTTGCACCAATTGTGTGCGAAACTACTTTTGGGTAGCC
This sequence comes from Acanthosepion pharaonis, assembly GCA_903632075.3. NCBI lineage: Eukaryota > Metazoa > Mollusca > Cephalopoda > Sepiida > Sepiidae > Acanthosepion > Acanthosepion pharaonis. The sequence continues at coordinate 18,673 of CAHIKZ030001191.1, forward strand.
ATCTTGAAACTCAACCTCTCTTTCAGTTAGTGATTATTTCAATAAAACTCTAGCGTAAATAAACTTTTCTCTTTCGCCTTCCTTGCTTTCTGAATATGATTTCGAATGACGGTTCATGAGTAAATCTGGAACAACTCAACGAATGGAATGTTATTTATCGTATTATCTCTCACTCATGAGTGTTTAAATTGCGTACACGTTTATGGCGTCCTTTAAACATCGGAGCAAAAGAAACAGCTTAACGTTTTCATTCTGAGGCGTCTTTTTGTGCGGTGCTTTCAACTCGAGGGCTGACCGAAATTCAGAAAAGTCTGAAAGCAGTACGATTTAGAGCACTTATTTACTTTGTACAGTAAACCTCGACGGAGAGGCTCAGACCATTTTATTGTGTAAATAATCGACGGTGCACTGAAAGGATGCTCTGTTTCCCCACCGTGATGGCATCTGTGAAATGGCTTAATCACTAAGCTGATAACAGCTGTAAAATCTTTTATGACTCTAAAGCGAGTAATTGATCCCACCCTTGAAGTAATGGATGTTTATGTTACGTCAAGCGTTCACTTAGGCATATAAATCGAAAAATGCAACCGCGGATATATCGCAATCAAGTGATGCCTCCATGCTAACAGATACAACTAAAGATACATAGAGAGATAATGCCCGGGTTGATATTATTTGAAAAATTTATACGGTGTGCTCACATATACTCAATAGATATACGAAATAAAAAGAATGGGGTATAAGACAAGGATGCGTCTTCTCACCGGACTTATTCAACCTATAGAGCGAGGCGATTCTGAGAGAATTAGGAAGCCTACTAGAATTTATTGTTGGCGGCCAAAATCTTAACAAGTTCACGCAGTTTTGATAGTAGGCAGAGGAAAGAAAATTATAGAAGGTAATGATGGAAAGCGAGAAGAAAGGACTAAGCATCAACTACAAAAAGATAGAATGAATGGTTGTTAACAAAACGAACTGTCCAACGGGCAAGTTACAAATTGAAAATACAAAAATCAAACAGTGGAAGATTCTCAACTCCTTGAGAGCGCCTCGTTACGCCTGCTTGGTCTCACGCTCTCCACTGACATGAGATGGGATAAAGATATTGAATCAATAGCTTCATCTACTGCAAGGAAAGTTGGCTCTCTGTGTCGTGCCGTAAATTTTTTTCTCGTGCCCATATCTATAAACCAATTATCCGTTCTTGCATGGAATATTGCTGTCATATATGGTCTGGTGCTCCCGCTGTACGTCTCGAGGTCCCCGACAAAATCCAGAGACGAATATGCAATGTGATAGGTCCTGATCTGGCATCTAGTCTACAATCGCTACCCCACAGACGTGCCGTGGCCTCCCTCTGTCTCTTCTACAAGTATTTTCACGGCAACTGTTCCAACGAGCTACTTTCGCTGGTTCCCAGACTGCATGAATTTAAGGGAGCTACAACGATGTGATCTCGACCCCACCCTCACTGTCAAAACGGTCAAATGTAACCGTCACTTCTACTCAAACAGCTTCTTCTCCTGCACTTCCCGTCTGTGGAACTCCCTTCCCCTTACTTGCTTCCGTGATGACTATAATCTTCAAATATTCAAGTGTAATGTCAATCGACATCTGACACCCTGAGCTTGTTCCCCGTCCTTCCCTGTATCCTTTCCCCAAACATGCCTGTTCACTACTGATCTCAATCCCCTGTAACCCGTTCCGTGCTAGTGACACTCCCGCCTAGCTTGGGCTGAATTCCTTTTAAAAAAAATACAACAATTGAAATATCTGGGAAGTGTTTTAACAGAATACGCTAAGTGCGACACTGAAACCTGAAGGCGCATTTTATTGCGAAAAATGCCTTCTGAAAGCCAAGTAAAATATTAAGAAAAAGAAAAACTTGGTCAGAAACAAAGAAAAGAGTACTCAAATGTAAAGCGATATCAGTCCTTCCATATGACAGTGAATGCTGGACAATCTCCTCACAGAAGAAGAGTTTGGAACAAGAGGAATGTAGTTCTACAGAAAGATGCTGAGAATAAAGCGTGCAACGACAAAGTTTTAGAGAACAAAATGAACAGTTATATTTAACATCAGGAATAGACTGTTGAGATTATCTAGAATGCATGATGAAGAAAGAGGGCTTAGAAAGTTTGATACTCACGGGGGAGACTGAAGATAAGGGAGATAGAGGAAAACAGCACATGACCTACTTAGCGAGCTTGAGTAAATGGATGGAATAATAATAATAATAATAATAATAACAAACCGTTTTTATTTAATATAAGATTTTTTTTAAAATATACACAGCCTTTAAAACGGGAGAGGGGACTTACCTATGAGGTCTTTTCCCGTCCAACTGCCCTTTTGTTCATGAAATTAAAAGGAAGTAAAAAAAGAAGAAAAAAACCCAAAAACTTCAAAAAATCATAAAACCAAACAGTAAAAATCATCAACAACAACAAATCACCCCCACAACAAAAAATGGTACTTGTGCCCATCCCCACCCCAGCCTTTTGAGTTCATATGAACAGGGATCAAAAGAAAATATGCACATTTCATTTAACACCCGAACGATCCATTTCCAATAAGCTGGCGTTTCACCACACCCCCTCTCCTCCTTCTCCTCTTTCTCCTTCTCCTCCTCCTCCTCTTTCTCCTCGCCCCCTTCTATCACACTTCACGTCGTACGTTTACTTATTTATATTTAAATAATAAAGCGTTCATTAAATTTAAAAAGAAAATAAGGCGTTAGGAAATCAATTGACCGAAATTGCCTGAAGATAGCAAAAGCTTTAAACCAAGGTAGCGAAATCGGTTGATCTCCTAATATATATATATATATATATATATATATATATGTGTGTGTGTGTGTGTGTGTGTGTGTGTGTGTGATGTAATGAATATGCATAGACCTGGGTTCCCCCTAACAGTAATATGATTGTCTGGTGTCAGCCATAAATAGAGACTGATGCGGAGGTACAGGACGACACCTATTGGTTGCGCCTATAGTCTTCGCCTATTGCCTACGCCTATTGCCTACCACTACGACGAGGGCCAGTCCATGACGGTTACCTGCTAGATTGTCCTACCCGGTTACAGTAGTCAACAAACACTTTGCTACTTCGAACAAATATATCCCTTCCCGGGACATATATATATATATATATATATATATATATATATATATATATATTTAACATACAACGTGTGCTAGCACGTGCGATACCCTGTCTTCATCAGCCGCCAACCAGGGGTGACCTCACGGTTTCGGTGGCTATGGCGGGACCGTCACCCCTGGCGCCACCAGCAGCTTTTGCCTCCAGGAGCTAATCAGATTCGCGACCCATTCGTATATTACATTTTACCCATTCACCAAAAGAACTCGTCCATCACCAAACAATCCTTCAACCACCATAAGCTAATTGTTCCTTTAAGTAAAATCTATCTGCAATGAAAGTGTCCTGAACGCGTTCGCCGTTATTGACGGTCTCGTAAAAATCGTTATAGACGACCAGGCAAATATCTCACTTGCGCATGTTAGATCGTGATGTTGCACGCATTTTATTTGCTTGTTTTGATCTCGACCAAATCCAACTTGACGCGTTTTGAACAGTTTTTTGAATGCAATGCGAAACGCTTTTCAACCAACGGCCAGTGATGCCTATTTTTGAAAGGAAGGAAATGACCGAATGTCCCAGAAACCCACGACACCCAATCTCAATAGGCATCACGTGACACGTCCAAGCATTTTCCATACACTCGTCACGCAGTGACTCGTATCGGTTTTTCTTTAGTTCGTGCGCCTCCACCCTGTTCTCTTCCCAAGGGACTGTTAGTTCTATTAGGAAGACAGTCTTTTTTTTAAGTCGGACCACAACACAATGTCGGGACACTTGTTTGTCTGTGCGATGTGTATTGGAAATTTTAAGGATGTCATTAGATCCACTGAAACCTTCCAATCACTGGAACCACTCAGCAGCTTTATATTGGGGGCTGTTTGTTTTTTCCTTGCAGGGCATTCCTCTTCCTTATGGAATTCAATCTTAGTTTCCTTGGTTGCCACAAGCTGTTGATTTGCTGTCTCACATTGTGTTCTTATTAGATCCCTTATCATCTCTAATACCTTGTTGTGTCGCCATGTGTACATATGGAGCGAATGTGGACAAGTAGAAAGCACATGACGCAAGGTACCTCGGTCTTTTTGACACGAAAAACAGAGATCTGTATCTGTGTATCCCCACATTTTCAGGTTTGTTTCATTTGGGAGAAGATCGTATGTAGATCGAAGAAGGAAAGATATCGCCAATGGTTCCAACGCAATGAATTCCACGAAAGCTTAATGGGTTCGATATCATTCCATGTTTCGCTTGAGTAATAGCAGTAGCTATTCTATGCTCCTCTTCGAACATTTTGATTTCTTCAACTACCATCCGCCTTTTTCCCTTTGCATTCTCCTTGGAGAAGTATTTGTGTGTCGTGTTACCCAATCCAGCCCGATTATTCTGAATCACGCCCATGATATCTCTGACTCGCAGGCTGGTTTCTGCTTCTTGTGTGGCCTCTGCAGCTGACCACTTTGTACCAGATTTAATCTCTGGATGCGCCTTCCGTATGCAATCATCAGCTGAGTCTCTCGTCATCATATGAAGGCGTACCTTCCCAACCTTGAATTCCTCCACCAATGAATGTATAGGGAGCTGCAGATGTCCGGAGTTGGTATATAGCCCCACTTTCGAAAAACAAGGAGGAACTCCAAGCCACTTACGCAAGTACTTATTGATCACTTGCTCAATGCGCTCAATACGAGATAATGCAATTTCATACATTTACAGAGGCCACAAAAGGCGGGGTAATAGGCCATGTTGATAGCACCACGCCTTCATTTTGCCAGGCAGATAGGTTCTATCAATCGAAATTAGCCCCTTTAGAGCTAATTTATGAACCTCCGTACCCCGATGTCGATCAGTCAGTGGGATTGTATACAGCCGTCCGAGGCTCTTTACTGGCATTTCCTTAACTGTTGGTATCGTGTCATCACCAATTTTAAAGTGAATCTCCTTAACAGATCCCCTAACTAATGACAGGCTTCGACTTTTCTTGGGCTTTACCTTCATTCTCGCCCATATGAAACGATCGTGGTACTTTTCTAACAGGTTATTGGCATCAATTTTAGAAGAGATGAGAATTGTGATATCATCCATAAAAGCCCCTAGAAGGGGGAAGGACTGGCTGTTCTTCAGTCATCACTCCTTTGGTTGTGGTTGATGCGCCTCGTAAAAATCAATTCCATGGCCAAAACGAAAAGAAGGGGAAATCCACACAGCCCATCATGATACCAATCTCAAGTGGTTGCCACTTGGTAGTATAATTTTAACGGTGAATTTCATGAAAGCTGAGTCGAAATACTTCATTATGATTTCCCTAATCTTGCCAGGGAAATTGAAAAAGTCAAGAGCCATTCCTATTAATTGATGTGGGACTGACCCATATGCGTTGGCAAGATTAAGCCATACTACATGGAGTTCTGTTTTATTTCTTTTGGCTGATAGTATGGAGTTCCATATCATTTGTGCATGCTCCAGACAACCATGGAAGCCAGGTATCCCAGCCTTCTGGACAGATGTGTTGATGTAATCATTTTCTATAAGAAAATCTGTCATGCGACGAGCGATGACTCCAAAAAATATTTTCCTTCTACATTAAGGAGGGATATGGGGCGAAAATTGGAAATGCCTTTTGAATCCATCACTTTAGGTATCCAAATCCCATCAGCCAAACACCATTCTTGTGGTACAATATTCTGCTTCCAAACTCGCTGAAAGAGGATAGTAAGTTTCCTAAGAACGCATGGGCAGTTTTTATATAGTTTATATAATATTATATATATATATATATATATATATATATATATATATATATATATATATATATATATATATATATTATTATAGTATAGTGTTAAGTCCCAGAATTGCTGATTTTTGTGATATGTGATAACAGAAGGTCTGCTAAGAATGGAGAAACATTGTAAGAACCTGGACACAAATTTACTGTGGATGAACAAGTGTTGAAACCACTTTCTAGACTTTTTTTCGTATTTCGTGTATGATATTTCTAAATTTAAAACTCCCGGCGTCTCTTGTTTGTGCGCATGTGCAGTCACAACAACGTAAACAAACACAGTCCACTGAAGCGAGACCGGAAACACGTGTAGGTAAATTATGGAAAATAAAACATAATATTTAAAAAAAAAATTCACATTACAATCAAAAACGTTTGCGGTTTCTCTCTTTTTTTTAATATACACACTTTTCTCTCATTGTAACTACTATAACCTCTTCCTTTTATATATATATATATATATATATATATATATATGTATATTGATAGATGTTTCATTAAATAATATAGACAAGTGTTGTCTATTATATGTAAATTCTTTTCATATCGTTTGATGAGCTTAATAACATTATCATTAAACCAAGAAAGAAAATCACAATATTGATACATACTTTTTAATCCAATCTAAGCTTTCGGCTAACATAAGCCATAATCAAAGATGACAATTACATTACAATATATTAAGCAAATACACGGACAAGATAGTGATGATAGTCTGTTTCTGTTTACATGGAAGATTTCAAGCAACGACAAACTCGTGCATATAAGACGCTGGAAGCAAAATCGCACTGCAGCTCCTAACGTCACACATGACCACGCGAGAGTGAATTATATATATATATATATATATATATATATATATATATATATATATATATATATATATATATATTTTAAAATTGCGTTCGCCCAAAATAAGATCGGAGAAAATATATGCCAAACACAAAAATTTGGTGGAACCGAATTAACGAACTCATGACCAGACTTCCTCTTACTAAGTCTGAAGATCACTTTTGGATGCCAAAACTGCTTCAAGATGTAAATATTTACTGACGTTCCAAACATCGCTTTCTTCACCGATATCAGTTACATGTCGAGGAACAAACAATGTAGATTCGCTGTTTATTACAGAAAACGTCGACCATGCACTCTTTTGAGGACGTCTTTTGAAAGGTCACACGCTACAGAGAGAAAAGAAAGGTTGATTTTAACTGTGGACTGAAATTTGTGTAACAATCTCTTCAGTCGACTCCATGAAGACATTGCTATTTGATACCCAGTCTACTACTGTTCACTTATTATGCGGGGTTTTTTATACCGTGTTGCTGCAACGGTTCAGCGATCTTTACGATAGTTAACAAATTCGTGCAATGTGCTTGCATCTAATTTTGTATAATGTTTTCTTACCATTAGACTAGAAATTCTACGTCAGACTTTTGGCAGACGTTCTTTACATATAATACAGGTTTTTGAGTTTAAAGAACGGGCGAGTGTCTGTCCAAGATGATAGTTACCGGTAACCAACAAGTAACAAAAATAAAACGAAACATAAAAAAACAGTAGATTCGGCAAAAATTCGTAAACTTATCCATGTAGACAGTTGTCGGGAAATTAGCCAGCTTCCCAATAACTACAATTACTTATATCAGGAGATCATTTCGTAAAACCTAAGCATATATCTGCCCTTCAGAAAATGATACACTTTAGGTGTGAAAACGAGGCTATGATCACTCTGTATATTCTAAAGGGAGACTATTTCATAGAGAATAATTGCTGAATTTAATTAATATTTAAAATACATTATTTACTAACTTTTCATGTTCGCTTTTTGTTGTCGTAGAGAGGCTTGCGTGGTCCAGTAATTCTGACAACGATACCGTCAGGAGTTCTTAACTCCTGGTAAGGTCACCCTTCACAGCAAGTTCGGAGACAAGAACCAAAGATTAAGCGCGACCAACCACAAAGACTTGGAACAAGCGGATGATGATTACAACAGATCTCAACGTTTGAACCAGGGGATGAAGAGGGCTACGCATAATGGACATACTATAGAAGGCGTCACGCGAAATTATTAGTCAGCGGCAGTCCCGTTGCAGTTTCATAACCAGATTCTGCATCTCTCATCCGATACGTGCCGCAGAGGAAGATCATGAAACAAATGTATGGGATGGGCCAATTTCTGGTTAAGTTGATGTCCACCTTAAAAAAAATTCACACTAACGGTACTTTCTGCTACTCCGATTTTCTTTCACGTCCAACCAACTCTTGTAAAGCTAAACGGCGATGAGGAATGGATGATGAGAAAGAGTTTTGGTGAAACTGAAAGCTTCTTGTCCTGAACCCGCACGTTGGCGGCAAATTTAGTCGTCAACGCCATCATCATAAAGGAAGAGATCAGCAAAGAAGAAATTAAATTCTTGGATACGAGATAAGGCCGACGATGATTATTATTTACTGGAATAATTATATACTGGCTTCGAGAGATTTCCGATTTCCGAAACTAGTTTTGTGTGATTTCATTATTTCAAATTTTTGGATTTTAGATTGAAAAAAAAACTGTTGTTTTTTTAATAGATATCACCCCATGCATGGCAGTTAAATCACTTAAACACAAAGGTTTACAAGGTGTGGAAGAATTAAAGACAGAGACATTAATAATGAGCGGAAAGAGGAAAGAATAATCAGGAGGATAGTAGATAGCGATTGACATAGCATTTAAATTCTTGCAGATTAAAGTTGGCTGGAAAACATGGAGCCGGAGGGAAGCTACACAAGTGAGAAGTTTGAGAAATGAAACTGTTAGCTTAGAAGTTACGGCTACATCTAGCCAGTTCATCTGTAAATTGATTTGATCTTGACGCCACTCTAGTACTGGACTTAAATTAAAAAATTCTAGGTAACATCTAGATAAGAGCGATATCTCTTTTCGCTTCAATACAGAAAATGTGGCACACGTCCTAAAATAGAAAATGGGGGAAAATGATGGAATTCTTCTGTCTTAACGGTAATCTTAGCTAGCCATAAAAACTGACCGAAACATACAATAATATTCCTTACACCAAAACAACGCATTCTTACTTACCTTTCTTACTACAATCACCATAATACCTCATTGTTAAGACTTTCTTAGAGACAATGTACAATTCACTGTCTGTCGAGGGAGTGGAATAAAAAAATTAAAACTAAACCCAATACCATAACGGAGAGATCGTCCAAAGAATTAACATGCAAGTTGATATGTCCCGGAAAGGGATATATTTGAACGAAGTAGCTAAATGGTTTTGGCTACTATAACCAAGTAGAATATTTATCAAACATTTTCAGTTATTTTCTTCCATTTTGTTTTTATTTTTAACAACTGAAAACATTCAGATACAAATATTTTTGTTTCTATAACATAGACGAAAATCAGACGATTCCAAAATTCCTTCTAATATTTACGAAAATTAAATTTTATATGCGACTGAAATGATTTTTTTTCCTGGTTATTAATCTTAAAAACAAAAATAAAACAAACAAAGTCCTTGAGAATATTGTATGGTGTAGGAGTAGGGGTTGAGAATATGATATATAAATGCATAGGAATCAGAAAAAAATGTTGATTATTGAATGGCAAAATAAAAAAAAGTTCTATGTAATATGTTTCGTCTTTTGAAGGGACTACATCTGACTAAATGCTGTTATTGATGGAATAACGTAAAAATTCAGCTCTAAATATATCTGTAAAGACAATGAGATGTAAATAAAAGAAAAGACAGGAAAACGTTTTATGTCAACGTGTTTATTTATATGCAATTACATGTGTGTGTGTGTGTGTGTGTGTGTGTGTGTCTCCCATCGTATTCGTGTGTGAGGGTGTGCATCTCAGTTGTGCACACATGATTTGATTGTGTGTGATGGTTTCATGGAGGGCCATCGTTTTCGACGAATACAGAAAACCAAGCAATAAGTGTCAAGATCCCCAAACGACACAGCGCAGGTTTTGAATTCACAGTTGAGATTTCTCCTAGACCAGTTTCCATCCATGGCTTAAAACCCAGTCTGTCCACTATTTTTTAGAAGAGATGAATACAGAAACCTTTCCTTAGCACATATATATATATATATATATATATATATATATATATATATATATAATATATATATATATATAGGTTTATATATTTATTTTCCTTCATATATAGACCAGTTTCCATCCATTCATATATAATATATATATATATATATATATATATATATATATATTCATATATATGCATATATATGGTCATTAGGATTCTATTTTTTCATATATATATATATATTATATATATATATATATATATATATATATATATATATATATATATTCATATATATGCATATATATGGTCATTATATCTATCTTTATTCATATATATATATATATATATATATTGTCTTTATTCAAATATATATATATATATGTAAAGGTGTGATGGATAAATTATCACCATTTTTATTTTTTATTTCGCGCATGCGCATTGTTTGTTTTTGATTTTGTCAACTGCACAATATTGTATCGTCTGTGAGAAAAAGAGCATCGTGACGCAATTCACTCCGCCAGAAATTTGAAAACGGCATGCTGTACTGCTTGGCATACTCGCCGGAAGCTCTAGTACGAGCATTTCAGAGTTGTTTGGGTGTCAATCTAAAGACAGTCCAGAGAAATCAGAAAGAGTTGCACGAGTCTAATGCTGATTATGAAGGCGTTTGGATTGAGCAATAGAGATGGCGACGTTATGCCTCCATTCATCTTCCCGCAGACTCAACACAGAGACCAACAAGTGCCTTGAAGAGGTAATGCTGCCCTGGGTCAAGAGGGTGGATGCTGGAAGACCTTATGTATGGCAACAGGACTTTATACCATGCCACAAAAGCAGGAGAACCCAGTCATGGCTGTCAGATCGCATCACCCCCTTACATTTGGCAACCTGAATCCCCAGACTGAAACTCTCTTGATTATTATGCGTGTGGTATAGTAGGTGGAGTTGTTAGACATTTTCATGACGGTCGTCCTCGAGTATAGAATCCAGAGGTTGGCAGTGAATATTTCGGAGACAGTAGGAAAGCGTACTTTAGGTTCGCAGTGGATATCACAGCAGAGCGTAGTTCTTCCGTCTGTCATGTTCGCCTCACATGTTGGCTCTGGTCATTCCGGTAGGTTAAACAAGATGGCCGCCTTTATACACGACGGATACAATGTTCTGCGGCTTCTGATTGGTCAACCTTCTATTGGTAGACTATAAAGGGAATTAAGTCATTTTGACTAACTCACTAGTTACATACATCCTATACACAAAAAACCGTAACAGGGGTATGTATATATATATATTTCCATCAATAAGAACTTTACAGTAGTCTGATGAACTCCTTTTAAGGTGTGTGTGTGTGTGGTGTGTCCGAGTATGAGCGTCTGTCTACGTGTGTTCGTCCAATTGTTTTTCTTTTTTTTCTTCATATTACGTGCTAATACCCTTGGGGAAGGTGTGAATCCTCTTCATCTCCCTCCAGCTATGGGTAAAATTTCCTATTTAAAATTGATAACAGATATTTTAGAACTTGGCAATATCCACGTAGTTCTTTCTGTTAACGACATATTAATAATAAAGAAATCTCTATTGATGGCTTGCGAGATGAGCCCGTCAACAGCTATGGAGCCATGTATTGAGACTATATCAAGGTTTACCGTAATCTTTTTAGCCTCAAACAGAATCAGGTTTCAATTCTTAGATTTCTTGTATAAGCAAGTGTTTTTTTTTTTGTTTTTTTTGTTACCTAAACCCAGCAAACTTTGTTTTAGGCACAAGAAAAATAACTGGGACAATCTTTGCCAAAAATCAACTGTTTTTTTTTTCAACTTAAACGTAAAAACTTTTAATTAATTATTTAGAATAAACTACAAACTTTCTAGACGCCTCGTCAGATAACAATAGTATTTTTTTTAGTTAGAAACAAAGAAGTTAATTATCATAGAATCCCAAATTTTTCTTTCCTTTTATTTCTTATTAACTAAAGGCTGGTCCGAAAGTCCTGTCACGCCTACATGAATTTTCTGTTTCAAATGGCTGACACGCCCTCCTACAGTATGGAAGAGAGAGTTAGGGTGACAAGACTTTCAGATCACTCTGTACAATATTAAATATTTAATGGCATGAGATCTTTTTTCATTCTAATTCCTTCTTTCCTTCTTTCTTTCTTATGCTCTTTTTTTACGTTCTTTCTTTGAAATCTTTCGATCTTTCTTTTTTATTCTTTCGTCTTTTATTTCACTTTATTTTTCTTTTCTCGTCCTGGGTATGACGATAAACTCTTAACTGCTGTTGTTCCTAAGCCCACCCTGATCCGAGGTGGTAGCACCCGTTAGGGCCCCAGTTAAAAAAATCAAAAGTACATTTTTATAAAAAAAATGACTATCAGAGCAACACTAAAAGAATATATTTTTATAATAAAATTACCAACAATACATTTTATGATTTTATATATAAAAACCTACATCTCTACTCGAAAATTATAAAATTATGTAAAAAAATGTTTATAGTTGAAAGCATAAAATTACGTACTAAATATGTAGATTTCGGCATTAAATACCCCATAGAGGTGTTGTTATGCTGCCAAACAAAATCAAGCAACCAACTATACCTATTCATAGTAAAATTACCAACCATACATATCTAAAGCATTATTACCAAACATACATTTTATCTGTAATTGAAGGCATACAACTATGTTCAAAATATTTAAATTTCGACATTAAATATCTGATAGATAGATAGATAGATAGATAGATAGATAGATAGATAGGAACAGACTGAGATAGATAGATAGATAGATAGATAGATAGATAGATAGATAGATAGATAGGAACAGACTGAGATAGATAGTCTTTCTCTTTTTTCATGCCGCTAAACAAAAACAACCAAAAAAGTTTTGTTTTATCTCGATTTTTATTTTTTTAAATTTCTCTTTCTTTCTTTATCTCTCTCTTTCTTTCTGTCTTTGTTTCTTTCTTTCTTTCTTTCTTTCTGTCTTTCTTTCTTTCTTTCTTTCTGTCTTAATTCTTTATTTCCTTTTGTACTCTTTTGCTATTTCTCGCTTCTTTTTTCACAGATCATTTCTGTATTTATTTTTAATTTTTTCTCGTTTATTTTTCTTCTTTCCTTTTTCCTTACGATTTTTCATTCATTCTTTCTCTTTTTTTTTCATCCTTTCTTTCGCTCTTTTTCGCTTTCTTTAATGTCTCATTTTCTTTTCTTCTTTTTTTTTCTTTTGAGTCGGGATACTCTCTTATTTTTTTCATTATTTCTTACGCCCTTTTTGTACTTCCCCTTTTTTCATTATTCTATACCGTCGTTTCACATTTCCTCTCTTTTTCCTACCTTACTTTTATTCTTTCTTTCGTTCATTCGTTCGTTCTTTCTTAAATTCTTTCTTTCCTTCTCTTCTTGTAAGCCGTCTTCTTCTTTCTTGTTTCGCTTTTTCTCGATTTTTTTTCCCCGCCTAATTTTCTTTTTACTTTTTTGCTTTTTCTTTCTGCATTTTTTATGATGATTCTTGTTTTAGGGCACACTTTCTTTCGTTCACCCAGTTTTCTCTTTTTCTTTTATACTTATTCTTTCGTTCTTTCTTTGTCTCCTTGTTTTACACTCTTTTCTTTTTTTCATTTATTCTTTCTAATTCCCTTTGGCGGGTGATTTTCTTTTTGTCTTTCTTTTATTGATTCTTGATATCTTTCTTTATTTTATCATCAGTACAATTTTCATTTTTCTTTCTTCTTGGCTGAATCGAAATCTTGAGTACGGGAAAAGTCATTGTTCCCACTTAAATCAACTGGGACATTTTGGTAATTAATTGTAGACATTGCCCGCCCATGATGTAAATGCGGCTTATTACCTAAAAAGAACCTATTTGCAATTGAATACATGGTGAACAAGCAGGAAAGTTTCATGAAATGTCACTATGAAACAGACAGCCAACATGTCTGTCAAATTATGGACAAAGAAGTCGGCCATCTTTGAATTTGTATAAATGAGAAAACTTTGGCTATCCAGAGCGCTGAATCATCAAATTACCCAAAGCACCGAAATGTTCACTCTTTTCTTTTTTATTTATTTTATCTAATGAAAATATGTGTGGTAATGTTTTGATAAGGAAAAGTCATTCATTGTCTATTCCAGGAAAATGTAGCCATTGATTTATTCTACGTTTAAGACTAACTTTTCACTATATTTTTTATAAACTATCTTTATTCCCGACTCAACAAATTTTTAATTAATAAACTATTTTATCCCTTAAACATTATCTTTAATAGATACTCACATTTAACAAAGAACGCATTACTCTTTTAGAAATTGCTTTGTTTACGCTAGGATAAGAAACTTGACAGATATGAATGTTTCGAGAATATTTGCTCGATCGGCAAGACCCCCTCACGTCCGATTTGGCCTAAAGAACGTCGGATCTAATAAAGGTTTCTCCTGCTAGGGGGACATAGATTCGAATCCTACCGGAGAGGCTATCTTTTCTTTAATAAGATTTCTCGAATATTCAAACGAAAATAAATACATATACCGTTTAATAAATAAACGGAGCGTCTACTCGCATGTGGGTATCCATTAAAAATAACGTTGAGGTGAAAAAATCTGTCGGATTAATAAATTTAAAAAATCCATTACCTCTTTAGAAATTTCTCAATAGTCTATCCGTTTCTAAACACTTGTAAAAATTTCTTCCCAACATTTCTCTTATAAAATACTAGCAGCATGGCCTGGCGTTGCCCGTTCTTGATTCAAAAATCGTACGACTCATACAGCAATCGCTATTACTTGACTGAAAATATTTTTGCCCTTCCTTGCCTTTAAAGGAGTGCCCTTTGCTATGCTGATGTTGTTACATGCCTTACTTCTTGCCTATCTCACACGAATTTTTTCTAAGCTCTATACTAAACATTAAATCTGTTATAAAAAAGAACTAAACAAAATGAACACAAAACGATCAGATTTAAAAAAGGACTCGTAAATGGAAAAACCGAATGAAAAAAGAATGTTAACAACAAATACTTTTTCACACCCAACCCAGTTCTGCGGAATCAGAATCAACGTTGAGTTTAAGCAAACGAATGAGCCAATTGGAGTAAAATACTATGCAGATTTAAATTTTTCCAACTTTTGACGAATGCAGCTATCGAATTTTTTTTGCATGCTAGTTAACATTCGTGTCAGTTAGCTGTTGGCTCTCACGCTGGCCAATAGAATCTTCCTGCCTATTCGTGGCAGTCAGCTATTGGCTCTCACTCTGGCCAGTAGAAAATGGCCGCAAACTACATGAAAACTGCCGTAGAAGCATGAAAAATCGATTACTTCCACTATCGTTGGGAGTTGGGAAATGCGAAGTCGGTCTTGGCCTTCGCGCTAACTTGGAGCTTGTGCATGTAAATTTTGGTGCAAATCCGTCGAAAATTGCGGCCGTGCATTCGTTACACACACACACACACACACACACATCCTGCCTTTTATAGATAGAGATTACCTACATAGAAGAAAACGATATGCCAAGTAAAAATGGTGTATTGATTTTATCAAAGTTTTTCCGCTGTTGCTGATATTTCGCTCTTCATTCGTAACAACCAAAGAAAAGAAAATGATAGGCTTTACTTTATCGATTCAAAAGAAAAAATAGTGTTTACAAATAATATAAATTATTAGAACAGTGTCAAACATTTATTTAAATGTAACAGAAATCGCCATCTTCTGTCTTCTTTTCTTGTTTATTTAGTGTCTTTTCTTCAATCATCTCAAGTAATATGGCACGCAACGTATAAAAAGTGTTCCAATAACTTGGACCGATTTTAAATGTGAATTAATTTCAAGCGTCTAATGATTTTTTTTTCTTTTTCTTTCAGATTTAACAACTTCAGTCTTTGGCAATTTCAACTATGGGAAGGTTAACAAACAACGTGTTAAAGTTATCGAAGCCTATTACGATAATGGCCGTTCAAATATATAAATATACGACCCAATGATTTTCCGCTAGCAAAAAATGGACACCAAACAGTGACCTTTTGTGGATGCAGTGACTTTTCTATAATCTTTCGATCTTCATCAGTCCAAATTCGACAATTCTGCTTGTTAACGAATCCATGAAAATGTTTCTTGCTTTCTAAAGAGGATTTTTTGCGAAAAATCTTCATCGGCTTGTCTTTGCACGTGTATCCAATTGACGAATGTACGGCGCTCAAAATAATATTATATGAAAAGTTTACTTAACTTTTAAATATCATTTTTATCCCGACTTATATAGGGTGTTCCAATAACTTGGACCGATTTTAAATGTGAATTAATTTTAAGCGTCTAATGATTTTTATTAGGTTGGTGCAAAAATAATGACGTAATAATATCGTTTTTTGACGTACTTTTCTACGTTAAAAAACGACATTCTTACGTCATTATTTTTGCACCAACCTAATTAAATGGCGTATTAGACTGGGCACACTAGTCTTGAGTGACAAATCGTTCAAAAGAAAAAAAAAACATTAAAAATCCAAACCGTAGAGAAGACAACGGAAAAGCACTCTCCTATTATTCCCATGGTAATTCCCGGAATCTTTAGAGAGTCATGACCTGAAAGGACATGGCATTAAAAAAAGAAGGTCTTAGAATCTTGTCTGCCATGGTCATATCCTTACCAATATGGTCACAGATGTACGTCAACAATTGAAATCCAAATGTACTCATATAGCTACATTCTTCCTTATCCAATTCTTCTTAATACCATATTGCTTGTTTACGGCTAGTACTCGATATAATAGTCATAAGTTGTCCGAATTACTTAGTACCTTGTAATTATTAGTAAATTTCATTAGTTTATAGTTAAAACAAATAGGAAAGCGTGAAGATCCATGATCGTTTACCTCCCGAAAGAACATGAAGAGAAAGTAAGAACGTGCTTGTTGACGACTAGTAGTCGATATAACAGTCTTATGTCGTTCGAAGTATTTAGCTAATGCGCTGTAATTATTAGTAAATTCCATTCGCTTATAGTTAAAATAGGAAAATGTGAAGATCCATGATCGCTAACGTCCTTAAAGAACATGAAGAGAAAGTGAGAGAACGTGTATTTAATATGATTTTTCTACCTCCGGAATAGCCACTGTTTGTGCCTTTTTGGTCTTACGTTTTCCACTGACATAAACGGAAGTGATTATATTGAATCAATTGCTGCATCTACTGCTAGGAAAGTTGGTTTCCTGTGTCTTGCCAGACAATTCTTCTCGACATCCTACACAATTATAAATCTTCCATTCGTCCCTGCATTGAATACTGTTGCCATAGATGGTCCGGTGCTCCTGTTGTGTATTTTGAGATTCTTGACAAAATCTAAAGAAGGGTCTGCAATGTAATCGATCCTGACCTGGCATCTCGACTTCACTTACTTTCTCACTGACAGGCAATGTATTCTCTCTGTCTTTTCAACAAATATTTTCATGAAATTATTCTCATGAGCTTCTCTCTGTTGTGCACGGATATATAACATTAACTTCATTTGCAAAGTGAATGGATATACGACAACATAAAAGTTCAAATAAAACACAAAGGTCTTTGTAAACTCTCTCTTAACTCTACAATAAATACCTTGTTGTTTCTTGCTCTCTTGCATATTTGAAATCTTCTTCTGTAGTTTAAGTTTTTGTGGTGAACATCCCCGTAGGAGCAAGCGAGCCAGAGTGGCTTGCATCTGGTGTATAGGAAAATAAGGGTCTTACCTTTAACGTGCGGCACGTGACATCAGCGGGTTTGCTTCGTGAAAATGGCATTACTCTCCCGCCCAGCCATTCTAGCAGTATGTGCAATGATGAGGATTTTTTTGTACAGTTTGGAATGCTTCCACCAATAGCAAGTCGTGTGCTGATTGGTCGAACTGGAGGAGGCAATTTGCCTGTGTAACCGAGAATAACAGCGAAGAACGTGATTGGCTAAGGGAACCGCGGTGTTGGCCTGATAAAAGAGTGCTGGAGCCGTGAAAAAGGGCACAGAAACGTTGGCTATACGTAGTGACGCGTGAAGAAAGCGAGGACAGTGAATTGAACTAGCGATATTGGGATTTGTACAAGTGACAGTTGGGAGAGCAATAGACTTATTTAATCTACAGTTTTTAAGAACTCTGATTCTTTTAACTATCGCTCTGTTAGACTTTGACCTTTTTTTTTTGGCATGTACTAGAAGCTCTAATCAACTCTGAATTCGTTAAGCATATCACCTCGCAGAGTTTTCTTTCAGATAAGCAATATGGCTTTCGCTTCTCTGGGTAAACTGCTGATGTATTGAAGCTTATTACTGAAAGAGTCTGTCAGACTTTAGTGATAATTGTGAAGCTTGGCCTGTTGCTTTGGATATTTCGAAGGTATTTGACAGGGTTTAGCGTGCGGGTCTTCTTCACAGGCGAAAAGGTTAGGATATTTCCGGACAAAGTTTTGGTCTAGAATCATCTTTACCTGTCTTTCCACAAAACTGAGTCTCTACTGTGATATGTTTATAATCCCATCCATGGTTTCTCTAAACTGGACCCCCTAAAAATAATGTGGATATCCCTGCAATAGTATGCTGTGTATAACATAGTTATAGTGGAACGCACCTATTCTATAGTTAATGGACTCTCCCATCTATAATAAGTAGGAGTAGTAAGAGTAACGAGTCAGTCGTTCAAGGAGTTGGTCTGAGTTCAGTCTGAGGTCGGACGACCGGTTGAACTCTCTGCCTTCGGGCGGGGAGGAACCCGAACGAGGCTACGCCGAAGGGCGGAGTCTCTTTCGGGGAGGTAGACCGACCCTGAACCCATTTATACGAGTTCAAAAGGCATATTTTTGACCGAGCCCACGGGCTCGGAGACCCCACGTTAAACCGGCCTTGTGCCACATGATGCCCTCGTGGGGGGGGTGACTAAATACTGTCGCTCAGTGAGTTGGTCAGTCAGTCGATGTCGGACGACCGTTAGTCGGATACTAAAGTATCACCGACCACAACTAGATTTCTCTCCGTCATTACCTATTATATCAAGTTCCTAACGTTTTGTACGTCGAATCTATTTTCGGACCGACTTAGTACAAATACAAGCCTCCACTGTGAAACCACTCCACAACAAACATTGACTTCATTTACAAAGTGAATGGATATACGACAACATAAAAAAGAAATTTCAAATAAAACACAAAAGCCTTTCTATAAAAAAAACTTGAATGTATATATCTCGTGTGGTCGTGTGTGACGTCATGAGCTGCGGAGCGATTTTCGCTTCCAGCGTCTTATATGCACGTGTTTATCGTTGCTTGGAAATCATCCATGTAAACAATAACAGACTATCATTACTGTCTTGTCCGTATATTGTTTAATATATTGTACAGTAATTGTCATCTTTGATAATGGCTTATGTAAGCCGAAAGCTTAGATTGGATTAAAAAATATGGATCAATATTGTGATTTTTTTTTTTTGTTTAATGATAATGTTATTAAGCTTATCAGACGTTATGAAAAGAATTTAGATAAAATAAATAGACAACACTTGTCTATATTATTTAATGAAACATGTATGAATATATATATATATATATATATATATATATATATATATATATATATATATATATATATATATATGGTATTGTTAGTACAAAATTGGCATGTAGTTACTTACAATTGCTTATGTACCAAAACAACAATGTGTAACTTTTGTTCTTATCCTTGTGCGTTGTTCACGAGCCCGAAAAACGCACGTCCGTTGACCTTGCTGGTCGGAGGTAAAAGAGACTGTTTATTTTACGCGCCTAAGATATCTCGTACAGTTCTCGTCGAGTTACGTGACCGTTTTTTTATTCTCGTGATTATCTATGTCTAGATATTTTTATTTATTCAAGAGGATATATAACCTTTTGTCTCTCACAAAACTCTGTGTAGCTCGGTTTCAAGAATTTAATCGATTAGACTAGCAACGAGGTATCAACTTTTGGGGTTTTGCTTGCTTTGTTTTACGGCTTATCAATCTCAATGGGTTATTTAATGCCGACAATATTTTTATTGCTATATTTTTTTTTTTTTTTGAAAAATGTATTGCTGGTAATAATTTTTCTGCAAAAAATTATTGCTGGTAATCATTTTTTTTTACAAAGTATTTATATTAAAATATATTTTTACACTTTTATAGTGTTTTTACCCTAGTTTGGGGGTTACTTGTTTACCCATAGCTGGGACCCCAACAGGTGTTACCACCCCCAAGATCAGGTTGGATCGGTGAACACCAGCAATTGAGAGTTGGTTTCATGCTCCTCAAAAGCTGATGACAGCCTGATGAGAGCCTTTGCTGTTGTACATAG
This sequence comes from Acanthosepion pharaonis, assembly GCA_903632075.3. Classification (NCBI taxonomy): domain Eukaryota; kingdom Metazoa; phylum Mollusca; class Cephalopoda; order Sepiida; family Sepiidae; genus Acanthosepion; species Acanthosepion pharaonis. Next base: position 38,942 of record CAHIKZ030001191.1, read on the forward strand.
TTTATCATCTTACACAGGACGTGGATGTATTTTATCGTCATACCCCGGACAGTCAACATTTTATATTGTTGAACTAGCTTTCCGATTAACATAACAATATACATTTATTTATGAATGACAATTTGATCCTTCAGAAGCGTTTTTTTGTTTTTTTTATTTGATTATATGTTTGTAGATTTGTGTAGATGGGGTGGCAAACGTACGCAAATATTTGTGGAGACAGGATGAGATATTTATAAAGAAAGCGTTGAGTTCGACTGCAAATTGCAATATTTATTTAAACGTTAATTAATCGATATAACAATAGAAAGGACGCAGATGTATTTTATCGGCATACTACGGCGTCTCACCTTTTTTTTTACTGTTGAACTAGCTCAATGCAACCGCCAGTTCTATACTAATAGTTTCTTTTTCTCGTAATTCTTGACTATAGAACTCCCTTGGCTTCCCGCCACCTACAATCTTTAAAAAATTAAATGCAGCGCCATTTTTTTTTTCCTACAGTGATGTTCACCTGTACAAGATCAAACAGCCACACGATGTAGAGAGCTACAGATTACGATGCACAGAATATGTGGGGTAGATAATGGTTAAGCTCAAACTTTAATAGATTAAGATTGTAGGGATTGGGAAAACATCCACTTGAAAATTGGTTCCACAGAGCAAAGGTTCACGGGATGAGACTGCTTGAGTGGAGCATGCATCTTATCGATGGGATACAAACGGAATGACAGTGATTAGCTACAATGTGAGTGCCATGGAGGAGCTTAGCCATGAAGACTAAAACTGGAGGAACTAATGAATGCAGTCACGTCTGAACATATTTTGTCTTCCTCAGTCAGTTATATACCATGCGTAATTCACGCTTAGGCGATGCATGACTGACGAGGCAGATATTTTTTCGCAGTTGGTTTCCATTTCTTTCTACGGTAGACGAGTTATCATCCAAGGTTATAGAAAACGGTCTGTCCTACTATTTAACCATAGCTGGGGGTGCAGAAGAAGAGGATTCATACCTTTCCCAAGGGTATTAGCACGTAAGTGAATGTAATGGATTCGACTGGAATTCGAACTCGGATCTCCGATTCCTCAATCCGAGCACCCCGGTCTGTCCTGCTATTCATCCATTGCTGGGAAGAAGGGAGAAGAAGAAGAGGATTCATACCTTTCCCAAGGGTATTAGCACTTGGAAAGAGAAGAAGAGGAATGTAATGGATTCGACTGGAATTCGAACTCGGTTCTCCGATTCCTCAATCCGAGCTGCCCGGTCTGTCCTGCTATTCATCCATTGCTGGGTGGGAGAAGAAGAAGAGGATTCATACCTTTCCAAAGGGTATTAGCACGTAAGTGAATGTAATGGATTCGACTGGAATTCGAACTCGGCTCTCCGATTCCTCAATCCGAGCTGCCCGGTCTGTCCTGCTATTCATCCATTGCTGGGTGGAAAGAGAAGAAGAGGATTCATACCTTTCCCAAGAGTATTAGCAAGTAAGTGAACGTAATGGATTCGACTGGAATTCGAACTCCGCTCTCCTATTCCTCAATCCGAGCTGCCCGGTCTGTCCTGCTATTCATCCATTGCTGGGTGGGAGAAGAAGAAGAGGATTCATACCTTTCCCAAGGGTATTAGCACGTAAGTGAATGTAATGGATTCGACTGGAATTCGAACTCGGCTCTCCGATTCCTCAATCCAATCTGCCCGGTCTGTCCTGCTATTCATCCATTGCTGGGTGGGAGAAGAAGAAGAGGATTCATACCTTTCCCAAGGGTATTAGCACGTAAGTGAATGTAATGGATTCGACTGGAATTCGAACTCGGCTCTCCGATTCCTCAATCCGATCTGCCCGGTCTGTCCTGCTATTCATCCATTGCTGGGTGGGAGAAGAAGAAGAGGATTCATACCTTTCCCAAGAGTATTAGCACGTAAGTGAATGTAATGGATTCGACTGAATTCGAACTCGGCTCTCCAATTCCTCAATCCGAGCTGCCCGGTCTGTCCTGCTATTCATCCATTGCTGGGTGGGAGAAGAAGAAGAGGATTCATACCTTTCCCAAGAGTATTAGCACTTAAGTGAATGTAATGGATTCGACTGGAATTCGAACTCGGCTCTCCAATTCCTCAATCCGAGCTGCCCGGTCTGTCCTGCTATTCATCCATTGCTGGGTAAAAGAGAAGAAGAAGAGGATTCATACCTTTCCCAAGGGTATTAGCACGTAAGTGAATGTAATGGATTCGACTGGAATTCGAACTCGGCTCTCCGATTCCTCAATCCGAGCTGCCCGGTCTGTCCTGCTATTCATCCATTGCTGGGTGGGAGAAGAAGAAGAGGATTCATACCTTTCCCAAGAGTATTAGCACGTAAGGGAATGTAATGGATTCGATTGGAATTCGAACTCGGCTCTCCGATTCCTCAATCCGAGATGCCCGGTCTGTCCTGCTATTCATCCATTGCTGGGTGGGAGAAGAAGAAGAGGATTCATACCTTTCCCAAGGGTATTAGCACGTAAGTGAATGTAATGGATTCGACTGGAATTCGAACTCGGCTCTCCGATTCCTCATTCCGAGCCTCCGTGTCTGTCCTGCTATTCATCCATTGCTGGGTGCGAGAAGAAGAAGAGGATTCATACCTTTCCCAAGGGTATTAGCACGTAAGTGAATGTAATGGATTCGACTGGAATTCGAACTCGGCTCTCCAATTCCTCAATCCGAGCTGCCCGGTCTGTCCTGCTATTCATCCATTGCTGGGTGGGAGAAGAAGAAGAGGATTCATACCTTTCCCAAGGGTATTAGCACGTAAGGGAATGTAATGGATTCGACTGGAATTCGAACTCGGCTCTCCAATTCCTCAATCCGAGCTGCCCGGTCTGTCCTGCTATTCATCCATTGCTTGGTGGGAGAAGAAGAAGAGGATTCATACCTTTCCCAAGAGTATTAGCACGTAAGGGAATGTAATGGATTCGATTGGAATTCGAACTCGGCTCTCCGATTCCTCAATCCGAGATGCCCGGTCTGTCCTGCTATTCATCCATTGCTGGGTGGGAGAAGAAGAACAGGATTCATACCTTTCCCAAGGGTATTAGCACGTAAGTGAATGTAATGGATTCGACTGGAATTCGAACTAGGATCCCCGATTCCTCAATCCGAGCTGCCCGGTCTGTCCTGCTATTCATCCATTGCTGGGTGGGAGAAGAAGAAGAGGATTCATACCTTTCCCAAGGGTATTAGCACGTAAGTGAATGTAATTAATTCGACTTGAATTCGAACTCGGCTCTCCGATTCCTCAATCCGAGCTACCCGGTCTGTCCTGCTATTCATCCATTGCTGGGTGGGAAAAGAAGAACAGGATTCATACCTTTCCCAAGGGTATTAGCACTTAAGTGAATGTAATGGATTCGACTGAATTCGAACTCGGTTCTCCGATTCCTCAATCCGAGCACCCCGGTCTGTCCTGCTATTCATCCATTGCTGGGTGGGAGAAGAAGAAGAGGATTCATACCTTTCCCAAGGGTATTAGCACTTAAGTGAATGTAATGGATTCGACTGGAATTCGAACTCGGCTCTCCAATTCCTCAATCCGAGCTGCCCGGTCTGTCCTGCTATTCATCCATTGCTTGGGTGGGAGAAGAAGAAGAGGATTCATACCTTTCCCAAGAGTATTAGCACGTAAGTGAATATAATAATGGATTCGATTGAATTCGAACTCCGCTCTCTGATTCCTCAATCTCCGAGATGCCCGGTCTGTCCTGCTATTCATCCATTGCTGGGTGGGAGAAGAAGAAGAGGATTCATACCTTTCCCAAGGGTATTAGCACGTAAGTGAATGTAATGGATTCGACTGAATTCGAACTAGGATCCGATTCCTCAATCCGAGCTGCCCGGTCTGTCCTGCTATTCATCCATTGCTGGGTGGAGAAGAAGAAGAGGATTCATACCTTTCCCAAGGGTATTAGCACGTAAGTGAATGTAATGGATTCTGACTTTGGAATTCGAACTAGATCCCTGATTCCTCAATCCGAGCTGCCCGGTCTGTCCTGCTATTCATCCATTGCTGGGTGGGAGAAGAAGAAGAGGATTCATACCTTTCCCAAGGGTATTAGCACGTAAAGTGAATGTAATGGATTCGACTGGAATTCGAACTCGGATCTCCGATTCCTCAATCTGAGCTGCCCGGTCTGTCCTGCTATTCATCCATTGCTGGGTGGGAGAAGAAGAAGAGGATTCATACCTTTCCCAAGGGTATTAGAACATAAGTGAATGTAATGGATTCGATTGGAATTCGAACTCGGCTCACCAATTCCACAATCCGAGCTGCCCGGTCTGTCCTGCTATTCATCCATTGCTGGGTGGGAGAAGAAGAAGAGGATTCATACCTTTCCCAAGGGTATTAGCACGTAAAGTGAATGTAATGGATTCGACTGAATTCGAACTCGGCTCTCCGATTCCTCAATCCGAGCTGCCCGGTCTGTCCTGCTATTCATCCATTGCTGGGTGGGAGAAGAAGAAGAGGATTCATACCTTTTCCAAGGGTATTAGTACGTAAGTGAATGTAATGGATTCGACTGGAATTCGAACTCGGCTCTCCGATTCCTCAATCCGAGCTGCCCGGTCTGTCCTGCTATTCATCCATTGCTGGGTGGGAGAAGAAGAAGAGGATCCATACCTTTCCCAAGGGTATTAGCACGTAAGTGAATGTAATGGATTCGACTGGAATTCGAACTAGGATCTCCGATTCCTCAATCCGAGCTTCCCGGTCTGTCCTGCTATTCATCCATTGCTGGGTGGGAGAAGAAGAAGAGGATTCATACCTTTCCCAAGGGTATTAGTACGTAAGTGAATGTAATGGATCGAATGGATTCGAACTGGAATTCGAACTAGATCACGAAAAGTGAATGTAATTGATTCCTCAATCCGAGCTGCCCGGTCTGTCCTGCTATTCATCCATTGCTGGGGGAGAAGAAGAAGAGGATTCATACCTTTCCCAAGGGTATTAGCACGTAAGGAATGTAATGGATTCGACTGGAATTCGAACTGGATCCCCTGATTCCTCAATCTGAGCTGCCCGGTCTGTCCTGCTATTCATCCATTGCTGGGTGGAGAAGAAGAAGAGGATTCATACCTTTCCCAAGGGTATTAGCACGTAAGTGAATGTAATGGATTCGACTGGAATTCGAACTAGGATCTCCGATTCCTCAATCCGAGCTGCCCGGTTTGTCCTGCTATTCATCCATTGCTGGGTGGGAGAAGAAGAGGATTCATACCTTTCCCAAGGGTATTAGAACATAAGTGAATGTAATGGATTCGATTGGAATTCGAACTCGGCTCACCAATTCCTCAATCCGAGCTGCCCGGTCTGTCCTGCTATTCATCCATTGCTGGGTGGAGAAGAAGAAGAGGATTCATACCTTTCCCAAGGGTATTAGCACGTAAGTGAATGTAATGGATTCGACTGAATTGAACTCGGCTCTCCGATTCCTCAAATCCGAGCTGCCCGGTCTGTCCTGCTATTCATCCATTGCTGGGTGATAAGAAGAAGAGGATTCATAATTTCCCAAGGGTATTACAACGTAAGTGAATGTAATGGATTCGATTGGAATTCGAACTCGGCTCTCCGATTCCTCAATCCGAGCTGCCCGGTCTGTCCTGCTATTCATCCATTGCTGGGTGGGAGAAGAAGAAGAGGATTCATACCCTTCCCAAGGGTATTAGCACGTAAGTGAATGTAATGGATTCGACTGGAATTCGAACTCGGCTCTCCGATTCCTCAATCCGAGCTGCCCGGTCTGTCCTGCTATTCATCCATTGCTGGGTAGGAGAAGAAGAAGAGGATTCATACCTTTCCCAAGGGTATTAGCACGTAAGTGAATGTAATGGATTCGACTGGAATTCGAACTCGGCTCTCCGATTCCTCAATCCGAGCTACCCGGTCTGTCCTGCTAGTCATCCATTGCTGGGTGGGAGAAGAAGAAGAGGATTCATACCTTTCCCAAGGGTATTAGCACGTAAGTGAATGTAATGGATTCGACTGGAATTCGAACTAGGATCCCCGATTCCTCAATCCGAGCTGCCCGGTCTGTCCTGCTATTCATCCATTGCTGGGTGGGAGAAGAAGAAGAGGATTCATACCTTTCCCAGGGTATTAGTACGTAGGTGAATGTAATGGATTCGACTGGAATTACCGATTCCTCAATCGAGCTGCCCGGTCTGTCCTGCTATTCATCCATTGCTGGGTGGGAGAAGAAGAAGAGGATTCATACCTTTCCCAAGGGTATTAGCACGTAAGTGAATGTAATGGATCTGACTGGAATTCGAACTCGGCTCTCCGATTCCTCAATCCGAGCTGCCCGGTCTGTCCTGCTATTCATCCATTGCTGGGTGGAAGAAGAAGAAGAGGATTCATACCTTTCCCAAGGGTATTAGCACGTAAGTGAATGTAATGGATTCGACTGGAATTCGAACTCGGTTCTCCGATTCCTCAATCCGAGCTGCCCGGTCTGTCCTGCTATTCATCCATTGCTGGGTGAGAAGAAGAAGAGGATTCATACCTTTCCCAAGGGTATTAGTACGTAAGTGAATGTAATGGATTCGACTGAATTCGAACTCGGCTCTCCGATTCCTCAATCCGAGCTGCCCGGTCTGTCCTGCTATTCATCCATTGCTGGGTGGGAGAAGAAGAAGAGGATTCATACCTTTCCCAAGGGTATTAGCACGTAAGTGAATGTAATGGATTCGACTGGAATTCGAACTAGGATCTCCGATTCCTCAATCCGAGCTTCCCGGTCAGTCCTGCTATTCATCCATTGCTGGGTGGGAGAAGAAGAACAGGATTAATACCTTTCCCAAGGGTATTAGTACGTAAGTGAATGTAATTAATTCGACTTGAATTCGAACTCGGCTCTCCGATTCCTCAATCCGAGCTGCCCGGTCTGTCCTGCTATTCATCCATTGCTGGGTGGGAGAAGAAGAAGAGGATTCATACCTTTCCCAAGGGTATTAGCACGTAAGTGAATGTAATGGATTCGACTGAATTCGAACTCGGTTCTCCGATTCCTCAATCCGAGCTGCCCGGTCTGTCCTGCTATTCATCCATTGCTGGGTGGGAGAAGAAGAAGAGGATTCATACCTTTCCCAAGGGTATTATTCGACCGAACGTAAGGAATGTAATGGATTCGACTGGAATTGGAACTCGGCTCTCCGATTCCTCAATCCGAGCTGCACGGTCTGTCCTGCTATTCATCCATTGCTGGGTGGGAGAAGAAGAAGAGGATTCATACCTTTCCCAAGGGTATTAGCACGTAAGTGAATGTAATGGATTCGACTGGAATTCGAACTCGGCTCTCCGATTCCTCAATCCGAGCTGCCCGGTCTGTCCTGCTATTCATCCATTGCTGGGTGGGAGAAGAAGAAGAGGATTCATACCTTTCCCAAGGGTATTAGTACGTAAGTGAATGTAATGGATTCGACTGGAATTCGAACTCGGCTCTCCGATTCCTCAATCCGAGCTGCCCGGTCTGTCCTGCTATTCATCCATTGCTGGGTGGGAGAAGAAGAAGAGGATTCATACCTTTCCCAAGGGTATTACCACGTAAGTGAATGTAATTAATTCGACTTGAATTCGAACTCGGCTCTCCGATTCCTCAATCCGAGCTGCCCGGTCTGTCCTGCTATTCATCCATTGCTGGGTGGGAGAAGAAGAAGAGGATTAATACCTTTCCCAAGGGTATTAGTACGTACTGGAAAGTGAATGTAATGGATTCGACTGAATTCGAACTCGGCATCTCCGATTCCTCAATCCGAGCTGCCCGGTCTGTCCTGCTATTCATCCATTGCTGGGTGGGGAGAAGAAGAAGGATTCATACCTTTCCCAAGGGTATTAGCACGTAAGTGAATGTAATGGATTCGACTGGAATTCGAACTCGGCTCTCCGATTCCTCAATCCGAGCTGCCTGGTCTGTCCTGCTATTCATCCATTGCTGGGTGGGAGAAGAAGAAGAGGATTCATACCTTTCCCAAAGGGTATTACCACGTAAGTGAATGTAATGGATTCGACTGGAATTCGAACTCGGCTCTCCGATTCCTCAATCCGAGCTGCCCGGTCTGTCCTGCTATTCATCCATTGCTGGGTGGGAGATGAAGAAGAGGATTCATACCTTTCCCAAGGGTATTAGCACGTAATGAATGTAATGGATTCGACTGGAATTCGAACTCGGCTCTCCGATTCCTCAATCCGAGCTGCCCGGTCTGTCCTGCTATTCATCCATTGCTGGGTGGGGAGAAGAAGAAGAGGATTCATACCTTTCCCAAGGGTATTAGTACGTAAGTGAATGTAATGGATTCGACTGAATTCGAACTCATTTATCCATTGCTGGTGGGAGAAGAAGAAGAGATTCATACCTTCTGCTGGCTCTCCAATTCCTCAATCCGAGCTGCCCGGTCTGTCCTGCTATTCATCCATTGCTGGGTGGGAGAAGAAGAAGAGGATTCATACCTTTCCCAAGGGTATTAGCACGTAAATGAATGTAATGGATTCGACTGGAATTCGAACTCGGCTCTCCAATTCCTCAATCCGAGCTGCCCGGTCTGTCCTGCTATTCATCCATTGCTGGGTGGGAGAAGAAGAAGAGGATCATACCTTTCCCAAGGGTATTATTACCACGTAAATGAATGTAATGGATTCGACTGGAATTCGAAATGCTATTCATCCATTGCTGGGTGGGAGAAGAAGAAGAGGATCATACCTTTCCCAAGGTATTACCACGTAAATGAATGTAATGGATTCGACTGGAATTCGAACTCGGCTCTCCGATTCCTCAATCCGAGCTGCCCGGTCTGTCCTGCTATTCATCCATTGCTGGGTGGGAGAAGAAGAGGATTCATACCTTTCCCAAGGGTATTAGCACGTAAATGAATGTAATGGATTCGACTGGAATTCGAACTCGGCTCTCCGATTCCTCAATCCGAGCTGCCCGGTCTGTCCTGCTATTCATCCATTGCTGGGTGGGAGAAGAAGAAGAGGATTCATACCTTTCCCAAGGGTATTACCACGTAAATGAATGTAATGGATTCGACTGAATTCGAACTCGGCTCTCCGATTCCTCAATCCGAGCTGCCCGGTCTGTCCTGCTATTCATCCATTGCTGGGTGGGAGAAGAAGAAGAGGATTCATACCTTTCCCAAGGGTATTACCACGTAAATGAATGTAATGGATTCGACTGGAATTCGAACCGGCTCTCCGATTCCTCAATCCGAGCTGCCCGGTCTGTCCTGCTATTCATCCATTGCTGGGTGGGAGAAGAAGAAGAGGATTCATACCTTTCCCAAAGGGTATTACCACGTAAATGAATGTAATGGATTCGACTGGAATTCGAACTCGGCTCTCCAATTCCTCATTCCGAGCTGCCCGGTCTGTCCTGCTATTCATCCATTGCTGGGTGGGAGAAGAAGAAGAGGATTCATACCTTTCCCAAGGGTATTAGCACGTAAGTGAATGTAATGGATTCGACTGGAATTCGAACTCGGCTCTCCAATTCCTCAATCCGAGCTGCCCGGTCTGTCCTGCTATTCATCCATTGCTGGGTGGGAGAAGAAGAAGAGGATTCATACCTTTCCCAAAGGGTATTAGCACGTAAATGAATGTAATGGATTCGACTGGAATTCGAACTCTGGCTCTCCAATTCCTCAATCCGAGCTGCCCGGTCTGTCCTGCTATTCATCCATTGCTGGGTGGGAGAAGAAGAAGAGGATTCATACCTTTCCCAAGCTGCCGGGGTATTACCACGTAAATGAATGTAATGGATTCGACTGGAATTGAACTCGGCTCTCCAATTCCTCAATCCGAGCTGCCCGGTCTGTCCTGCTATTCATCCATTGCTGGGTGGGAAGAAGAAGAGGATTCATACCTTTCCCAAGGGTATTACCACGTAAATGAATGTAATGGATTCGACTGGAATTCGAACTCGGTTCTCCGATTCCTCAATCCGAGCTGCCCGGTCTGTCCTGCTATTCATCCATTGCTGGGTGGAGAAGAAGAAGAGGATTCATACCTTTCCCAAGGGTATTAGCACGTAAAATGAATGTAATGGATTCGACTGGAATTCGAACTCGGCTCTCCAATTCCTCAATCCGAGCTGCCCGGTCTGTCCTGCTATTCATCCATTGCTGGGTGGGAGAAGAAGAAGAGGATTCATACCTTTCCCAAGGGTATTAGCACGTAAGTGAATGTAATGGATTCGACTGAATTCGAACTCGGCTCTCCGATTCCTCAATCCGAGCTGCCCGGTCTGTCCTGCTATTCATCCATTGCTGGGTGGAGAAGAATGAATTCGACTGAATCGAACTCGGCTCCAATTTCATACCTTTCCCAAGGGTATTAGCACGTAAATGAATGTAATGGATTCGACTGAATTCGAACTCGGCTCTCCAATTCCTCAATCCGAGCTGCCCGGTCTGTCCTGCTATTCATACATTGCTGGGTGTGAGAAGAAGAAGAGGATTCATACCTTTCCCAAGGGTATTACCACGTAAATGAATGTAATGGATTCGACTGGAATTCGAACTCGGCTCTCCAATTCCTCAATCCGAGCTGCCCGGTCTGTCCTGCTATTCATCCATTGCTGGGTGGGAGAAGAAGAAGAGGATTCATACCTTTCCCAAGGGTATTACCACGTAAGTGAATGTAATGGATTCGACTGGAATTCGAACTCGGCTCTCCAATTCCTCAATCCGAGCTGCCCGGTCTGTCCTGCTATTCATCCATTGCTGGGTGGGAGAAGAAGAAGAGGATTCATACCTTTCCCAAGGGTATTAGCACGTAAATGAATGTAATGGATTCGACTGGAATTCGAACTCGGCTCTCCAATTCCTCAATCCGAGCTGCCCGGTCTGTCCTGCTATTCATCCATTGCTGGGTGTGAGAAGAAGAAGAGGATTCATACCTTTCCCAAGGGTATTACCACGTAAATGAATGTAATGGATTCGACTGGAATTCGAACTCGGCTCTCCAATTCCTCAATCCGAGCTGCCCGGTCTGTCCTGCTACTCATCCATTGCTGGGTGTGAGAAGAAGAAGAGGATTCATACCTTTCCCAAGGGTATTACCACGTAAATGAATGTAATGGATTCGACTGGAATTTGAACTCGGCTCTCAATTCCTCAATCGAGCTGCCCGGTCTGTCCTGCTATTCATCCATTGCTGGGTGTGAGAAGAAGAAGAGGATTCATACCTTTCCCAAGGGTATTACCACGTAAGTGAATGTAATGGATTCGACTGGAATTCGAACTCGTCTCTCCGATTCCTCAATCCGAGCTGCCCGGTCTGTCCTGCTATTCATCCATTGCTGGGTGGGAGAAGAAGAAGAGGATTCATACCTTCCCAAGGGTATTAACGTAAATGAATGTAATGGATTTATTCCTCAACGCTAAGATTCATACCTTTGAACCACCGTAAATGAATGGATTCGACTGGAATTCGAACTCGGCTCTCCAATTCCTCAATCCGAGCTGCCCGGTCTGTCCTGCTATTCATCCATTGCTGGGTGTGAGAAGAAGAAGAGGATTCATACCTTTCCCAAGGGTATTACCACGTAAATGAATGTAATGGATTCGACTGGAATTCGAACTCGGCTCTCCAATTCCTCAATCCGAGCTGCCCGGTCTGTCCTGCTATTTATCCATTGCTGGGTGGGAAGAAGAAGAAGAGGATTCATACCTTTCCCCAGGGTATTACCACGTAAATGAATGTAATGGATTCGACTGGAATTCGAACTCGGCTCTCCAATTCCTCAATCCAGCTGCCCGGTCTGTCCTGCTATTCATCCATTGCTGGGTGGGAGAAGAAGAAGAGGATTCATACCTTTCCCCAGGGTATTAGCACGTAAGTGAATGTAATGGATTCGACTGGAATTCGAACTCGGCTCTCCAATTCCTCAATCCGAGCTGCCCGGTCTGTCCTGCTACTCATCCATTGCTGGGTGTGAGAAGAAGAAGAGGATTCATACCTTTCCCCAGGGTATTAGCACGTAAGTGAATGTAATGGATTCGACTGGAATTCGAACTCGGCTCTCCAATTCCTCAATCCGAGCTGCCCGGTCTGTCCTGCTATTCATCCATTGCTGGGTGGGTGAGAAGAAGAAGAGATTCATACCTTTCCCAAATTACCACGTAAATGAATGTAATGGATTCGACTGAATTCGAACTCGGCTCTCCAATTCCTCAATCCGAGCTGCCATGGTCTGTCCTGCTATTCATCCATTGCTGGGGGTGAGAAGAAGAAGAGGATTCATACCTTTCCCAAGGGTATTGACGTAAGTGAATGTAATGGATTCGACTGGAATTCGAACTCGGCTCTCCGATTCCTCAATCCGAGCTGCCCGGTCTGTCCTGCTATTCATCCATTGCTGGGTGGGAGAAGAGGGTATTACCAGGATTCATACCTTTCCCCAAGGGTATTAGCACATCCAGTGGGAATGTAATGGATTACCACGTAAATGAATGTAATGGATTCGACTGGAATTCGAACTCTCTCCAATTCCTCAATCCGAGCTGCCCGGTCTGTCCTGCTACTCATCCATTGCTGGGTGTGAGAAGAAGAAGAGGATTCATACCTTTCCCAAGGGTATTACCACGTAAGTGAATGTAATGGATTCGACTGGAATTCGAACTCGGCTCTCCGATTCCTCAATCCGAGCTGCCCGGTCTGTCCTGCTATTCATCCATTGCTGGGTGGGAGAAGAAGAAGAGGATTCATACCTTTCCCAAGGGTATTAGCACGTAAGTGAATGTAATGGATTCGACTGGAATTCGAACTCGGCTCTCCAATTCCTCATTCCGAGCTGCCCGGTCTGTCCTGCTATTCATCCATTGCTGGGTGGGAGAAGAAGAAGAGGATTCATACCTTTCCCAAGGGTATTAGCACGTAAGTGAATGTAATGGATTCGACTGGAATTCGAACTCGGCTCTCCGATTCCTCAATCCGAGCTGCCCGGTCTGTCCTGCTATTCATCCATTGCTGGGTGGAGAAGAAGAAGAGGATTCATACCTTTCCCAAAGGGGTATTACCCACGTAAATGAATGTAATGGATTCGACTGGAATTCGAACTCGGCTCTCCGATTCCTCAATCCGAGCTGCCCGGTCTGTCCTGCTATTCATCCATTGCTGGGTGGGAGAAGAAGAAGAGGATTCATACCTTTCCCAAGGGTATTACCACGTAAGTGAATGTAATGGATTCGACTGAATTCGAACTCGGCTCTCAATTCCTCAATCTGAGCTGCCCGGTCTGTCCTGCTATTCATCCATTGCTGGGTGGGAGAAGAAGAAAGATTCATACCTTTCCCAAGGGTATTATCCACGTAAGTGATATGTAATGGATTCGACTGGAATTCGAACTCGGCTCTCTGATTCCTCAATCCGAGCTGCCCGGTCTGTCCTGCTATTCATCCATTGCTGGGTGGAGAAGAAGAAGAAGGATTCATACCTTTCCCAAGGGTATTAGCACGTAAATGAATGTAATGGATTCGACTGGAATTCGAACTCGGCTCTCCAATTCCTCAATCCGAGCTGCCCGGTCTGTCCTGCTATTCATCCATTGCTGGGTGGGAGAAGAAGAAGAGGATTCATACCGTTCCCAAGGGTATTAGTACGTAAGTGAATGTAATGGATTCGACTGGAATTCGAACTCGGCTCTCCGATTCCTCAATGCGAGCTGCCCGGTCTGTCCTGCTATTTCATCCATTGCTGGGTGGGGAGAAGAAGAAGAGGATTCATACCTTTCCCAAGGGTATTAGCACGTAAATGAATGTAATGGATTCGACTGGAATTCGAACTCGGCTCTCCGATTCCTCAATCCGAGCTGCCCGGTCTGTCCTGCTATTCATCCATTGCTGGGTGGGAGAAGAAGAAGAGATTTCATACCTTTCCCAAGGGTATTACCACGTAAATGAATGTAATGGATTCGACTGGAATTCGAACTCGGCTCTCCGATTCCTCAATCCGAGCTGCCCGGTCTGTCCTGCTATTCATCCATTGCTGGGTGGGAGAAGAAGAAGAGGATTCATACCTTTCCCAAGGGTATTAGCACGTAAGTGAATGTAATGGATTCGACTGGAATTCGAACTCGGCTCTCTGATTCCTCAATCCGAGCTGCCCGGTCTGTCCTGCTATTCATCCATTGCTGGGTGGGAGAAGAAGAAGAGGATTCATACCTTTCCCAAGGGTATTAGCACGTAAATGAATGTAATGGATTCGACTGGAATTCGAACTCGGCTCTCCGATTCCTCAATCCGAGCTGCCCGGTCTGTCCTGCTATTCATCCATTGCTGGGTGGGAGAAGAAGAAGAGGATTCATACCTTTCCCAAGGGTATTACCACGTAAGTGAATGTAATGGATTCGACTGGAATTCGAACTCGGCTCTCCGATTCCTCAATCCGAGCTGCCCGGTCTGTCCTGCTATTCATCCATTGCTGGGTGGGAGAAGAAGAAGAGGATTCATACCTTTCCCAAAGGGTATTGCGTAAGGAATGTAATGGATTCGACTGGAATTCGAAGATTCCTCAATCCGAGCTGCCCGGTCTGTCCTGCTATTCATCCATTGCTGGGTGGGAGAAGAAGAAGAGGATTCATACCTTTCCCCAAGGTATTAGCACGTAAATGAATGTAATGGATTCGACTGAATTCGAACTCGGCTCTCCAATTCCTCAATCCGAGCTGCCCGGTCTGTCCTGCTATTCATCCATTGCTGGGTGTGAGAAGAAGAAGAGGATTCATACCTTTCCCCAGGGTATTAGCACGTAAATGAATGTAATGGATTCGACTGGAATTCGAACTCGGCTCTCCGATTCCTCAATCCGAGCTGCCCGGTCTGTCCTGCTATTCATCCATTGCTGGGTGGGAGAAGAAGAAGAGGATTCATACCTTTCCCAAGGGTATTACCACGTAAGTGAATGTAATGGATTCGACTGAATTCGAACTCGGCTCTCCGATTCCTCAATCCGAGCTGCCCGGTCTGTCCTGCTATTCATCCATTGCTGGGTGGGAGAAGAAGAAGAGGATTCATACCTTTCCCAAGGGTATTAGCACGTAAGTGAATGTAATGGATTCGACTGGAATTCGAACTCGGCTCTCCGATTCCTCAATCTGAGCTGCCCGGTCTGTCCTGCTATTCATCCATTGCTGGGTGGGAGAAGAAGAAGAGGATTCATACCTTTCCCAAGGGTATTAGTATGTAAGTGAATGTAATGGATTCGACTGGAATTCGAACTCAGCTCTCCGATTCCTCAATCCGAGCTGCCCGGTCTGTCCTGCTATTCATCCATTGCTGGGTGGGAGAAGAAGAAGAGGATTCATACCTTTCCCAAGGGTATTAGCATGTAAGTGAATGTAATGGATTCGACTTGAATTCGAACTCGGCTCTCCGATTCCTCAATCCGAGCTGCCCGGTCTGTCCTGCTATTCATCCATTGCTGGGGTGAGAAGGGAGGATTCATAAGTATTAAGTAAGTGAATGTAATGGATTCATACCTTTCCTCAAAGCTGCCCGGTCTGGTATTCATCCACGGAGAAGAAGAAGGAATGTAATGGATTCGAATGAATTCGAACTCGGCTCTCCGATTCCTCAATCCGAGCTGCCCGGTCTGTCCTGCTATTCATCCATTGCTGGGTGGGAGAAGAAGAAGTGGATTCATACCTTTCCCAAGGGTATTAGCACGTAAATGAATGTAATGGATTCGACTGGAATTCGAACTCGGCTCTCCGATTCCTCAATCCGAGCTGCCCGGTCTGTCCTGCTATTCATCCATTGCTGGGTGGGAGAAGAAGAAGAGGATTCATACCTTTCCCAAAAGGGTATTAGCACGTAAGTGAATGTAAGGGATTCGACTGGAATTCGAACTCGTCTCTCCGATTCCTCAATCCGAGCTGCCCGGTCTGTCCTGCTATTCATCCATTGCTGGGTGGGAGAAGAAGAAGAGGATTCATACCTTTCCCAAGGGTATTACCACGTAAGTGAATGTAATGGATTCGACTGGAATTCGAACTCGTCTCTCCGATTCCTCAATCCGAGCTGCCCGGTCTGTCCTGCTACTCATCCATTGCTGGGTGTGAGAAGAAGAAGAGGATTCATACCTTTCCCAAGGGTATTAAGTAAAGTGAATGTAATGGATTCGACTGAATTCGAACTCGGCTCTCCAATTCCTCAATCAACTGAGCTGCCCGGTCTGTCCTGCTATTCATCCATTGCTGGGTGGGAGAAGAAGAAAGGATTCAACCTTTGGATTAGCACGTAAATGAATGTAATGGATTCGACTGGAATTCGAACTGCCAGGATTCTCGATTCCTCAATCCGAGCTTCCCGGTCTGTCCTGCTATTCATCCATTGCTGGGTGGGAGAAGAAGAAGAGGATTCATACCTTTCCCAAAGGGTATTAGCACGTAAGTGAATGTAATGGATTCGACTGGAATTCGAACTCGGCTCTCCGATTCCTCAATCCGAGCTGCCCGGTCTGTCCTGCTATTCATCCATTGCTGGGTGGGAGAAGAAGAAGAGGATTCATACCTTTCCCAAGGGTATTAGCACGTAAATGAATGTAATGGATTCGACTGGAATTCGAACTCGGCTCTCCGATTCCTCAATCCGAGCTGCCCGGTCTGTCCTGCTATTCATCCATTGCTGGGTGGGGGAGAAGAAAGAGGATCCATACCTTTCCCAAGGGTATTAGCACGTAAGTGAATGTAATGGATTCGACTGGAATTCGAACTAGGATCTCGATTCCTCAATCCGAGCTGCCCGGTCTGTCCTGCTATTCATCCATTGCTGGGTGGGGAGAAGAAGAGGATTCATACCTTTCCCAAGGGTATTAGCACGTAAAATGAATGTAATGGATTCGACTGGAATTCGAACTCGGCTCTGATTCCTCAATCCGAGCTGCCCGGTCTGTCCTGCTATTCATCCATTGCTGGGAAGGGGAGAAGAAGATGGATTCATACCTTTCCCAAGGGTGCTATTATCCATTGCACGTAAGTGAATGTAATGGATTCGACTGGAATTCGAACTCGGCTCTCGATTCCTCAATCCGAGCTGCCCGGTCTGTCCTGCTATTCATCCATTGCTGGGTGGGAGAAGAAGAAGAGGATTCATACCTTTCCCAAGGGTATTAGTACGTAAGTGAATGTAATGGATTCGACTGGAATTCGAACTCGGCTCTCGATTCCTCAATCCGAGCTGCCCGGTCTGTCCTGCTATTCATCCATTGCTGGGTGGGAGAAGAAGAAGAGGATTCATACCTTTCCCAAGGGTATTAGTACGTAAGTGAATGTAATGGATTCGACTGGAATTCGAACTCGGCTCTCCGATTCCTCAATCCGAGCTGCCCGGTCTGTCCTGCTATTCATCCATTGCTGGGTGGGGAGAAGAAGAGGATCTTCATACCTTTCCCAAGGGTATTAGCACGTAAGTGAATGTAATGGATTCGACTGGAATTCGAACTCGGATCTCGATTCCTCAATCCGAGCTGCCGGTCTGTCCTGCTATTCATCCATTGCTGGGTGGGAGAAGAAGAAGAGGATTCATACCTTTCCCAAGGGGTATTAGCACGTAAGTGAATGTAATGGATTCGACTGGAATTCGAACTCAGCTCTCCGATTCCTCAATCCGAGCTGCCCGGTCTGTCCTGCTATTCATCCATTGCTGGGTGGGAGAAGAAGAAGAGGATTCGACTACCTTTCCAATTCCTCAAAGCTGCCCGGTCTGGCTATTCATCCATTGCTGGGTGGGAGAAGAAGCAGGACGTAAGTGAATGTAATGATGTAATGGATTCGACTGGAATTCGAACTCGGCTCTCCGATTCCTCAATCCGAGCTGCCCGGTCTGTCCTGCTATTCATCCATTGCTGGGTGGGAGAAGAAGAAGAGGATTCATACCTTTCCCAAAGGGTATTAGCACGTAAATGAATGTAATGGATTCGACTGGAATTCGAACTCGGTTCTCCGATTCCTCAATCCGAGCTGCCCGGTCTGTCCTGCTATTCATCCATTGCTGGGTGGGAGAAGAAGAAGAGGATCCATACCTTTCCCAAGGGTATTAGCACGTAAGTGAATGTAATGGATTCGACTGGAATTCGAACTCAGCTCTCAATTCCTCAATCTGAGCTGCCCGGTCTGTCCTGCTATTCATCCATTGCTGGGTGGGAGAAGAAGAAGAGGATTCATACCTTTCCCCAAGGGTATTAGCACGTAAGTGAATGTAATGGATTCGACTGGAATTCGAACTCAGCTCTCCGATTCCTCAATCCGAGCTGCCCGGTCTGTCCTGCTATTCATCCATTGCTGGGTGGGGGAAGAAGAAGAGGATTCATACCTTTCCCAAGGGTATTAGCACGTAAGTGAATGTAATGGATTCGACTGGAATTCGAACTCGGCTCTCCGATTCCTCAATCCGAGCTGCCCGGTCTGTCCTGCTATTCATCCATTGCTGGGTGGGAGAAGAAGAAGAGGATTCATACCTTTCCCAAGGGTATTAGCACGTAAGTGAATGTAATGGATTCGACTGGAATTCGAACTCGGCTCTCCGATTCCTCAATCCGAGCTGCCCGGTCTGTCCTGCTATTCATCCATTGCTGGGTGGGAGAAGAAGAAGAGGATTCATACCTTTCCCAAGGGTATTAAGTGAATGTAATGTATTCGACTGGAATTGAAATGGATTCCTCAATCCGAAGCTGCCCCGGGTCTGGACTATTCATCCATTGCTGCTATTCATCCATTGCTGGTAGAGATTCGAGGAATTCCTTTCCCAATCCGTGGGTGGGCTGGTCTGGAATTCGAACTCAGCCTCCGCTATTCTGTCCCATTTGCTGGGTGATACCTTTCCCAAGGGTATTAGCACGTAAGTGAATGTAATGGATTCGACTGGAATTCGAACTCGGCTCTCCGATTCCTCAATCCGAGCTGCCCGGTCTGTCCTGCTATTCATCCATTGCTGGGTGGGAGAAGAAGAAGGATTCATACCTTTCCCAAGGGTATTAGCACGTAAAGTGAATGTAATGGATTCGACTGGAATTCGAACTCGGCTCTCCGATTCCTCAATCCGAGCTGCCCGGTCTGTCCTGCTATTCATCCATTGCTGGGTGGGAGAAGAAGAAGAGGATTCATACCTTTCCCAGGGCTATTAGCACGTAAGTGAATGTAATGGATTCGACTGGAATTCGAACTAGGCTCTCGATTCCTCAATCCGAGCTGTCGGTCTGTCCTGCTATTCATCCATTGCTGGGTGGGAGGAAGAAGAGGATTCATACCTTTCCCAAGGGTATTAGCACGTAAGTGAATGTAATGGATTCGACTGGAATTCGAACTCGGTCTCCAATTCCTCAATCCGAGCTGCCCGGTCTGTCCTGCTATTCATCCATTGCTGGGTGGGAGAAGAAGAGGATTCATACCTTTCCCAAGGGTATTAGCACGTAAGTGAATGTAATGGATTCGACTGAATTCGAACTCGGCTCTCCGATTCCTCAATCGAACTGCCCGGTCTGTCCTGCTATTCATCCATTGCTGGGTGGGAGAAGAAGAAGAGGATTCATACCTTTCCCAAGGGTATTAGCACGTAAGTGAATGTAATGGATTCGACTGGAATTCGAACTCGGCTCTCCGATTCCTCAATCCGAGCTGCCGGTCTGTCCTGCTATTCATCCATTGCTGGGTGGGGAAGAAGAAGAGGATTCATACCTTTCCCAAGGGTATTAGCACGTAAGTGAATGTAATGGATTCGACTGGAATTCGAACTCGGCTCTCAATTCCTCAATCCGAGCTGCCCGGTCTGTCCTGCTATTCATCCATTGCTGGGTGGGGAAGAAGATTCATACCTTTCCCCAAAGAGGATTCATACCTTTCCCAAGGGTATTAGCACGTAAGTGAATGTAATGGATTCGACTGGAATTCGAACTCGGTTCTCCGATTCCTCAATCCGAGCTGTCCGGTCTGTCCTGCTATTCATCCATTGCTGGGTGGGAGAAGAAGAAGAGGATTCATACCTTTCCCAAGGGTATTAGCACGTAAATGAAGATATAATGGATTCGACTGGAATTCGAACTCGGCTCTCGATTCCTCAATCCGAGCTGCCCGGTCTGTCCTGCTATTCATCCATTGCTGGGTGGGAGAAGAAGAAGAGGATTCATACCTTTCCCAAGGGTATTAGCACGTAAGTGAATGTAATGTATTCGACTGGAATTCGAACTCGGCTCTCCGATTCCTCAATCCGAGCTGCCCGGTCTGTCCTGCTATTCATCCATTGCTGGGTGGGAGAAGAAGAACAAGATTAATACCTTTCCCAAGGGTATTAGTACGTAAGTGAATGTAATTAATTCGACTTGAATTCGAAATCGGCTCTCCGATTCCTCAATCCGAGCTGCCCGGTCTGTCCTGCTATTC
The DNA here is from genome assembly GCA_903632075.3 of Acanthosepion pharaonis. Lineage (NCBI taxonomy): Eukaryota > Metazoa > Mollusca > Cephalopoda > Sepiida > Sepiidae > Acanthosepion > Acanthosepion pharaonis. Next base: position 59,351 of record CAHIKZ030001191.1, read on the forward strand.
ATCCATTGCTGGGTGGGAAGAAGAAGAGGATTCATACCTTTCCCCAACCCGGTCTGGGTATTAGTACGTAAGTGAATGTAATGGATTCGACTGGAATTCGAACTCGGCTCTCCGATTCCTCAATCCGAGCTGCCCGGTCTGTCCTGCTATTCATCCATTGCTGGGTGGGTGGGAGAAGAAGAAGGATTCATACCTTTCCCAAGGGTATTAGCACGTAAAGTGAATGTAATGGATTCGACTGGAATTCGAACTCGGCTCTCCGATTCCTCAATCCGAGCTGCCCGGTCTGTCCTGCTATTCATCCATTGCTGGGTGGGAGAAGAAGAAGAGGATTCATACCTTTCCCAAGGGTATTAGCACGTAAGTGAATGTAATGGATTCGACTGGAATTCGAACTCGGTTCTCGATTCCTCAATCGAGCTGCCCGGTCTGTCCTGCTATTCATCCATTGCTGGGTGGGGAAGAAGAAGAGGATTCATACCTTTCCCAAAGGGTATTAGTACGTAAGTGAATGTAATGGATTCGACTGGAATTCGAACTCGGCTCTCCGATTCCTCAATCCGAGCTGCCCGGTCTGTCCTGCTATTCATCCATTGCTGGGTGGGAGAGAAGAAGAAGAGGATTCATACATTTCCCAAGGGTATTAGCACGTAAGTGAACGTAATGGATTCGACTGGAATTCGAACTCAGTTCTCCGATTCCTCAATCCGAGCTGCCCGGTCTGTCCTGCTATTCATCCATTGCTGGGTGGGAAGAAGAAGAGGATTCATACCTTTCCCAACGTAAGTGAATGTAATGGATTCGACTGGAATTCGAACTCGGCTCTCAATTCCTCAATGAGCTGCCCGGTCTGTCCTGCTATTCATCCATTGGATTCCTTTCCCAATCCGTAAGTGAATGTAATGGTGTTCTCCGATTCCTCAATCGAGCTGCCCGGTCTGTCCTGCTATTCATCCATTGCTGGGTGGGAGAAGAAGAAGAGGATTCATACCTTTCCCAAGGGTATTAGTACGTAAGTGAATGTAATTAATTCGAATTCGAACTCGGTCTCTCGATTCCTCAATCCGAGCTGCCCGGTCTGTCCTGCTATTCATCCATTGCTGGGTGGGAGAAGAAGAAGAGGATTCATACCTTTCCCAAGGGTATTAGCACGTAAGTGAATGTAATGGATTCGACTGGAATTCGAACTCGGCTCTCCGATTCCTCAATCCGAGCTGCCCGGTCTGTCCTGCTATTCATCCATTGCTGGGTGGGGAAGAAGAAGAGGATTCATACCTTTCCCAAGGGTATTAGCACGTAAGTGAATGTAATGGATTCGACTGGAATTCGAACTCGGCTATTCATCTGGATTCCTCAATCCGAGCTGCCCGCCCGGTCTGTCCTGCTATTCATCCATTGCTGGGTGGGGAAGAAGAAGAAGGATTCATACCTTTCCCAAGGGTATTAGTACGTAAGTGAATGTAATGGATTCGACTGGAATTCGAACTCGGCTCTCCGATTCCTCAATCCGAGCTGCCCGGTCTGTCCTGCTATTCATCCATTGCTGGGTGGGAGAAGAAGAAGAGGATTCATACCTTTCCCAAGGGTTATTAGCACGTAAGTGAATGTAATGGATTCGACTGGAATTCGAACTCGGCTCTCCGATTCCTCAATCCGAGCTGCCCGGTCTGTCCTGCTATTCATCCATTGCTGGGTGGGAGAAGAAGAAGAGGATTCATACCTTTCCCAAGGGTATTAGCACGTAAGTGAATGTAATGGATTCGACTGGAATTCGAACTCGGCTCTCCGATTCCTCAATCCGAGCTGCCCGGTCTGTCCTGCTATTCATCCATTGCTGGGTGGGGGAGAAGAAGAAGAGGATTCATACCTTTCCCAAAGGGTATTAGTACGTAAGTGAATGTAATGGATTCGACTGGAATTCGAACTCGGCTCTCCGATTCCTCAATCCGAGCTGCCCGGTCTGTCCTGCTATTCATCCATTGCTGGGTGGGAGAAGAAGAAGAGGATTCATACCTTTCCCAAGGGTATTAGCACGTAAGTGAATGTAATGGATTCGACTGGAATTCGAACTCGGTTCTCCGATTCTCAATCCGAGCTGCCCGGTCTGTCCTGCTATTCATCCATTGCTGGGTGGGAGAAGAAGAAGAGGATTCATACCTTTCCCAAGGTATTATTAGTACGTAAACGTAAATTCGAATGTGATGGATTCGACTGCCGGTCTGTCCTGAATTGAACTCTGGCATACCTCCGATTCCTCAATCCGAGCTGCCCGGTCTGTCCTGCTATTCATCCATTGCTGGGTGGGAGAAGAAGAAGAGGATTCATACCTTTCCCAAGGGTATTAGCACGTAAGTGAATGTAATGGATTCGACTGGAATTCGAACTCGGCTCTCCGATTCCTCAATCCGAGCTGCCCGGTCTGTCCTGCTATTCATCCATTGCTGGGTGGGAGAAGAAGAAGAGGATTCATACCTTTCCCAAAGGGTATTAGCACGTAAGTAGATGTAATGGATTCGACTGGAATTCGAACTCGGCTCTCCGATTCCTCAATCCGAGCTGCCCGGTCTGTCCTGCTATTCATCCATTGCTGGGTGGGAGAAGAAGAGAGATTCATACCTTTCCCAAGGGTATTACCACGTAAGTGAATGTAATGGATTCGACTGGAATTCGAACTCGGCTCTCCGATTCCTCAATCCGAGCTGCCCGGTCTGTCCTGCTATTCATCCATTGCTGGGTGGGGAGAAGAAGAGGATTCATACCTTTCCCAAGGTATTACCACGTAAAGAATGATTCGACTGGAATTCGAACTCGGCTCTCCGATTCCTCAATCCGAGCTGCCCGGTCTGTCCTGCTATTCATCCATTGCTGGGTGGGAAGAAGAAGAGGATTCATACCTTTCCCAAGGGTATTACGTAAGTGAATGTAATGGATTCGACTGGAATTCGAACTCGGCTCTCCGATTCCTCAATCCGAGCTGCCCGGTCTGTCCTGCTATTCATCCATTGCTGGGTGGGGAGAAGAAGAGGATTCATACCTTTCCCAAGGGTATTATCCACGTAAATGAATGTAATGGATTCGACTGGAATTCGAACTCGGCTCTCCGATTCCTCAATCCGAGCTGCCCGGTCTGTCCTGCTATTCATCCATTGCTGGGTGGGAGAAGAAGAAGAGGATTCATACCTTTTCATACACGTAAGTGAATGTAATTTCCCAATTGGGTATTACCACGTCTGTCCCTGCTATTCAATGTAATGGATTCGACTGGAATTCGAACTCGATTCCGATTCCTCAATCCGAGCTGCCCGGTCTGTCCTGCTATTCATCCATTGCTGGGTGGGAGAAGAAGAAGAGGATTCATACCTTTCCCAAGGGTATTAGCACGTAAGTGAATGATGGATTCGACTGGAATTCGAACTCGGCTCTCCGATTCCTCAATCCGAGCTGCCCGGTCTGTCCTGCTAGTCATCCATTGCTGGGTGGGAGAAGAAGAAGAGGATTCATACCTTTCCCAAGGGTATTAGCACGTAAGTGAATGTAATGGATTCGACTGGAATTCGAACTCGGCTCTCCGATTCCTCAATCCGAGCTGCCCGGTCTGTCCTGCTATTCATCCATTGCTGGGTGGGAGAAGAAGAAGAGGATTCATACCTTTCCCAAGGGTATTACCACGTAAGTGAATGTAATGGATTCGACTAGAATTCGAACTCGGCTCTCGATTCCTCAATCCGAGCTGCCCGGTCTGTCCTGCTATTCATCCATTGCTGGGTGGGAGAAGAAGAAAGAGGATTCATACCTTTCCCAAGGGTATTACCACGTAAGTGAATGTAATGGATTCGACTGGAATTCGAACTCGGCTCTCCGATTCCTCAATCCGAGCTGCCCGGTCTGTCCTGCTATTCATCCATTGCTGGGTGGGAGAAGAAGAAGAGGATTCATCGAACCTTTCCCAAGGGTATTATCCACGTAAGAAGAATGTAATGGATTAGACTGGAATTCGAACTCGGCTCTCTGATTCCTCAATCCGAGCTGCCCGGTCTGTCCTGCTATTCATCCATTGCTGGGTGGGAGAAGAAGAAGAAGAGGATTCATACCTTTCCCAAGGGTATTAGCACGTAAGTGAATGTAATGGATTCGACTGGAATTCGAACTCGGCTCTCCGATTCCTCAATCCGAGCTGCCCGGTCTGTCCTGCTATTCATCCATTGCTGGGAGGGAGAGAAGAAGAAGAGGATTCATACCTTTCCCAAGGGTATTATCCACGTAAGTGAATGTAATGGATTAGACTGGAATTCGAACTCGGCTCTCCGATTCCTCAATCCGAGCTGCCCGGTCTGTCCTGCTATTCATCCATTGCTGGGTGGGAGAAGAAGAAGAGGATTCATACCTTTTCCAAGGGTATTAGTACGTAAGTGAATGTAATGGATTCGACTGGAATTCGAACTCGGCTCTCCGATTCCTCAATCCGAGCTGCCCGGTCTGTCCTGCTATTCATCCATTGCTGGGTGGGGAAGAAGAAGAGGATCTATACCTTTCCCAAGGGTATTAGCACGTAAGTGAATGTAATGGATTCGACTGGAATTCGAACTCGGCTCTCCGATTCCTCAATCCGAGCTGCCCGGTCTGTCCTGCTATTCATCCATTGCTGGGTGGGGAGAAGAAGAAGAGGATTCATACCTTTCCCAAAGGGTATTAGCACGTAAGTGAATGTAATGGATTCGACTGGAATTCGAACTCGGCTCTCTGATTCCTCAATCCGAGCTGCCCGGTCTGTCCTGCTATTCATCCATTGCTGGGTGGAAGAAGAAGAAGAGGATTCATTCCTTTCCCAAGGGTATTAGCACGTAAGTGAATGTAATGGATTCGACTGGAATTCGAACTCGGCTTTCCGATTCTTCAATCCGAGCTGCCCGGTCTGTCCTGCTATTCATCCATTGCTGGGTGGGGGAGAAGAAGAAGAAGAAGTGAATGGATTCATACCTTTCCCAATCCGAGCTGCCCGGTCTGGTATTCATCCACGTAAGTGAATGTAATGGATTACCACGACTGAATGTAATGGATTCGAACTCGGTTCTCCGATTCCTCAATCCGAGCTGCCCGGTCTGTCCTGCTATTCATCCATTGCTGGGTGGGAGAAGAAGAAGAGGATTCATACCTTTCCTGGGTGGGAGAAGAAGAAGAGGATGTTTCCCATTCATCCATTTGCTGGGTGGGAGAAAAGGGTATTACCACGTAAGTGAATGTAATGGATTAGACTGGAATTCGAACTCGGCTCTCCGATTCCTCAATCCGAGCTGCCCGGTCTGTCCTGCTATTCATCCATTGCTGGGTGGAGAAGAAGAAGAGGATTCATACCTTTCCCAAGGGTATTACCACGTAAGTGAATGTAATGGATTCGACTGGAATTCGAACTCGGCTCTCTGATTCCTCAATCCGAGCTGCCCGGTCTGTCCTGCTATTCATCCATTGCTGGGTGGGAGAAGAAGAAGAGGATTCATACCTTTCCCAAGGGTATTAGCACGTAAGTGAATGTAATGGATTAGACTGGAATTCGAACTCGGCTCTCTGATTCCTCAATCCGAGCTGCCCGGTCTGTCCTGCTATTCATCCATTGCTGGGTGGGAGAAGAAGAAGAAGAGGATTCATACCTTTTCCAAGGGTATTAGCACGTAAGTGAATGTAATGGATTCGACTGGAATTCGAACTCGGTTCTCCGATTCCTCAATCCGAGCTGCACGGTCTGTCCTGCTATTCATCCATTGCTGGGTGGGAGAAGAAGAAGAAGAGGATTCATACCTTTCCCAAGGGTATTAGCCTGTAAGTGAATGTAATGGATTCGATTGGAATTCGAACTCGGCTCTCCGATTTCTCAATCCTAGTCTCTATCTATTACTCTACTGTTCTTTTAGTTGTCCTTTCTCTTCTTCTTTTGACTCGCAGTACCCCTGACGCCATTATCGACTTGGTTGATTAAAAAAAAATCCGAAAATAGTATAATAAACATGCATTTTCCTTCACGATTGATACGAAATATTCTCTGCACGAAAAAAGAAATAAAATATTTTTTCGTCATTTGTGTAAATTTCCGATTAACGTAACAATTTACATTTATTTATGAAGGACAATTTGCTCCTTCAGAAGCCTCTTTTTTTTTTTTTTTTTTATTTGACTATATGTTTGTAGATTTGTGTAGATGGTGATTGCAAACATACGCAAATATTTGTGGAGACATGATGAGATATTTATGAAGAAAGCGTTGAGTTTGACTGCAAATAGCAATATTTATTTAGACGTTGATTAATCGATACAATAATAGAAAGCGAAGTACGAATTTGCCTTGAGCTGAAATCTCCATTAATGCGCGTATGTGTCCAAATGTCAGTGGGAAGATTTGCAAATTCAATTCCAATAAGGAACAAATAAATATTAATGTAACCACATATATCTATTCAGATAGATAATATATATGTTCATATAGTTATATTTGTATTCACACACGCATATATATATATATATATATATATATATATATATATATATATATATATATTATATATATTTGTATTCACACACACACATATATATATATCTATATCCTTCTGAAGGAGCAAATTTCATATATATATATATATATATATATATATATATATATATATATATATATATTGAATTTGATTATATATTTGAGAATATAGTATTTTTTTTTTTTATTTTAAGAAGACAGTGCTCCATACAGAAGTAGAGCTTATATTATAATAATATTTTTGTTTAAAAAATATGATTCCTTCGCTACATAAGAGTACTCATGTTTCAAAACGAGAGCCGAAATATCCAATTAATTATTAAAATTAAGTTGGATTGTGGTGTTTAGTCCTGTTTCATCTTCAGGCGAAATTTTAGGAATAAGCTATTTGTCGCTTTACGTGTATTTTTTTTATATATATATATATATATATATATATATATATATATATATATATATATATATATATATATATTCTCATATATATAATCAAATTCAATATATATATATATATATATATATATATAAAACTATACAACGGGTTGTGAGTGAAACTGGGTAGACGTTGACAGTTTTGCTAGCACGAAGTCACAAGTCATCGTGACCGAGGTTTTGACTGTGCTGGCCTTCTTCGGATTTTTGATAACGCTAGATAACACGCTATCTATGAGAATCTTTAAGTTCCTGGCAGCATAGTTGCAGTATAAACTATAGGTTGGCTTTGAACACACACAAATCTGTCTTAGCGAGCGTCTACAATAGGGATAGGGTAGCCGCCCTAATAGATGGGTATCCTCGAATACGAGTGGCCAGCTATTATTTTGATATATACACACACACACACACACCTGCGCACGCACACACACACACATATATATACATATATATATATATATATATATATATTATACGTTTCATTAAATAATATAGACAAGTGTTGTCTATTTATTTTATGTAAAATTTTTCGCAACATCTGATAAGTTTGATAACATTATCATTAAACGAAAAGAAATTCACAATATTGATCCATATTTTTTAATATAATCTAAGCTTTTACACTTAAGCCATTATCAAAATGTAAATCACAAACATATTAAACATCTTTACATCTTTGATTATATTAAAAAAATATGGATCAATATTGTGAATTTCTTTTCTGTTTCGTTTAATGATAATGTTATCAAACTTATCAGATGTTACGAAAAATTTTACATAAAATAAATAGACAACACTTGTCTATATTATTTAATGAAACGTATAAATGAAAATATGCTGCCTAAATACACACAATTTAAAAATATATATATATATATATATATATATATATATATATATATATATATATATATATATATATTATGGCGTACTGATAAGTTTTTACTATTTTAGCCTATGTAAAGGACATGCAACACTATCAGAAGAATCCAGTCATCGCCGTCAGACAATTTTCTGCGACCACATCACCCCATACATGTGACTACCTAAGAAGCCAGACTGAAACCCCCTTGATTATTATGTATTGAGCGAGAGACCAACAAAACTCCTTGTAACACTAAAGATGAACCAAAGGCAAGTATTATGGCAGCATTCACCAACTTAAAGACGGAAACCGTACAGAAGAGTTGCAGGAGATTCCAAAGTCGTCTGGAGACCGTGGTTGAAGCGAATGGCAATTTTACTTAATAAATTTACTCCATCATATTTCAATGTATTTTTGTGTGATTCTGGTAAATATATGTGTTAAAATGAGTTTTCAATGTTATTTTTGTTTTTGTGTCATTTAGATGACAATTTATCTATCGCACGCCACATATATATATATATATATATATATATATATATATATATATATATATATATATATATATATATGAAGAAAATTTGGAAAAAACAAACAAAAATCCTTAAATGCAATTATGTTGTTTAAAATGAATGAAATGTCGACGTCTGACGTTTCGGTTTAATAAACCTTTTTCAAGACAATATTCATTAAAATACAATTCAGTTCAATTTGACAAAGACGATGGACATAAAAAACAAGTCTTATCCAAAACAGATAACTGAAAATTTTTAAAATGATCAGCTTTCCGTTTAAATACTACACCTGGTTTCTTTAATATTTCCCCTTTTTTAGCGAGATTAATGCTCGACAAGCATAGACATAAAAAAATTTAGATCCTAATAGAATTCTTTTCATTCTCTTTTTCATTTCTAAATAATCAAAAAATTTTTAGGAATACGTTTTGAAAGCGTCGCCCATGTGACGACAACGTGACCTTGTTAAACGGAAAGCTTATCATTTGCTTATATATATATATATATATATATATATATATATATATATATATATTCAGATATTCAGGAAAGTTCTCGGTACAACCAAAAATCTCATCCATAGAAGGTCAAATTTACAAAAGGGAATCGAAGTAAATACACATATATTTATATATAGAATTAATATGAAAATGTCCACATATATATATATATATATATATATATATATATATATATATATATATAATTTCACTTAATGTATCCGGATTCCGAGTTTTATCGATACCTTTCCTCTGTATGACCAACGTGAGTCTGTGTGTATGTACGTATGCATTTCATATGTACTTATAGGTAGACAGATATATATGAACAAACTGAAACAGATAGATAGATAGATAGATAGATAGATAGATAGATAGATAGATAGATGGTGTGCATTTTTGCCGGGTCATAAACTGACATACGCCAAATCATTCTTACTTTCCTTTCATATGTAGAATGAGCATTTAAGTTTCCATATCCGTAACGCACCGCTTGTGCCACTAGCCAACAAATCACAGCGACTCGGGGACCGCCAGCTTCTTGAAATAAGTAAGACCATAAAAAGAAACATCTGACCAATGCGAAATCTGGTGAGGCTGCCGCGTCTTTGTACATCAAGTTCACATCATTTGTGAAGTTTGAAAGCATCGAGATTCACATTCACAGTCCCAGTTTTCTAGACAAAACGTCATGGCCGACACTACTCTCTGCATTGCTCTACCCGTTGGTCAAGCTCTGGATCGATGTGTTTGCCGTATCGGTTCCAACAGATCACTATTGCCTTCCACATTACCGAAGATCATCTCACCGCCAAGAAATGGCCTCCTTGCTCGACGAATTTAAATCTACTGAACTGCTACATCTATCTTATGGTCAAAGGTAATACTATAGTGGGTTATCAGTTATGAGTGTTGAAACAGATTAGTTTCATTTGGACTTGTTAGTTTGATAGCCTACCATAAGAGGAGTATAAAACAAGAAAATCAAAAAGTGAAACAACAAATTTATATACATATTAATCAATTAAGCTTTCTACAAATAAAATTAATGTATTTTGGTTGATACAAGGTCGTCAAAATGTTCGTAGTTGTCTTTGCAAGAATGAGCTTATGTGTACGTAGGCAGGAACGTATGTGTGGATGTATGTATTTAAGTATGTATCTATGTATGTATGAGCGTTATCGTAGAGTCGGAATGTCTTTGAAGTAATCGCTCAGTCTTAAAATGTTCCGTTCGTTTATCAAGTATAAAAAAGGTGAGGGAGAAAGGTAGAGATAATATTAACGATCGCTTTACGTTTGTCAAGGTACGTGTTAATACGCTCGTCTCCATCTCTCTCTGGTGACAGGCGAACTTGCCCGTCTTTTATTTTGTTTGTGGGGCTTGAAAAGATCATTTGGAAATTCACTCCCGAGCCTTTCCATTGGACGACGAACAAACTTCGCGTCGGTTTGCGAAAAGATCCGTAAAAGAATTTTGTTTCTGAGAATTGAAGATTATTTGAATTTTGTTTGAAATGTTTCCTAGTTTTCTATTGGCCGAAAAACATTTCGCATCAAGGTGCTTAGCATTTGAATTTTAAATCTAGATCTTGTTTTGTTCACTACAATACCAACCAACAACTTTACATTACCAAATCCTTGCATGATAGCCTAAAATGAGGAAACCAACCGAACAATGGAGATCGTCGTTGAGAGTGAGCATGCTTTTAATGAATAACATTAAATGATTTTTTTTAAAGACTAACGGGTGTACAATGATTTGAAAATATACTGATTCTTTGCTTACAATCAAATACCCTTGGGGAAGGTATGAATTCATCTCTTCGTCTAACCATAGCTATGGGTTAAATAGTACGACAAACTGAGCTACTTAGGCTTCGTTAGCAACCAACATGGGAGATGGAAAACTCTAAATTAAAAATTTGATAAAGATCTTTTGGAAAAATTGTGGCACTCTGTATAGAGCAGTTCTCTGTATTCAGTTATGTAAAAAGTCTGATAAAAATTAAAATTCTTTTGCCTATATATTTATACACACACACACACACACACACACACACACACACACATATATATATATATATATATATATATATATATATATATGAGGTGGAATATGTATGTATGTTTGAATGTATGTATGCATGAATATAGATAAAATACATGATGTGATAAAAATACATGTATGCATGACGATAGATAGATAGATAGATAGATAGATAGATAGATAGATAGATAGATAAAATACATGTGATAAAAATGTATGTATGAATGAAGATAGATAGATAGATAGATAGATAGATAGATAGATAGAATACATGTGATAAAAAGGTATGCATGACGATAGATAGATAGATAGATAGATAGATAGATAGATAGATAGATAGAAACACAATAAGTGATAAAATATGAAATGATGCATGTATCTATCTAGGTTTGTATGTATGTATGCACGAAGAAAGAAAGAAAGAAAGAAAGAAAGAAAGAAAGAAATGACCAAACTGGAATAAGATGTACTCTGGTTGAAAGAAAGAGGAAAATAAATTGAAAATAAACGTCAATTCAAATATTTTCCCTTAGGCAATAAAACCAATTATCTACATCCAGGAATTTATCAACGCTCATTTCGTACTAATGTATATTGGTTTGGCCAAAAGCTTTCTTCTGTTTGTCGTTAGAGGACGTTAGTAAAAATTGGTTTTACTCAAACGAAATATCGAAATATCACTTGTTGTGCACAGATATCATGCCAGGTGTTTTTGACAAAAAATGTTTTCAAAATGGACGTATTTTGATTTATTGATTCAAAAATTGAAGCTAGATCAAAGTAAGCAACACTTTCAGCATTTCAAATGCAAAAGTGGAGAAGGTGCTGTGAATATTCAAATGTATTAAAAGTGCTTTGCGAAAATTTCTTGGTGATGCTGAACGATATTCCATTGTTGGTTAAACGAATTCTGGATAAATTCGTTTGAAGCATTTTAGATATCGTGTGAACATAAAAATTAACACTGCTTTATGATAATATATGACCTGGTCATCGCTTATAGCGTTATTACAACTTCCTATTGTAAGGTTATTGTTTTAACACAGACTCGTACTTGGTACAACATAATCCGTTAAGTATTCTCTATATGTAATGCTTAGGCTATTGCCGTAACGTCTGTATAGTTAGTATAAACACTGATTCCAATACAACTACTCTCAACTGCATATCATGAAACACTTTATATTAGGTTGTCCCAAAAGTTCGTAAACACTTGCAAAAAATTGAAATTTCACTCGCCAAGTAATAACAAAAGAACAAAAATTATTCCTCAAAATAAAGACCATCATTTTCCAAGACTTAATGCCATCGATCTGCAAGCTTTCGGATCTGGTGAAAGTACCATTCAGCCGGCTTCGAATCAAAGAATTCTTGACACGCTTCCTCGACTTCATCAAACGAGTCGAATCGGCGACCCTTCAGAAAGTGTTGCATTGAGCGGAAAAAGCCGTAATCTGATGGAGCGCAGTCAGGACTGTAGGCTGGATGTGGCAGAACCTCAACGCCGTCCAGCTCTTCAAACTTGTCTTTGGTCTTCCTGGCGGTGTGTGGTTTGGTATTGTCCTGCTGCATCAAAGCGCGCTTTCGGTTGATCAGAGCCGGGTACTTTTGCTTCAACTTTTCGTAGACCCGCTCCAGTAGCTGACAGTAAAGTTCGGCACTGATGGCACGACCATTCGGAACCAACTCAAAATGCACGATTCCTTCAAAGTTCCACCAAACTCACAACATGACTTTCTTGCCGAATCGATTTTGTTTTGGAACCGATGGTGTCTCTTGCCCTTTCTGAACCCATCGCTTGTTTCGATTGTGCTGGATTGTTTTGCATAAAAATTCAATTTTTCGCAAGTGTTTACGAACTTTTGGGACAACCTAATAGTATTGAACAAGTTCATTGAGTGACCAGGAGCGGACTCTTTACTTCACAACATCCCCACTCTTTTGAGATTACTACTTTATTAAATGATATTAAGACCGATTCAAATACGATTCACGTCTACTCGGTCCATCTACTGAGATGAGTTGTGACAGGAGGTCGGGATTATTGAACCCGAGCGTTTTCATCCGGGCCAATGGTCAAAATTTACCGAACCCCAGCGAAATCGAGCTTGGGTATATTCTTTCTTTTTATGTTCCATGTTCTTTCAGGACGAAGACGATCATCACTCCCCACCTACTTCTATCCCTTGCAGCTCGCAGCAAGCCCCCACAGTCATCCACGTGATCAAGCTCGTCAGGCATGTCACGCCATGCTTCTCCTTGTCTCTCTTTCCCTCTATTCGACCTGTGAGTATCAGATTCTCCAGGCCGTCCTTCCCCATTATATGTCCCAGAATCTTCAGCTGTCTCTTTCAGATGTTAACTATAATCCCTCCCCCACCCTTGTTTGTAAACTCTTTAAGACCTCATCGTTGCTCACACGCTCGGTCCATGATATCTTTAGCATCCTTCTGTAGAACCACATCTCCGTCGCCTCGAGACTCTTCTTCATCTTTGAGTCGTCTCTCTCTGAGCACCGACTGAGTCATCCTATACCCGAAGAAAGAGGTCTTGTCTGTTGCAAACCAGACACTGAACTGCCTGATTTGTCCGTTTTTCTCAACCGAGTCTCTATCCGAGGACAGAGCACCGACTGAGTCATCCTATACCCGAAGACAGAGGTCTTGTCTGTTGCAAACCAGACACTGAACTGCCTGACTTGTCCGTTTTTCTCGGCCGAGTCTCTATCCGAGGACAGAGCACCGACTGAGCCAGCCTCTGCCCGAAGACAGGTTTGTCTGTCGCTAGCCTGACAGCGAATTACCTGACTCCGATGCGACTACTATTTACCAGTCTCCCCAATGAGACGAGTGGTGACCTAAGGTGGAAATTATTGTGGGGGACTCGAGCGTTTCCACCCGGGCCATTGGTCAAAATTTACCGAGACCCCGCGAAAGACAGAAGACAGAGCCTCGACTGAGTCACCCTCTTCCCGAAAACAGACGTTATGTTTCATCGCGAGCCTGGGACTTACTTCAAATGCGATTGACCGCATACCATGGAACTCTTTATAGCATTGGACTAGTTCGTAGAGTCACAAGGTGGGTACTACACAACAAGCGTTAAAATGACAATCATCGTGAACTCCTGATTTCAATTGCTTGAGTATAAACAGTATTGTACCACGCATAACATAACCAATATACTCAGGATATACAAGCCAACCACTGAAAAGTATATTGACATGCCAAAATACATGAAAAAAATTCATACGTTTGGTTAAAACTAAAAATAAAATCATCCTATAATCATCATTATGGCTAAAAGAACAGCCGAAAGCTCTCAGACATATCATTTGGATAATTTATATATAATTTATGTCCGGAAAAGAAAAATAATTAAAAAACCATTATATATCTGAGATGAGGTATTATGTACGCTATTTACATTATTCGGCCTATTGTCTTCATCTTTGTCGCCATATTTATTACAACGTTTCGGCCGTTGTACGCTCCGGCTTTCATCAGGTGGTTGGAATGTCGAATAACTGATAACTGACATCCATTGGACATGGAACGTGGAACAAGAACAGTCTACCCCAGTGAGCGAAATAAAGGGTTCAGTTCGACATTCCACCACCGGAAGAAGGCCGGAGCGTACAACGGCCGGAACGTTGTAATAAATATGGCAACAAAGATGAGGACAATGTCCGAATAATCGAATATATATAATATATATATATATATATATATATATATATATATATATGGTGGACTCTCCCGTCGTATTCGACGTATGAGGGTCAAACAGCTCAGTTGCTAGGTACCGGCATCCAGACACCAGAAGATATGATTTGATTATATTAGTGAAGGCTTTGTGCAGAACCAACCACACTTTTTAAAGGGCCGAATGCAGAGATCTGGTGCACAACGTACCATAAGGTTCCCAAACGACCCTCTGCAGGTTTTTGAATTCAGAGTTTTCTTTCTCCTAGGCCAGTTGCTATCCAATGCTGTAGAACCCAGTCTGTCTTGCTATTTACCCATAGCTGGAGAGAGATTAGGAGGATTCATAATTTCCCCAATGATATTAACAAGTAAGTGAATGTGAATTCCTAAATCCACTAATGATTATATATATATATATATATATATATATATATATATATATATATATATATCGAGCGTGCATGAAACTCGCGCCACGACTAGAACCATCCTTTTATAGGATTTATCGTTGGTAATTTGTTTTGCTCGGTCTAGGCAATCTAAACTTCGAGCACTTTACTTTACTAAGTAGTTAAGTTGGCCTTCATGTCTTTTTCTCTTTGTTGTTTCAGTGTTTTCGTCTTTTTAGAGACTGTACTTTTTTTTCGGTTTTGGCAAGCTGTCTGTTGATTCCACCAACCGTCTTTCCCTCAATATATATATATATATATATATATATATATATATATATATATATATATATATATATATATATATATATATATATATATATATATAGAAAGGGAAATTAATATATCTATTAATATACGCAAAAGTCATTAGTTGTCATATCACCAAAACAAAAATAATCCTTTGTTTACAAAAGATGAAGAAGAAGACTGGCAACTTTATCGACGCAAATATAAGGATTTTTTTAGTGATATCTATTCGTAAACAGAACTAAAAAGTAAGCTTTCGTTAGGCTTTCAATTTTTTTATTTAAAAACGCTCAAAATATTCTTATGGCTAACTTCGAAAGTCAAATTAAACTATGGGGCATTCTGAGTGATATAATATTT
>CAHIKZ030001191.1:80000-95000 GCA_903632075.3 Acanthosepion pharaonis
AAGTAAAAGGAGAACAAATAGAGTATAATTCCACTCTCAGTAACATTTAATTTAAAAGAGGGATCAATACAGAGCAGAGCTAAATATAATTTATTTTAGGTTATTAAAGTAAAAACCTGTTAAAAATCGCTAGACGATTACAATCATGTTTCAACACCACAAATGTGTCTCATCGGGTAATGTATGAAAACTACTGGCGAGTGAAAGTTTGATTTAGTTTCAAAAGCAGAATACTTTAAAAAAATAATATTTAACAGAAACACACTAAAACTAAGTTATAGCTGCACTGATATATATATATATATATATATATATATATATATATATATATATATATATATATATACATGGCCTGATTGCATCTAGCATGAAACAGGCTGTCGCCTCTAAGTGTTGACTTCTATGTTCTTATATATATATATATATATATATATATATATATATATATATATATATATATATATATATTCTTCTTTCGCACTTAACCCAGAAGGAGTCGTTGAGGTGCCGGCGTGCTGAGACTTGCACCATCCTCCTCTTTCTGTTGCAGTTGTTTTCCAGAACCTGAGTCTTTGCTAATTGTTTTGTTGGGCGTTTTAACCTGGTGTAGACCTTCCCTCTCCAGGTTAGACCACAGTCGTGGGCCTTCAACTAGGTGGCTATCCTTGGTCGCGAATACGTGGTTGTAGTTCATCTGAGGAACCCTTCCACCGTGGTCGATGACCTACGTCGAGGAGGTCCTTCGCCCAGTGTTAACGTGTTAACACCACTACACTCACGCGAGTTTCGCTCGCCAGCTGAAAAGGTTTACCAAGGCATGGCGACTTGGGTACTTGCGTTAATAAAATAGTTTTGACTCAGCATAAAACGGGTGATGAAAATATGTATATTTATTATCAATATATATATATATATATATATATATATATATATATATATGTATATAAATAAAAAGAAAGAACAGTAAGATATAAAATCCGGTGTTCTTATAGATATTTTATTTTTACAAAATAGTGCTCAATGTAAATTTACAGAGCATTAATATTATAAATTAATTGATTTAAAAATATGGTTATTTTCGCTACACAGTTCCAACCATGTTTCAAAAATAGAAGCTAAAAACCCTAATTTTATTTTTGCAAATAAATTAAAAGCATTAGTTCCATTTCATCTTCAAGCGAATTTTGGAGTAACTTTTAAAATTTACTGGGTTTTAAATACACAGCTAAAATCACGTTTCCATGGTTACAGAATATTCTACTCAAATTGAACACGGGGTGTCTAGATTTTCCTTATGACAGTATCATTGTATCAGTTATTAGCTACATTTTGGTAAGGGGTGAGGATGTATTTTACACTGAAACCTGACGTCGGTTGAATGGATGTCGTCTGAATTTAAAAAAAAAAAAAAAAAAATTTGTTAACGGGAAAATATTTTCAACGTCATCTTTTAAAATTAAAGATTTTTTTTTTTTTTTTTACAATACTTTTTATTTAACTACGATTTGAAATATTTTCCTTTTTAATTTTTATTTTACTATATTCTTTTTAAGAACAGTTAAATGTATTTGAATCCATTATATTATGTAGGATTATTTTAACATTAAGTTTAAGTATGTATATGAGGTTACATTTTTTTTTTTTTTTTTTTTTTTTGTATATGACTATGACAGCAGAAATGGTTACTTAATTTCACTGATTCAGTAAACTTTTCTTTTATATATAAACCTATTATTATAATATTTCACATGTAAGTACTGAGGACATGGGTCATTCAAAAGCTTACATGTTATGGTATTTCATATTAATTTTATTTTACTATAGGTGTTATTTTTGGATTCTTTTTAATGCGTGTAGTATTATTTAAAAGAAATTTAGGTTAGAATTCATTCAATTTAACTACAATTTTAATTACAAATTCAAAATTACAACTTTAAAATTTTAAAATATTTTCATTGTTTATTTTTTAATAGACTATATTACTTTATAACAGAAGGAAAATTACTCATATTAAGTAAGATTATTTTTTCCATATCAAAGTATATGTAAATTTTTTTTTTTTTTTTTTTAAATTTAAATATTATTTAAGTAATATTAATGGCACTTACTACAAAACTAGCTAAGTCATTTCTCAGATTTAGTAAACTTTATTTATTTATTAATTAATTAATTTATTTATTTCAAATATATGTAACCTAATTAATAAAGTTTCATATGTATGTATAAATAACATGTTAGAATTCATTTTATTTTACTACAATTTTAATTTCAATTTTAAAATTATAACTTTAAAATTTTAAAAAATATTTTCATTGTTAGTTTTAATTTAGACTATATTACTTTTATAACAGAAGGATAATTACTCATAGTAAGTAAAAAAAATTTTTTCATATCAAAGTATATGTAAATTACAATTTTAAACTTTTTAATTTAGATATTATTTAAGTAATATTAATGGCCCAGACTACAAAACTATCTAAGTCATTTCTCAGAATTAGTAAACTTTATGTATTAATTCAAGTTTATGTATATGAGGTTACATTTTTTTTTTTTTTTTTTTTTATATATATATAAACCTAGTGATATAATGTTTCTCATGTAAGTACAAAGGACATGGGTCATTCAAAAGCTTACATCTTATGGCATTTCATATTAATTTTATTTTACTATATTTGCTTTTTTGGGATTCTTTTTTTTAGTGCGTGTAGTATTATTTAAAAGAAATTTAGGTTAGAATTCATTCAATTTAACTTTAATTTTAGTTTCAATTTTAAAATTACAAACTTTAAACTTTTGAAATATTTTCATTGTTAGTTATATTAGACTATATTACTTTATAACAGAAGGAATATTACTCATAGTAAGTAAAATTATTTTTCAATATCCAAGTATATGTAAATTACAATTTTTAATATATATACTGGACTCTCCCTTCGTTTTCAACCTATGAGGGTTCAGTAGCTCATTTCTTAGAGCAAAGAACCACGTTACCCACATATATCATTGGATACAGCTTTTGAATTCAAAGTTGTATTTCCCTAGACCGTTCGCTAGCCAAGGCTATAGGACCAAGTCTGTCCTGATATTTACCCATAGCTGGAGGGGGAAGAGATGGATTAATACCTTTCTCAAGATATTAGCACCATTTGTACCCACGGAACCTCAGAATAAATTTAAATAACAGGGACGCCATTTTATTAATCAAACCCTTTTTCCTTTTTTTTTTATTTTATGACATACAGCACCTGAGATATCTTTCGGCCAACACTTATTCATAGGTAACGCGTTGGCACAAGGGTTTGATTAATAAAATGGCGTCCCTGTTATTTAATTATATATATATATATATATATATATATATATATATATATATATATATATATATTAGTAAGTAATAATCTTATAAGTATAAGAAATTATACTCGCTCGGAAAAGCTTCAGTGTTTTGATTTGCAAATAATCAAACCAATACCAAAGGGAAAAAAGGTATTAAAAAAGAAAGAACCAAGAACATGTACGTTAGCCTAAAATAATCGTCTAGCTTGAAGAAAAAACCCCGATGCGAGTAGGCAAAATAACTAAATAAAGTGCTCGATACAGTAAGTAGAGCAGATCTAGTTAAACCTAGAGAGCTTGACAAACCTATCAAGGTTTCACCTAAGCGGATCCGCTTAGGTGAAACCTTGGTAGGTTTGTCTGGCTTTGTAGGTTTATATATATATATATATGTGTGTGTGTGTGAGTGTCTGTGTGTGTGTGTTACTACAGTATGCTTTACCCATTACAAGGACCAGCGGCCACTCGTGATAGAGGGTTAAATTAGGACGCCTCCCCAACTTCCAACGTCTCAGTGAGGACTATCTCAGTAATGTTACCAGTCTCTTGATTTATTAAAGGCCTTGACCCTAAGAAAGCTACTGGCCCAGACAAAATTCCCGTGGTTGTTCTTAACAATATCAACCCGGAATTATCCCCAATCCTAGGCAAGTTATTCAACCACTGCTTGAAGTAGAAATCCAAGCCTGTGGAAGGTGTCAAGAGTATTACAAGAACGCGGGCGTGCGATCTCCCCCCTCCAAGTGCAGACCCATAATCTCCTCAGTAAGCTTTTTTTTTGAGGCCATAATCAATCTGAAGGTCGTCGTTCACCTAGAAAAGAACGACCACTTCAGCGACGAGGAATTTGGGTTTTGATCAGCCTAATGCACTGCCTACGTCCTAATTACTATCACACACATAATCAATGAGGCTCTTGACGACAGACACACCTCGTGGACCTTAACTTTAGATATGTCGAACATGGATGTGTTTCCCGCATCCAACAGGTAGTCGGCAACGGTTAGTTATATGTGACCATATGCATTTTATACCCGCTCGGCAAGTTCAAAATTATTACAACGAGGGGAGTTGATGTATACATATATACACAGACCAGCTAAACTTACAGAGGATGGAAATGACCACACGGCCAAAATGAAAATGCGGAGTGAATCACCATTACTTAGGTGGGGACCCCGGAAAAATACCAAAAACACATATAACACATTTCTTGTGATTTCTGCTTATTTTTTATAGCAACAATTATCTCAACAAAGGCATGATTTCCTGTTGCTCTGTAACTGATATGGGATATATTTGTTCGACGTGGCAAAATGGTTTTGGACTACTGTAACCGGGTAGAACAATCTAGCAGGTAACCGTAATGGACTGGCCCTTGTCGTAGTGGTAGGCAATAGGCGTAAGCAATAGGTGTAGGCAATAGGCGAAGGCTATAGGCGTAGCCAATGGGTGTCGTCCTGTACCTCCGCATTAGTCTGTATTTATGGCTGACACCAGGCAATCATATTACTGTGAGAGAGAACAAGGTGTATCAGTAATAAAGATGCTTTGGTTTGTTTTGGTTTGTTTTATTGTATATCAACTTCAATAGGTTATTTAATGCCAAGATTTTTATTGTTGGTAATATTTTTTGCAAAAAGTTATTGCTGGTAATATTATTTTTTTCTTTTTTCAAAAATCTGTTGCTAGTATTAAAACATTTTTATACATTCATTCGTCTTGAACTCTTTTAGTTTGGTTCATGGCATTTCAGCCTCAGTGGGTTGTTCAATGCCGACAAGATTTTTCTAGCTGATCATTTTTTTTCCAAAAATGCATTGCTGGTAATAGTTTTTTCCAAAAATGTATTGCTTATATTAAAAGCTATTTTTACACATTCATAGTGGGCACGTAGCCGAATGGTTAGAACGTTCGCTTTCTGACCACGAGAGCCGGGTTCGAATCTCACCATGGAGACTTCTTGATGTTATCGGACAGGAGGGGTCGATCTCAGCGTGCGGTAAGTGCCCGGAAACCATACCAATGAGTGAAATTTGTAGAAGGAACCTCTAGGGGGCGGTAGATAGCTGTGCTAGCACGAGATCACAAGTCATCGTGGCCGAGAGCTTTGAGCGTGTTGGCCTTTTTTCAAATTTTTGATCACGCTAGATAACACGCTTTTTTCCAGAAACTGCAACTAAGGTCTGCTCAGCATAGGTGCAGTATAAACAACAGGCGGGCTCTATGGGTGTTGAATAAACACAAATGCCCCTGAGCAAACGTCTACAATAGTAGACGGGTATCCTCGAATACGACTGGCCAGCTATATATACATACATATTTGCCCATAGCTGCGACAGATGTAGTTTATCGTCAGAGCCAGAAGGTCTCATTGACTTGGGGGGGTCTTAATTCTCTGTAGGGGGCAGTTGGCATATTTTTAAGCCCCAGCGACAGGTTAAAGAGGTCAAAGTTTACTGGGTGACGCATCATTCCTATTTTTTACCTAATCAAAGAAAGAAGCGAGTGTCTTTTATTAAAATAGATTAGAATTGCCTGTTCCACGATAATCTTAATATTGATTGATTAATTCCTTTTTTTACGGATTATCAGGTCTTTGCGGGTTATTTAATTAATATCTTTAGATTATAAGATTTTTTTAATTTTAAGGGGATAATGATTAAGTGATATAAGTCTTACTAAACCATAGCTGGAGGAGAAGAGGTGCATTCATACCTTTCTCATGGGTATTTGCGCTTAAGTGAACATAACGAACCCAACGGGAATTGGAACTTCGTTCTCGAATTTCCGATTCCGAACCGTTATTCACACATCTAAACTTAGAGCACCTGGTATTCACAAGCGGTCACCCATCCACGTACTGACCAGTTTCAACGTTGCTTAACTTTGGTGATCATATGGGAACCAGAGTTTCAACATGATGGGGCATTAAGCCTAATCTTAATACTGGTAAGATTTGATGTCATGTCTACGAGTGTTAATGGCCGGGGTCATGGGCAACGAAACCGGTTAACCCACCAGACTGTTTCTGTTGAAAATGAAGGATAGATTGTTACAGTTTTTTGGATATATGTATGTACTAGTGAACTAGCCAAAATTAGCTGACTCATTTTATAGTCCACCAAGAGAAAGGTTAACCAATCAGAAAGCTCAAAATATTCAAGCCGACGTGTATAAAGGCAGCCATTTTGTTTTTTTCTCCCAAAATATCTTCACTGCCAACTTGATATCGAAGACTTAAAGAATTAACAGTCGCTACTTTCTCCGAATCTTCACTGCCAACCTCTGATATTGAAGAGAATTACGGGCTTCACTGGATTCCATATTCAGAGACTACGGTAAACATGGTCAACATAGATACACAAAGGGAATGAAATCAAGACCTGGCAAAAGGCGGAGTGACCTTCTTGTAGGGTCAACGGCTATCTAGCACAATGATGTAAACTGGGCTCCATAAATATGCATGGAACCATTACGCTGACGTCACATTATCGCTGGGCGGAGGGGCTTCCTAGACTGAATCAACTGTCAGGATGAAGAGTTCGCCCCATTAAAATCAACGACCGCGTGTCTATAGCCAAGGTAGCCTTAAAGCTGGAAGGCTGTGTTTTGACTTGGAGAGGGATTGACTGCGCCAGGTCTACACGCTACACATGAATACAGACATTCAACCAAGATATTATGTAAGCCTTTAGTATCTGTCGTATGACTGGGTCATCAGCGACTAAACCGGTTCCCCTAGCATGCTTTTCGAGGTAGATGGCTACACACCTCGACAAGATTAAAAGCAAGACCTGGCAAAGAGTAGGTGAACTTTCTTGTAGGGTCAACGGCCATCTAACACAATGGTGTAGACTGGTCACCATACCTATGTATGCGGTTAGTGCGATTACCACACAGTATCACTAGGTGTGTGTGTGTGGGGGGGGGCTTCCTAGACTGAATCAGCTGCCACGGTGAAGTCTTTTTCCCGATGGAATCAACGGCAGGTGACCAAAGCGGGTCTTCATGTTGGAGGAAATCGGCTGCCAGGTCCACTTGCCCCAAGACGCTCTAACGCATCAATGAATACCTCTCCAGCTTTCAACTCCAGATGCGTGGAGGGAACCGGTCAGTTGCTTAGATGCGCAGCATCCCTTCGACCAGTCCCAGTCATACGAATGATGATGATGATGATGATGATGATGATGATGAATCTACTTCCATTTTTTTTTTTATTTTTAGCTTCTCGAAAAAGACAACCAATTCATGTTTGAAAACTATGAATAAACAATTTCATCATAATAAACACAGTTTGCTATCAACGGACAGTCTCAAAATCATTGAAAACTCAAATTGTTTTGTTTTTTTTAATTAATTAGAGGGAAAATAGTTACAAAATAAAAACTAACCTCCAACATTTCTGTAATTAAACATCGAACGGATTACACGTTCGTTTGGAAATCAATAAATATTTCTGAAATTAAAATATTACAAATTTTGGTTCGTTCTCTCATATTGAAGAATAATGGGTGCAAAGATCCGAATTTAAATCCCACTATAGTCCATTTGTCAAAGAGGTGACTTCTTCATGTTATCGACCTGGGGTAACGATCCTATCGTGTAGAACTATTGGGAAGTGTCTGAAAAGCATACCACAAGTTGAACGAGGGAATCTGAGTAGACGAAACTGCTCGAAAACCATGATATATTTATTATTATTATTATTATTATTATTATTATTATTATTTTCTTTGATTTGTGGCGTTTACATTTCTTTCCGGGTCCCAGGACCTAAGTTTAGAAATGGCATCATGACACTTTCCACTGACAGAAAAAAAAAATATATATTACATAGATAAAGCCCTTCGTAAAGGTGAGAACAATGTTTTCTATCTCTTTGAGGCATGGACTTCCAGAAAATCCCTTCAATTAGTCTACATTATTATCATTATTATTATTATTAGTTTTATTTTCTTTGATTTCTGGCGTTTTCACATTTCTTTCCGGGTCCCGCCCAGGGACCTAAGGTTAGAAATGGCTTCATGAAACTTTTCACTGACAAAAAAAAAAAATTACATAGATAAAGCCCTTCGTAAAGTGTGGGCTGTACTTGTCAGAACAATTTTTTGTATCTCCTTGAGGCATGGACTTCCAGGAATCCCTTCAATTAGTCTACTGCAATCTTTTCCAACCAGTCCTAGGGCTCCAACTACAACAGGGATTGTTGATGTTCCCATATGCCACATTTTCGAGATTTCTATTTCAAGGTCCTTGTATTTTGACAGCTTTTTGAATATCTTCAAAGATGCATTGCAGTCAACAGGGACTGCCATATCAATAAGGAGGCACCGTTTTTGTTTGTGGTCTTTAATAACAATATCTGGGCGGTTGGCCTTGATTGTTCTGTCAGTGTGTATTGTGTAGTCCCATAGAATTGTAACAGGTCCTATCTCCGTAACCGGGTCTGGGTGGTGTTCATGCCATTTTCTTTCAGTTTCCTTCCCGTAGAAGTTGCAGATTTTCCAGTGCAGATATTGGCCCACCCTGTCATGTCGGGTTTTATATTCAGTGGGTGTCAATATCGTGCAACCTGATACAAGGTGGTCAATCGTTTCTGGATATTTATCACAGAATCTGCATTTTGGGCTAACACAATATTTTAGTATATGTGCTTGATAATTCCTAGTTAACTAGCATTGGTCCTGTGCAGCAAGGATAAAACCTTCAGTTTCCGCTTTCAACCCTGCACTACGTAGCCACTGATGGGCACGGGTTTTGTCTACGTCAGCTTGTTTGGTACGGGCATGAAGCGGTTTATCTTGCCATCGCTTCTGTATCTGGTCGGTTGCATTCGTCTTTGCTGTCTTTTTTAAGTATTTTGCAGTTTCAGCCGGTGTATTGTGCTGTAGTTGCAGCTCTACGCCCATTTGAAACTCCATTTTGAATGTGTTGGCTTCTTTCATTACGGAGAAAAGACGCTTACTACTTTCATGTTCCTTGACGCATATCATCATCCAGTCTTCTGTAGTTCCCAAGTATCTTTGGAGGCCAATTGTTGTAGTTTTGTAGGACAGTTCTAGTTGAACTAATCCTCTGCCTCCTTCGGATCTGGGCACATACAGACGATCAACATAAGCTTTGGGATGATGTATGCGATAGCAAGTGAGAAGATTTATCGTTTTGGCGTCCATTCGCTTAATTTCAGCCACGGTCCAGTTAAGGACATTAAAGCTGTATTGCACCACAGGGACAGCCAATGTGTTTATGGCTGATATTCTGTTTTTTGAGTTTAACTCAGTATTTAGTACCAGACGTACACGCCTGTAGTACTCTTTTCTTATTTTTTCCTTCATTTGGGGGTGTTGTATGACATCTTCTTCGCTAATTCCTAGATACTTTTAGCTTCATCATGCTCCAGTTCCCTAATCTTTGTAACAAAATCTAAATCTATTAAGGGTGTTTCTGTAATTCTACCTTTCTTGTTACCTTTCCTTATTATTATTATTATTATTATTATTATTTCCTTTGATTTCTGGTGTTTACATATTTCTTTCTGCGTCTTGCCCAGGGACCTAAGGTTAGAAATGGCATCATGACACTTTCCACTGACAAAAAAAAATTACATAGATAAAGCCCTTCGTAAAGTGTGAGCTGTACTTGTCAGAACATTTTTTGTATCTCCTTGAGGCATGGATTTATTATTATTATTATTATTATTATTTCCTTTTATTTCTGCTGTATACAGATTTCTTTCCCGGTCCCAACCAAAGACCTAAGGTCAGAAATCGCTTCATGACATTTTCCACTGATCCATTTCATTTTTTAAAAAAAACTAACATCACACACATTTTACTGAGGTAAAGCTCTTCGCAATGTGTGAGCTGTACTTGTAATTTTTTTGTATGTTTTTAAGGCATGGTCTACCAGGAATCTCTCCAATGAATCTATCGGAATCTTTTCTAATGAAACCGAGTGCTCCAATTACAACTGGAATTGCCGATGTCCTCATATGCTATATTTTTTAGACTTCCGCTTCAAGATCCTTGTATTTCGACAGTTTTTCTTTTAGACCTTCAAAGATACATTGCAGTCTGCAGAGACTTCTATATTAATAAGAAAGTACATTCTGTTTTTATGGTCCTTTGATCACGATGTCTTTGATCACGATTGTTCTGTGTATTGTAACGATATTATTATTATTATTATTATTTTATTTCCTTTGATTCCTGGCATACTCATTTCTTTCCGGGTCTCAACCAGGGACCTAAGGTCAGTAATGGCATCATGACATTTTCCACTGAGTAAATTTTGGAAAATAAAAATTACACATATTTTAGATAGATAAAGCCCTTCGTAAGATGTGGGCTGTACCTATGAGAATTTTTTTTTTTGTATTTCTTTAAGTCATGGAATACCAGGGATCCCTTCAATGAGTCTATTGGAATCTTTTCCAATCAATCTGAGGGCTCCAACTACAACTGGAATTTTTGATGTTCGCATGTGCCACATTTTTGAGATTTCGATTTCAAGGTCCTTGTATTTTGATAGTTTTTTGAAGATCTTCAAATATACATTGCAATCTGCAGGAACTGCTATATTAATAAGGAGGCATCTTTTGCCTTTGCGGTCTCTAATCACAATGTCTGTGTGTATTGTAAAATCCTATAAAATTGTTACAGGTCCTATCTCCGGGTCTGGGTGTTGTTTATACCAACTACTTTCAGTTTTGCTTTGCGTAAAAATTCCAGATTTTCCAGGGCAAATCTTGGCCCACTGTCATGCCAAGTTTTATATTCAGTGTGTGTCAATACTGCGCAAACTGATACAAGATGGTCAATCGTTTCTGGATATTTATCACAGAATCTGCATTTTGGGCTGACACAATATTTTAGTATATGTGCTTAATAATTCCTAGTTAGCAAGCATTGGTCCTGCGCAGTAAGGATAAAACCTTCAGTTTCAGCTTTCAACCCTGCACTACGTAGCCACTGATGGGTACGGGTTTTGTCTACGTCAGCTTGTTTGGTACGGGCAGAGTATTGGCCATGAAGCGGTTTATCTTGCCATCGCTTCTGTATCTGGTTGGTTATTATTATTATTATTATTATTATTATTATTATTATTATTATTATTGAGAAATGTACTCGATATTTACGGAAGCTTTCTGCAATCTACAATTCCCCAACAATAAAGAAAAATAGGAAATGTTTATCAATCTAACCTGTTTCCCTTTTATTAAAGCTTCATCAGAGATTGGGATATGGAGAAAAAGAAAAAAGAAATTCTGTTTTTTTTTTGTTGTTTTTCTTTTACTTTTGTTTTGTTTGATATACATTGGTTCATCAGGTTTCACGTGCATTCGACTTTCTAAACCATCGTTAGTATAATTTCCCGAATTCAAGGAGAGATGAGGCGTTCAATCGAATTTTTAAGAAATGAACGGATTCCAAGTCTACCTGAAAACCCGTAAATATTGCTTTACGTATGTAAGTGTATATTAATTCTAGGTTGTCTATGCGGGATTTAGATGATAATGTATATTCGTAAGTGTGTGTGGGGGGTATGTTATCGTTCTGTCGAATTCTGATTCATATTTGATCAATATTTGATCCTAGTTCAACAGAAAGTATGCAAATACATGAAATATAATAATGCTGATTAGGATTATGCTGCTGATGCTAACGCTGCTGGTAAGGCTGAATGGTGGTGTTGATGATAGTGATGATAATGCTAATGTTGACGGCGATGTCGTTGGTGATGCTGCTGATGATGACGGTGATGCTGATAATGAGAATACTGATGATGCTCATGCTGCTGGTGATAATTTATATTTATCTTCCATCTGCTTACGATGAAGATGATGATGATGTCTATGGTGATATCACTAATCATAGTGATGATAACGTTGATGCTGCTGCTGATAGTAATGTCGATAATGATGCTGTTGATGATGATGATGATGATAGTCATGATAACATTACATTGATGTTGCTGCTGATGTTGATGATTTTCATACTGTTGATGCTGCTGATGATAGTAATGTCAATAATGATGCTGTTGAGGATGATGATGATAATCATAACATTGATGTTGCTGTTGATGTTGATGATTTTCATACTGTTGATGCTGCTGATGCTGCTGACGAGACTAATATTTATTTTGATGCTGTTCATGATGATGCTAATAATATTGCTGATGATGATGCTTATGCTGCTGCTGATGATGACGGTATTGCTGATCATAGTGCTGATCAGGTTGATGCTGCTGATGATAATAATATTGATAATTTTGATAAGGATGCTGTTGAATATGACGCTACTGAGGATGATGATGGTTATATATATACACTACAGTTCAAAAATTTGAAGTCAAATCCTACCCCCCATCCGAATTAGCCTGGAATGAACTTGACAGAAGAATAAAAAAAAATTGAAAAAGACCTCTTAGAGTGATTAAAGAAAGATTATCAAACTTATACTTTAAGAAACTATTGCAACGAATCCCCAAAATTTGTGCTGCAGTAATCAAGGCTAAAGGAGGATATTTTGACGAGAGCAAAATTTAATCATAAAATGTTGTTTTTCTTTTTGTCATAAAAATTTTTTTATAAAAAGTTATGTCTCTCATGTATATTTTTTTTCTTATTTAAAATACAAAAGAACTACTTAATGAGCCAATTTAAAAAATTACCAGGGGTTGTCTCAAACTTTTAAACTCTAGTGAAAATAATATTGATGTTGCTGCTGATGTTAATGATTTTCATAATGTTGGTGCTGATGCTGATGAGGTTAATATTTATGTCGATGCCGTTGATGATGATGCTGTTGTTGCTGGTGTTAATAATAATATTGATGATGATGATGATGATGATGTTGTTGCAGCTGTTAATAATAATATTGATGATGATGATGATGATGATGTTGTTGCTGCTGTTGATGATGATGATGTTGTTGCTACTGTTGATGATGATGATGATGATGATGATGATGATGATGATGATGCTGATGATGATGATGATGATGATGATGTTGTTGTTAATAATAATATTGATGATGATGTTGTTGTTGCTGTTAATAATAATATTGATGATGATGATGATGATGATGATGATGATGATGATTGTGCTTTGACCGTCTGATGATATGACGCGGTCCCCCGTAATTTGGGATTCTGTATATTTCCTCTCAGCGTTTTCTGTTTTACTTGTTAAAATCATCTTCGACAGATGGATATCGATTAAATTAATATCGTCCGCAAATTAATCAAAATCGCTTCCTTGCCATATTAAACCAATTTATTTTTCCTTGTGAAATCTAAATTGATTTCGAACAAAGCTACAACAACAACAACAACAACAGCAACAAAAAAAAAAAAAAAAAAAAAAAAGGAAATGGCGGGGCGTGGCGGAGGCTGAATCCGAGTTTAGGTCTTAAGCGATAGTCTAGATTTCTAAGCAAAAATATTCGAAAATGTACAAAAAGAAATAAAAATATATATATATATTGGAAAATAGCTTCGATCTTTTACTTTTTTTTTTTTTTTTTACTCCCTCGTATTAAGGATTTTATGAGAAAGAGAGGGGGGGAGTAATTGAATTTAATCGAAACTCCAAAGAAAAAAAATAACAAAATCGAAGGACAGAACAGAATTAAAATGGACAGTGTATAACAACATTGAAGAGAAGATAGCGTTCAATGTCTTGAAATATCTCTCTGGTTAGATTTAGAATGTTTTAATTGATAGCTTAAATAGAAAATGTATGCCAGTGACTCGATTCACCTGACCTGCGTACAATTTATGCGCATGTTATTTCGTACAATACGTGGACACGGGTCGGATACTTCTATTCAAGGGTCGCTGGCTGAAAATAAAACCGACTGTTGGCGAGGAGGTTGAAGACACCAGGAAATACATTATTCAAAGAAGTAGAACTGAAAATACAGAAATAACAATACACACTCCCACAAATATACTAATACGTATAGCAAAATGCAAACAGATACGCAGACCACATGCGGAGAAACAACAAATAATCCATATACATAAATGGAGCATTTACAACCGGAAGTGATTATGTTCTAACTATTTAAGAACTGTTTAATTTGCACATAATTTTAGTTTGGGACATTTACTTGGAGAATTGTCATATACATTTTATAATGAACTTAAACAGTCACTTCTAACAGATTACGGACATAAATAATTTGAAAAGACAAAACGCAAGGAACAATAAAATATTTGGCGGGCTTAATTCATTTTCGTTCAAAAACATGAGCGCTTCTGATTGCCAACCATGCATAGATACGTTATCTTCTTGCCTCCATTTATAAATCGATTATAAGACAGATTTAAATATGGCGGAAGATATTTTTTTACAGTAAGGTTCACGCTGTACAAAACCCGGGGACCACTCGAGATAGAGGATTACGATAAGAGGTAGTTTATACGGAGAGCAAGGGAAGATAACGGTTCACTCTAGATATAAACAGGTTAAGATTGTAGTGATTGGGGAAACATCCTCTAGAGAGTCCGTTTCATAGGGCAGTGGTTCGCAGAAAGAAGCTGTTTTAGTGGAAATACGGAAGGAATGTTGGGGGTGCTACCATCTAAGTGGTATCGCGGGTCCTAGCCGTGAAGGTTAAACCTGGCGTAACCAAGGAAGTGTAGTTCGCCCGAACA
>CAHIKZ030001191.1:97500-105000 GCA_903632075.3 Acanthosepion pharaonis
CACGAATGGAAACTAAGGTCTTTTGTGTTGGAGCATTGTCCTGTTAAAATAACTTCCCTTTCGTCAGTTTTCCTGTGCGTTTGGTCTTGTTAACCTTTCGTAAAGGCAGCAGCATGCTAGCGTAGTATTCTCCATTGATATTGTGGTCGTTTATAAGATAGTCAATAAAAACAATGCCAGAAACACAGAAGCCATCACCTTCCCCGCGAATTAGTATTTTATGTGACAGGTTAGGAGAGGTGTTTCCACTGCATGGATTGTCTCTTTGTCTCTGGCTCAAAGTGATCAACCCAATACACGTCATAGGATAGGAAACTAGATGGAATTGCCTCAAACAACGTCAGATTTTTCCATGATGTGATCAGCCTGATGCGCTTTTGATCAGGTGTCAGAAGACGTGGCACCCAACGAATAAATACCTTCTGTTCATCGACGAGTATATTCTCAACTCTTCCACAGGATATGCTAACAATGTTGGCTATTTTATTTATAGTAAATCGCCTGTCATTTATCAATATGTAGTGAACACAATCAACGTTTACAAAGGTGCTGGCGATTGCAAGACGTTTATACATTGGGTCATCTTCAAAATTCTCCCCTTCCAATCCTAAATTTGGGCGTTTACTTTTGCACCATTGATAAACCTGGAACATCTCCCCCTAATGTGGTAACAATGTCATCAAGAATGTTCTTGGGGGCTAAAGTCTTTTTTGCAGGTGCTTGTTAATATCTCGATGCCAAATTTGGTTCATTTTTAGAATATATGAAATTGAACCTCCAGTCCTGCGTTACATTTGAAGTCTTCTTCGAACTGAATGTAATAAAATGTCAAGTTTACTTTTTCTTCACTGGAAATAAAATGCCGTTATTAATAAGCAGAGTTGAAATCAATGTATCTAAAATTGTTCCTTTGTCAAAGCGTATGTGATTTAACGACCCTGCGTCTGTCAATTTGAATAGGATTTCAAAATTCAGATTAGTGGCTCAAAAACATCTGTTCCTCATAGTCAATCGTTTAAATCGGCCAAATATATATATATATATATAATATATATAAATTTATATATATATATATAACAGAAACCCTATGAAAGAAAACTAATGTACTGTACAGTTATTAATATGTTGCATTAGAACTTCATATACCCAATTAACAGGATCTGCATCAGGTTTCAACCAACTCATCTAAATGCATCACTCCTCATTTTTACATAAGTCAGCCTTAATGTTCACACCACAACACCATATAACTGTATATATTTTTATATATATATATATATATATATATATATATATATATATGTACCTGGAACACCACCTAAACCCTATATAAATATCAGTTTGTACCAGGAAATGGAAACAATAAAGTTATTAATAAGAAAGTCTTAGTTGAAATGAATGCATGCAATACATTTTGTCCTCCAGAAAAAACAGTTGAATTATTATTCCACTAGTAGTTTCATTCCTAGCTGAAAAAAAAAATTGATAATTGATCGAGCCTTCATTTTTTTTGGGACTCTTATAATGAAGGAAAAATTCGTTTTTGCCAACATCTAATGGACCCTCTGGAAGAACTCGTTGAAAAGACTAAGCAAAAAATGGATTTCAGAAATCAAAATTTGAATAGGATAAAGGAATAAGGTGATTTAAAAAACTTCATCGAAAAAAATGGATTTAAAAGGTCCAAATAAATGCCGTGTCGACTTTAAAGCGACTTATCAAGCAAAAGATGGATGAATTATAAATTCATATCTGAATTATTCAAATCCCCTTCGAGTTAAGTTCTTCAACGTCAGGAAAGTGAACAGTTTGCCTTATTAATAGAAAAAAAATAAAAAAAGAAAAAAAATCAAAATATCATTTTTTCTCCACAAAATCAAAAGCAAGAAGAAAGACTGGGCATTCCCATTCTCTCTCACAAACGAATCTCTCTATCTGAAGGAATTCATCGATATATTTAATAAAAAAATTAAAAAAACAGTCAAATTGACTAGACCAGTTGTATCAGAGCGTATGTGAAAAAATTTTCAGTCTATTACTAAAAATTCGGCGAAATAAATTTTAAAATTAGACAAGAAAAATTAAATATCTATATAATATAAATATATATATATATAACGATGGCATGAGGAGGATACAAAAAATGGTTATTTATACATATGCATCTATATATAATTGTATAACGATTGGCATTGAACGAAAAAATTCAAGTTTTTAATTTTAACTCAGGACTGAAAATCAATAAAGCACTGTTTTAAATAAGAAACAGAAATTTTGGCTAAAAATTGCCCAAATATATATATATATATATATATATATATATAAATAATGAAAGTCTAAAATTTGAAGAAATGTTTCGTTCCCATTGCAAGAATTGGAGACAAAAAAATTCTGCATTTTAAAATTAGACTTAAAAATTAAATACAAAAGAACAAAGGAGGAAAAAATGGTTCCACAATATAATGGACACAAGTTTCAACAATCGTGTTGAATAAAACATTAAAAAAAAAGTCAATAGCCGAATTAGACAAACAAATTCAAATATCAAATCAGATAGAGATTTGAGGAAATATGTGACGTTAAAGAAATATTTAAAAAAGAATATCAAATTTCAACTCGATTCGGGTTCAGATTTAACAATAATGAACTATAAAACATGGAAAATTTTAAAAGGCCTACAATAATGAAGTCAACGCAAAAAAATGCACTCGAGCGGTAACTGGAAAGGAAATTAACTTCGAAGTCGAGGTTGTACTTCCCAAAATGAAATTGAACAGGATAGTTAAAAAATAAAAGTTTTTTCATTCTGAAAATGGAGAAAACTTGATGGGTACAGATTTTATTGAAACATTCAATTGTGGGAGAAAAACCGTTAAACTCTACTTTTTCTGCAGAGAAAAGTCAAGAAAAGTCAGTCTATTAATACGCAAACAAAAGACAGGACATTAAAGATGAATTAAAGAGCAAAAGTTTCCGGAAACCTTCACCTGGTCTTGGAAAGATGTAACAAGTTTGAAGCTAAATTTGAATTAAAGGAAAGTACTATGCCAATTTTGGCTAAACTCGAATCTGAAAAAGAAACGTAACGTGCATTTGGCAAGTGTATTGAAAAATTAACGAAAAATTTGATAGGTTGGAAAAAAATGGAAAAAATTATTTCGAAAGAAGTAGAATCTAATTCATGGGGCTGCGCCGATTTATCAAATGATGCATTTGAGGAAAAAAGAAAATTTAAAAAGAAACCAAGTCAGAGTCTGCGTTGAAAATTTTTAAAAGGCCTTTTTCGACAGGTTGAACTCAGATTTTATTGAAACATTCGAACCTTCACCTGGTCTTAGGTAACAAGTTTGAAGCTAATTAAGGACTACCATTAACCGTTACCGAGTCCGGAGAGGATTTTTAATAAGCTAAATGGTGGAGTTATATTTTCAAAAATCGACTTATCAGATGCCTATCTCCAAATTCCCGTCGAAGATGGGTGTTCGAAGTTATGGGCTGCGCTAGGGATAAACACGCATAGAGGGTTATTCAAGTACAACAGGCTTCCGTTTGGTATTTTCAAAAGTGGCACCAGCCATTTTCAACAAGCTATGGACGTCATGTTGAATGATTTAGACTTTGCGTGCGCCTACTCAGACGACATCATAGTAAGGAGCAAAACCGTCGACGAACATCGAGCATCTCAATCAAGTATTTAAAAAGATTCAGGACTTTTGTTTTAAAGTCAAAGAGTCAAAGTGCGAATTTGGTTTGGAGGAAATTAAGTATTTAGGTCACATAATCAACAAAAAGGGCAGATTTCCAGATCCGGAAAGGTCCATTGCGATTAGAGACATGCCGACGCCCACTAATGTGCCGATGCTACAGAGTTTTCTGGGGCTCGCAAATTATTATCAAGTGTTCATTAAAGGGATGTACAATCTAAGAGCTCCATTCAATGAACTGCTAAAAAAAGACAAGGCATGGGAATGGACGGTAGAATGTCAGAAAGCCTTTGATGAAATAAAGAAAATGCTTACGTCCGACCTCTTTTTAACCCATTACAATCCAAAACTGGATATTTTAGTGGCAAGTGACGCCAGTTCATACGGGATAGGAGCGTGTATTCAACACATAATGCCAGATGGTTCTAGAAAACCAAATGCACATGCTTCGAGAACTTTACTCCCAGGAGAAAGAAGTTACTCACAAATCGAAAAAGAGGCGTTGAGTATCATTTTTGCCATAACAAAATTTCACAGATACATCCACGGCAAACATTTTATGCTTGAAACGGATCATAAACCACTGATCACTATTTTTGGTTCAAAGAAAGGGTTACCCGTTTATACGGAAAATCGTCTGTTGAGATGGGGAACCATTCTTCTCAATTATTATGATTTTCATAAAGCACCTATCATCCAAAAATATAATTCATGCGGATAGTTTATCAAGACTCATACCGAGTCAAGAAGAAAGATTCGAAGAATCATTTATTGCAAATATCAGAGCAGATTATGAGGTGAAAAGCATGGTAAACAACATTGTAAGAGAGCTACCGGTTACACTAAAGGAAATTAAAAAAAGCTGAAAGCGATGATTTCATTTTAGAAATAAAAAGCAAAATGGTAGCAAATGACCAAAAAGTGCAGGAGATTTATTCAATAGGTGAAGGAGTTTTATTATATGGTGAGAGAGTAGTAGTATCAAAAAAGTTGCAGAAAAGAATACTACGGGACTTTCATATGGGTCACCCGGGTATTAATAGAACAAAAAGCTTAATACGAAGCTTTGTATATTGGAAAGGAATGGATGTGGATATCGCAAACATGGTTCATTGATGTAAAGGGTGTGCGCTAGCAGCTAAGGCACCACCTATAGTACCCAAACCATGGTCCAAGACGGATCATCCGTGGACAAGATTACACATTGATTTCGCTGGTCCAGTAGAAGATTATTACTACTTAATAGTGGTAGATAGTTTTACAAAATGGCTGGAAGTACTACGCTGCAAAAAGCCTACGTCTAGTACCACAACAACTTTTTTGCATGAACTATTTGCACGGTTCGGTGTGCCAGAGTGTATTGTGAGTGACAATGGTACACAATTCACTTCTGAAGAATTTAAGGAATTTTGTGAGTTATATCATATTAACCACATAACGACGTCGCCATATCATCCGAGGTCCAATGGACTCGCAGAAAGATTTGTCGATACTTTAAAGCGCGCTCTGAAGAAAGCCTCAGGAGTTCCAACGAAAAAAAGGCGCTTCAGCAATTCTTACAAGTATACAGAATCACGCCAAACCAGAGAACACACTCAAACATGGCACCAGCTGAACTAATGTTCGCTAGGAAAGTTAAGTCAGTGTTTGACAAACTTTTGCCAGGAAAAAATAGAGTAAAGAATACTATGTATACAGCGAGAAAAAGATACACCTCCGGAGAGAAGGTCTTTTTCAAGTGCTACAAAACAACGTTGAGTTCTGGGAGCGAGGCATAGTGGACAAGAGAATCAGTGACCTGATTTACATAATTAAAGGGCCGAAGAATACTCATAAAAGGCACCAGGATCAACTTAAAAATGTTACATTATAGAGCATGAAGAGAGTATACCGGATGAGGAGGAAGACCCATTGAGGTAATGTATGATATGTTTCAAGTAGAACCTCCGCAGAATACTCCTGAACCGAGAAGATTCGGTAGGAAACGAAAGTTCACGGAACCATTGGACGTGAATCCAAAACGGAAAAAATATTAAAATTAAGCGGATGGACATATGCATATGAAGTATGCAAATGGATCTACAAAAAAATAGCCATAATCATCAACCCATATAGGAAGCCAGTTTGAAATCCAAAAGGATTCCAAGGCTTGGGAGGGGTTGTTGTGGTAGGATCCACCTAGTTTGCATAGTGGAGTACCGACCATATAAATATGGTTGGTACCGGGAAGAAGGAAGGAATCAAGAGATTCAACCAGAGACTCTGCCCGACTGCGACTCAGTCAACACATTCTCCAGGAACGGTCTTACCAGGAATATACAAAAGACTATATGTAAATATTGTGTACACTTTCTTGTTTCAATACATTTTGTTCTAAGTACATTTTGTGTTGCATTATTATTCCATGCATTAGTCAAGTTTCAACAATATATATATATATAATAGGCATCGTTTTGTCTTGTGAGTTAATAGTTGCTCAAAATTCTTTTTGTTGTGAAATTTAGTAACTTCACCAATGGTGTGCTGTCCACACTATCAGCCGTACTGACTTGGCTGCAGGTGTTGCCGGAAGGCTCTCCGTTTTGACAGCCAACTTAACACTTATATATATATATATGTGTGTGTGTGTGTGTGCCATCTGTGTTTTATTTCGATAGCAATAATTACTCCAAACACGTTTTCTTATATACAACACGTCAGTATGTTAATTTCTTTATATCATTTTTCCAATTTTCGAATAAAAAGTTGTAGATCAGGATCAAAATTTTGGCCATTCGTTCTAGAGACCCTGCTTTGCTCTGTTTTGTTAAAGTAGTTGCAATCATCTGCGGTAGAGAATTTTTTTTCTACATTCATATTACATTGATGGAATAAGTTCAAAGTGACATCATATCTAAGATGGTCCCACTATAAGTTCAATCAGAACAGAATTTTGGATGAGTCCTTTTCGAATGTCATGGCAAGTCCCAATAGAATTATGAAAATGTCCCTTTTGGATGTCATACCACGTCACAATAGAATTTTTTGAAGCGTCCCTTTTGACTGTGACGTCAAATCCCAACAGAATTTTGGAAAAGTCCTTTTCGATTGACACGCTAAGTCGTAATAGAATTTTGGAAGAGTCGCAGTTGTGCCAGCATATATATAGATAGTAGTTCTTTATCATTTATTATTTTACGTAAGAATAGTTATTTATTTGTACTAATGTACAAAATGTGGCACAAGGCCAAAAAGGGGGTTGGGGTGGGACGGTCTTCTTCTGTCTTAATTCTAAACTTAGCTAGTCCCAGACACGGACCCAAATATACCAACAATGTTCCAATCACCAAAACAACAGATTCACTCCTACCTTTCTTACTGCGTCCACCATAATACCTCAAATTCTCTATGAAATCCTAACTAGTCCCCATATGTACATTTCAAAGTCTGTGGGGGAGGGGGAAAAACAACAATTTAAAAAACCCAATGATTATTTACAATATGATTTAATACTATTTACATAAAACAAAACAAAATAGGGTTAGTGATAAAAAAAAACCCACAATACCTAAATGTGGCAGAAACATTAGTTAACTGGACGAAATAATTGCGGGATTATAACATTATAAAAAATAAACACGCCCACAAACACACCCACAAACACGCACTCATTTAGACACGATATAACAACTACGAAAACACACACACGAAACGAAAGTCATCCCGCAACAACCAGAGAACTGACACCACTGACCACCTAAAGAGGGAGGGGATGGGGAATTAAACAAAAGAAAAAGAGGGACAGAAATAAAAGGGG
>CAHIKZ030001191.1:107500-205000 GCA_903632075.3 Acanthosepion pharaonis
TAGTCTGAATAATGTAAATGAGTGTACATAATACCTCATCTGAGAAATATAGGGTAGAAACCATCCGCAGGAATAATGAATTCAAATTTGTCCAAGAGAGGGACAAGTTTGAAGATCAAAACTATAGAACCGGAATCTGTTTTGCTATTTAACCTGTCATCTATTAGATGAGAGGTTTTGAATTAAATAGGACAATTTATTCCTCTTGTCCTCATTTCTGTCTATATTTCTGAGATGAGGGTACACCATTGTTCGGACTATTTCCTCATCTTTCTGTCTATATTTCTATATTTTTTGTACACTATTTACACCAATGAGGTATTATCACTATTTACATTATTCGGACTATTGTCCTCATCTTTCTGTCTATATTTCTCAGATGAGGTATTATGTACATTTATTTACATTGTTCGGACTATTGTCCCTCATCTTTCTGTCTATATTTCTGAGATGAGGTATTATGTACACTATTTACATTGTTCGGACTATTGTCCTCATCTTTCTGTCTATATTTCTGAGATGAGGTATTATGTACACTATTTACATTGTTCGGACTATTGTCCTCATCTTTCGGTCTATATTTCTGAGATGAGGTATTATGTACACTATTTACATTGTTCGGACTATTGTCCTCATCTTTCTGTCTATATTTCTGAGATGAGGTATTATGTACACTATTTACATTGTTCGGACTATTGTCCTCATCTTAAGATGAAAACAATAGTCCAAATAATGTAAATAATCTGCGGAGGGTTGTTTGTACCAGGTCTCTGTATTTGGCACTTCAAAAAGTGTGATTGGTTCTGCACAAAGCCTTCACCAATATAATCAAATCATATGTGCTGGTGTCTGGATAGTCGCTTCCTAGGAACTGGGCTGCTTGACCTTCATACGTCGTATACGACGGAAGAGTCCACCATAGATAGATAATAAAAAAAACTGATTTTTTACGGCCTCCCTCCCAATATCCATTACATATAGATTATAACAATGATTTAAGATATGTAACACGCAGCAAGGCGTGGGTAATTCGGCAAGTATATAATAACTAGCAGCATGGCCCGGCGTTGCCCGGGCTTGATTCAAAAATCGTATGACTCATACAGCAATCGCTATCACTTGACTTAAAATATTTTTTCCCTTCCTTGCCTTTAAAGGAGTGCCCTTTGCCGTGCTGATGTTGCTACATGCCTTACTTCTTGCCTATCTCACACTGCAAATTTTTCCTAAGCTCTATACTAAACATTAAATCTGTTACGAAAAAAGAACTAAACAAAATGAACACAAAACGATCACCTTTAAAAAAAGGACTCGTAACTGGAAAAACCGAATGAAAAAAGAGTGTTAACAACAAATACTTTTTCACATCCAACCCAGTTCTGCGGAATCAGAATCAACGTTGAGTTTAAGCAAGCGAATGAGCCAATTGGAGTAAAGTGCCATGCAGATTAAAATTTTTCCCACTTGTGACGAATGCAGCTATCGATATATTTTTTTTTTTTTTTTTTTTTTGCATGCTAGCAGACTTGTTAACATTCGTGTTATTCAGCTGCTGGCTCTCACGTTGGCCAATAGAATCTTCCTGCCTATTCGTGGCAGACAGCCATTGGCTCTCACTCTGGCCAGTAGAAAATGGCCGCAAACTACATGAAAAGTGCTGTAGAAGCATGAAATAATCGATTATTTCCACTATCGATGAAAGTTGGGAAATGCAAAGTCGGTCTTGGCTTTCGCGCTAACTTGGAGTATGTGCATGTAAATTTTGGTGCAAAATCCGTCGAAAATTGCGGCCGTGCATTCGTTACACACACACACTCACATCCTGCCTTTTATAGATAGAGATACTAATAATTAGTAACACACTAATGTTATTAATGATGAATGTAAAATTATTATCACGTTGTCTAGGTTAGAAACGGTTCTCAGGATAAAATAGAGATAATAATGGTCAAGATAATATTAGCCGTTTCCTGATAAGGAAATATTCGGCATTTATTAAGCGAGCAGTCAGCGCCACTATTGATTGAATTTCATAAATTCTTTCTCTTAAAACAAATTTCAGCAAAATAAGTATCTCAAGTCCGGTAGATGTTATCGTTCTTTCCAGGATTGATGGGGGGTGGGCAGTTCTGCCTAATTTTTCCAGAATCTATCTTACATACTTTCAAGACTAGCATTCGTCCTTACTTCTGCTCTGGTGCTCCTGCGATTTATTTAGAGCTCCTTTGATAAATTCCAAAGAGGAACCTGCAATGTTATTGGTCCTGACCTGGTATCTCGGCTTCACTTCCCACCGCCGTAATAAAACTTTCTGTGCCTTTCATATTAATAGTTCTGATCCATGACACCCAGACTTTATGAATTTTAGAGCTATACTTGGTTGACGGCAAGGTCTCATCATTTTACAGTTGAAATGGCTAGATGGAACCGTAAGTTCTATGTTAACAGTTTCTTCTCTCGAACTTCTCGCTATTTTTTTCTCTGTCAACTTTGCTCTCCAAAAATTTAAATGTACTGTCAATCGTTATCTTTAACCTTCTTAATTGTTGTTCTCTTATTGTCTTCTCAATAGTACATTTTTCTCATATTCTCTAACATTAAGTAACCACCTGCGTCTTAGTGGCTTTATTGCCTTTTTGTGGTTAAATGATTAAAAAAATTGAAGAAATCTGGAATGTCATCGTCTTATTTATGATATTATTTTCTCTTTGAGTTAAATGTGATATCCATTTTAGCTATTGCTACTGTTGACCGTTTTCAAAGTTTACTATTCTAGATATCTATATACATTGTTGATAAAAGGCTGAGAAATTACTGTTTGGTAACATCCAGCTTTGAGAGAATATTAACTTGGACAGCAAGTTGGATCCTGTAGCGTGAGTCAATGCCGAGGAAATCATTTCCATGATCGGCTTTTCTTGATTCAGCTTACGTCCGAGCGCATATCGCCATTTCCTTGTCTCCCGCCATGGGAAAAAATCACGTGAAAGCGATTCGGAAGGATGATAAGTGGTCAAAAGCGCTTCCTCCTGATTTCCATTCGCGAATTTGAATTTTCCCAGTCAGACCTCATAGATTTTTGCTGAACTAACTACGTTTGCTGATTCGAATATATAAGATTCCCCAAGGCCATTCGTTGACGGAAACATTCTGAATTCTTTCCTACGTCATTTGTCGCCTAAAACTGAGTTTCAAGGTCGATTGGAGCTGATAAATTGACGCTTTCAGGCCTCGGGTTTCATCCCGAGATTAAATAGCCCGCCGCTAATGCCTGCGCATGCGTAATTCTTCTCGGGGCAATGTTTAAAAGGGACACTTTCATCTCTGTACTGATATATGCAATGAGACTGTGGCAAAAGTTGGTCACCCATCGAGGCGCGGTGGTTAGCAAGATCGTTTTATAAATCAATTCTTCTGAGTTCGAATCGATCTTCGCTTTTTATCGCCTTTTATCAGACAAAGATGATTCTCCTGTGTGCCTTGTTCCGTTCAGGACATTGACGATCATGGCTCTCCACAATTACCTATCTTTCGTAGCTCTTAATAAAGTTTAATAAAGTTTTTGTAATCTCTCCTCAACCTTGTTGTGCCATCCATCTAAACAATCGCTCTTGGTAGGATATGCGTTGTTTTCCTCCTTCCCTCGTGCCTTCAAGGCTTAGGGACACATCACCTTAAAACACCAATCACCGAAGTTAAGCAACGTCGAGTTTGGTCAATACCTAGATGGGTGACCGTTTGATTATACCAAGTGCTGTAAGCTTGGATGTGCGCATGGTGCAATTGGTAATTGCACTGAGAGCCGAGTTCCAATTCGTACTGTATCACTAAAATAATAGTGTCTCAAAAAACATATTACAATTATTTTCTGGCTTTAAATAACCTGAAAGGGTTTAATAAACCGTAGAAAACGAATCAATCAATATATCCTGTGAGTACCTAATTTTCCGAGCCATCTTTCCTCATTATGTGACCTAGACATTTCAACTGTCTCTTCCTGATACTGAGCAGTGTAAGTCTCCTTTTTGTTTCCATTTTCACAAAAATTTCGTCATTGCTCATATTTTCGGTCTATGGTATCCTCATCAGCCTCCTGTAGAACCACATTTCTGTTAATACGAGTCTTTTCTTCGTGGTTATTATTCTGCATTCACTGTCATATAGGAAAACTGATATTACAGAACAGTTCAGTACTATTTTCTTTGTTTCTATCGATTCTTTTCTGTTTCTTAATACTTTACTTAGGTTTTGGAAGGCAACTTTCACTATCCCAGTGTGCCTTTGGTTTTAGTGTAACACTTTCTGTCCTCTGGTAAAACACTTCCTGGATATTTAAATTGTTTTACTTGTTTGACTGGTATTTCCAATTTGTCATTTGTTTGTTTGGCTCTTCCTGTTGCT
Organism: Acanthosepion pharaonis; assembly: GCA_903632075.3. NCBI lineage: Eukaryota > Metazoa > Mollusca > Cephalopoda > Sepiida > Sepiidae > Acanthosepion > Acanthosepion pharaonis. The sequence goes on from CAHIKZ030001191.1 coordinate 111,902, forward strand.
GACAGACATGCATTCTGTCTTCTTGCAATTGATTTTGTGAACAAGTATACAAAGGTAGGTCAATAAATCAGTAGCCTGATACAGTCTTATCTGAAGATTTACCTGAAATTTTCTCAACGTTCTATATTTGTGCATTAACAAGGAAAGCGACTACCTTGAAATATTAAATTATCTAAGCCAGAAATGACAGCATTTTTTGTTCCGTCTTTAGTATTATTTGAACTTTTTCACATGTGATGATTTAATGATTTAAATATATATATATTTTTAATTATTACTACGTTCATTTAATGAGGGATCAATTCAGTATTTAAAGACGATAGAAAAACAAACCCTACTTTATCTCCAATAGATTTTTATATTAATACTAGCCGAATTACCCGTGCCTTGCTGAGTGTCACACTTTTTTTTTCTTTTCTTTTTTTGTAAGAAAAGTATCATTGATTTTAAATCATTGTTATAATTTGTGGAGAAAAACGACGCATTTCAGTATTACCCAGCGATCTTGCCGATGTGACCTCCATCTTCTGTCTTTCTGCTTCTATATTTTGGACAGAATTCATTCCCTTGTTCAAATTTGAATTTAATTTAAATTAAAGAAGAAAAAATTTCAGTGTAAGGCTTGTGCAAAAACAGCTTGATCGTGATTGGTGATTACTTGATCAACTTGACGTTCATATTATCTCATTTTGATCTTGCCGATGTGACCTCCCTCTTCTGGCTTTCTCCTTCTATATTTCGGACAGAATTAATTCCCTTGTTCAAATTTGAATTTAATTTAAATCAAAAGGAAAAAAGAATTCAGTGGACGGTTTTGTGCCCCCGTGGATCTCCTTTGAGCCAAATGAATTATACTTATGCAAATATCATAGAAGTCATTCCCTTATTCAAATTTAAATTTAATTTATCTCAAAGAGAAAAAAAATTCACTAGTGGGAGGGGGGTGCATTCCAGGAAGCCTCTTTGATCAAAATGAAATATACTTACCCTGGGTAATGTAATTTCAGAATATATATAGTTATGGGGTATATCTCCAAAACACTAGAAGGGGTTCGATAACCAACAGACAGACAAAGGCTACAACTTTATAAATATAGATTCATTTACAGATGCCGTAAAAAATGACGGCATATTTTGTCAAGTTATTACGATTATTAGAAGGTCATCCATTGGGAATCTAAATACATTATCCTATTATTAATATATAAAATATCTATATATTTGGAGGGCGTTGGTTTATTACTTAAAGACAAGAGAAACCGACCCTCCGCTTTATGTCCAGTAGAATCATGTATGGCTGAATGGATGCCCTTCTACTAGGGCGGCTTGCCAATCCCTGTTGCAGACGCCTGCTCAGACACATTCCTGTTTGTTCAACACCCACCGAGCCCACCTGTGGTTTATACAGCAACTATGCTGAGCAGAACTTAGTTACAGTTTCTGGGAGATAACGTATTATCAAGCGTGATCAACCATCTGAACAAGGCCAGTACGCTCAAACCCTCAGTCACGATGACTTGGGACTTCGTGCTAGCACAGACATCAACGGTCCCCAAGGGTTCTGTCTACCCAATTTCACTCACAAGGTTTAGGTCAACCCGTTGTATGGTTTTCAGTTACTTTCCAACGCTGCCCCACACTGAGATCGCCTCGTTAACATCAAGAAGTCACCTTCCTGACAAATCGACAACAGTGAGGTTCGAACCCGGGGATCATGCTCGGAAAGCGAACGTTCTAGTTATTTTCCAAGCGTAACTTAGATGTGACACAAGGCCGAAAGTATGGGTCACCCAGTGAGGATCGAACTCACTACTCAGTCGTAATTGTTCTAGCGAGACAAGCTTGTTACCCATTACACCACCTCGAGGTGCCCAAAGGATTTTCCAAGCATAGCTTAGATGCGGCACAAGGCCGAAAGTATGGGGCAGCCAGTGAGGATCGAACTCACTACTCAGTCGTAATTGTTCTAGCGAGACAAGCTTGTTACCCATTACACCACCTTGAGGTGCCCAAAGGATTTTCCAAGCATAGCTTAGATGCGGCACAAGGCCGAAAGTATGGGGCACCCAGTGAGGATCGAACTCACTACTCAGTCGTAATTGTTCTAGCGAGACAAGCATTACCCATTACACCACCTTGAGGTGCCCAAAGGATTTTCAAGCATAGCTTAGATGCGGCACAAGGCCGAAAGTATGGGGCACCAAGTGAGGATCGAACTCACTACTCAGTCGTAATTGTTCTAGCGAGACAAGCTTGTTATCCATTACACCACCTCGAGATGCCCAAAGGATTTTCCAAGCATAGCTTAGATGTGGCACAAGGCCGAAAGTATGGGGCACCCAGTGAGGATCTAACTCACTACTCAGTCATAATTGTTCTAGCAAGACAAGCTTGCTAACCATTACACCGCCTCGAGGTGCCTAAAGCGTTCTAACTACTCAGCCATGTGCACATCATAATACTCCCCCACCAAAATTAAATGACCCATGAGGTGTTGATATGTCGCTAAACAAACAAAGTAACTTATCGTATTTGTATATATTTTTCTGTAATGCCTGTAACTTTTCTCTTGCTTTGAACAGGGTTTACTAGTATCGCTAAATTATTATCTTTAAAAAATTCATATAAACAAAAAAATATTTTCTGGCTTTAAAGAACCTGCAAAGGATGGATAAGCTGTTGAAAAAAACATATTAATTAATTAATTAATTAATTCGAACTTTTATTTATCTCATTATATGTTCCAAAGAATTGAAAGGAGTAAAAAGTGAACGTTGAAAAATGGACGGCGACTTGAACCACTCCCCAAAAAACCTAACTCATTCTACCATGTTTTATCTTTACAAGGGTCAGACCCAAAATGGAGTATTGCTTCTATATTTGTGCTGAGACAGTGCAATCATTATTTACCAGACTTGGTAGGTTTCGAAATCTTTTACGCAATTTTGAAGAAGTTTATTCATTTTCCACTCTACAGTCTCTCTCTCTCTCTCTCTCTCTCTCTCTCTCTCTCTCTCTCTCTCTCTCTCTCTCAGACACAACTGAACAAGCCTATCACTATTTCCATGCCAAATATTCAGATGATCTTGAGTTCTAACAATTCAGACCTTTACAGCTTGGACATTTACACATTCCTGTGAAAGAAGTCTTATTCTACACTCTGAAATTTCTTTTCCACAGACACAACATTGCAAGTCCATCATTACTCTATCGCTATTTCCATGGCAAAAGTTCAGATGATCTCCGTTCTTTAATTTCACTAGTTCAGACCTTTCTGTATTCCATTGTTAAGTAGAAAGTTCCACTTAAACCTCTCAACTTCAAGTCAAGGACCAGTCGTGGTTTTTCCTCCTTATTCTCATAACTTTCACTCCATACTTGCTCGTTTTATTAGGTTGTCACATAAATTTGTTATTTATTAATAATTTCGATGACCCAATCCACAATTTATTCCCCTTAAATGTTTACGACCTCCTGACATCGGTCCACTAACTCTTCAATGCCGCGACAATAGAAATTACGAGGTTTTGACTGGAAAAATTTATCAAGCCACGTTTTAAGCTCCACGTCGTTGTTGAATGAAACACCCCTCAAATTATTAGAAAACGACTGACAAAGTGGTAGTCCGAAGGTGAATATGGTGGGTGTGGCAGGAATTCACAACTGAGCTTTTAAATTATATATATTTTGTCAGGTTAGCAACATCGGGGCGAATACTGAATAATCACACTGTATTACCGATCAGGTTTTGTCAGCTGAATTGCATCTTTGAGACACTTTGTTCAACATACACTGACCGTTTGATTCTCTTGAAGCATTTCATCTCCGTACATAGCACAAATGTCTAGAGCAGCTTTGGTAGTTCTTATTTACTCGGCCTTCCAAACCAAAGAGGTGTCTAATCTGAAAAATAATTTCAACATTGTTAGACAACAGTTTTCCAGAGTGACTAAGAAGCAAAAACAAAATTACACGAAAGAATATTTTTCAAGATCATTTGCAGAATATTAAAAAAAAAACGAACGAATATATGTAACAGCTTAATACGTTCATATCACGAACTTCATTCAGAAACCCTCTACTTGGAGTGTCTCCCAAGCCTTGTATTAGGTGAATCTTACTCAAAATCGAAGCGTCTTGGCGATAACGATAAACTACATCCAAAGGCAAGGTCTTGTGATTCGGAGGTTTTATAGGAATGTGGAACTTTTTAATTGCTCCTCTTCCCAGGTCCACTGTGATCCGGGGTAATAGCACCTGTTAGGGTCCCAGCTATGGGCAAATACTTAAACCCAGAACTGGGTTCCAAACACTATGAAGGTATAAAAACAGATTTTTATATTAAAAATACCAGCGATACATTTTTTGGAAAAAATATCACCAGCAATACATTTGACTCTCGACAAAAGCCCTCTGTACAAAAATACAATGACACCTGATCTCCAGATTTCTTACAAAGAATCCGTATTCTAGTCATACGAACCTATCCTTAAAATCTTGTCGACATTAAATAACTCATTGAGGTTCATATGCTGTAAAACAAAACAATCCAAACTGATTTCTTACAAAGAATCCGTATTCTATTCATATGAACCTATCCTTAAAATCTTGTCGACATTAAATAACTCATTGAGGTTGATATGCCGTAAAACAAACCAAACCACACCAAACCAAACTGATTTCTTACAAAGAATCCGTATTCTATTCATACGAACCTATCCTTAAAATCTTGTCGACATTAAATAACTTATTTTATGCCGTAAAACAAACTAAACCAAACCTCAAAAGCGAAAGTAACATAATCCCAAAAGAATTGTTCTCCCTCAGCTTAAGACATTAAAATCTCAACCGTGAAACTCGATTTGAATATAAATCTTGAAACAACGCAGTGTTTCCCCTGGCAACTCCCTTTCGTACACAAGTGTAACGCAGCCGTTGACAGCCCAGAAATTAATGAGTAATTACTCTGCTCTTTCATGCGTCGAAATCGTCCGACATAAAGTTTCCACGCTGGATATAGTTGCTGTTAATTAATGGCTAACGAATCTGAAATTAAACCTTGCAATTTCAGCTGAATTGCGCTAAGGCAATTTTAATAGATGTTGTGTTAAATTAATCATTATAAAATTTAATTCTTAATTAACAAAAATAATTATGAAATTAATTTTTCGTAATATTGCTAAGAGATTATGTCATTAAACGGAATAACATTCTTCTTTCTTTTTCTTTCATTACCATATCCCTTCACGACGATCACGATCATGGCTCTCCACAACATTCTATCGTTTGATGATCTATGTAACTTTTGACCGGTTATTATCTGTTCTGACATCCATTCACACAAACACATTAAATAGGTTACTTGTTATTTCCTTCCACTGATGTCCTTGCCTTTAACATTACCTTCGAATGTTAGACTATACAAGCATTTGGTTGGGCTAAACAAGCATATATAGGCGGCCGCCGTAGTATCTACTGTCGTTAGAGATTTTCCCTCGAATATTTGAAAGAAAGAAATCAAACCAACTGAGCAGAAATTGGGGAGAAAAAAAACATAAATGAAGGTTTCATTTTCTAGAAATCCATGTTAAAAAATTGTAGAATGTGTTGTATGTATTCCCTCCGACCTTGAAAAGGGATGCTAGTCCTTACTCACAAATTTGGTACGTCATGTTGCAAGAGGATTTTTAACCTAAATGTCAGATAAGCATCTTCTAGATACGGTGTCTACGCAAATATTCACTTCTACATGGCATACGGTCATATCACGTTAAAACACAGGTTCCCGTCCGATCGCCGAAGTTAAGCAATGTTAAAGCTGGTCAGTACCTAGATGGGTAACTGTATGGGAATACCAGGTACTGTAAGCTTAGATGTGCGGTTGGTGTAATCGGAAAACTGAGTTCCTTTTGAGTACGTTATATTCACTTACGCGCAAATACCCTTGGGAAAGGTATGAATCTATCTCGTCTCCTCCCAACTATGGGCTAAATAGTAAGACTTGTATCAGAAAATCATTATTATCTCCCCCCCCAAAAAAAAAACAATTCTTACAATCCAAAAATATGTTGCGGCTTTAAATAACCTCAAAAGGATGATAAGCTGTAAAAATAGATAAGGCTTTTCTGTATAGGCTGGACTTCGGTGACTGATCCTTAAGGATCACATGACAGGCGGATATTAACTGGGGGGGAGCTGCTCCACGCCTTCTTTCCTCACTGTGAGTACCAAAAATTTAAAATTTTTCAGATTTATAAAAATTTTATCATTTTTAAAAATGTTAAAATTCTATGTATAATCGCTTATGTTGTTTTTTTATACACTTTTTTGGAAAAAAAAATGTATTCTTCTGAAGGCCAGACTGTGTTCAAAATCGTAGCAGTTTTTATGGCCTTTTAGTATCAAGTGGTTGATACGTCAAAACTGTTTCGTCTTTTGCGGATTTTTTTTTTCTTTTTTATTTTATTTATATTGGCCAATGAGAAACGAGTTTTTCGGGCCCTTGTGAAATTCTGTCCGGAGCTGGTATCATCCGGCTTCTTCAATAAAAAGGAATGCTATCAACGATCAAAGGGCAGACGAGAAAAAGATCAGAGGGCAGAGAGACGAGATCAGAGGGCAGAGAGAGGATATCAGAGGGCAGAGAGGGGATATCAGAGGGCAGAGAGAGGAGATCAGAGGGCAGAGAGGGGAGATCAGAGAGAGGAGATCAGAGCGTAGAGAGGGGAGATCAGAGGGCAGAGAAAGGAGATCAGAGGGCAGAGAGAGGAGATCAGAGGGCAGAGAGGGGAGATCAGAGAGAGGAGATCAGAGCGCAGAGAGGGGAGATCAGTGGGCAGAGAGAGGAGATCAGAGGGCAGAGAGGGAAGATCAGAGGGCAGAGAGAGGAGATCAGAGGGCAGAGAGAGGAGATCAGAGGGCAGAGAGGGGAGAGGGACATAGAAGAAAAGAATGAGGTTGAAAAGACGTCAGGTCGTCAACATCAAAGAAGGCATCAGTTACCAGCCAAAAGTTGAAGTGAAAATTCTCCTGTGCCTGGACAGCCTAAAACGAAAAGATTTCGAGGAAATTTTCAAGCACGAACCGTGTAAAGTTAAAAGGGGCCCTTTTTCAAAATAACTGCTGTGAAAATACGTGTTTTTGTCTCTTTTTTTCCAAAGGTATTTGAACCTTTGATTTTACTGATTTCTTGTATTGTTTTCTCTTGTTACCATTTACAAAATACTTGTTTTTTCCTTTGATGTAAATTTCCACCTTTCGTTGGTAGTCCTTGAAATGGCTACCCCGCCTTTGAGGCGCATTGAAGGAAATTTTTTGGCAAACTTGTACCTTTTTTCGTAATTGTGTAAACTGTAAATAAACGTTTTCCTTTTAAAATTTTAGGTATTAGTTGTCTTGATTTAAAATTTTGCACCTCTCATGGCTTGCTGAGTTTTGTGTCTAGCAAAAGGAGTTGGTAGGAAAGTAAAATTTTTGTATATTCTAAGCATAATTTTTCTTGTACTTCATTTTCTTAAAGCGTCCTCGTTGTTCACACGCTTTGTTTATAGTATTCTAGATATTCCTTAGAACTTAGTGGCTTTCTTGCGTGAAATGATTAAAAAAAGTAATTGCTGTTCTTTTATTGTTCTCTCTCCTTAATAATATATTCTTTTTCTCATATTCTCTCGAAATCAATAACTCTTTGCATCATAGTGGCTTTATTACCTTGCTTGGGGTGAAATGTTTTTTTTTTTAAGTATTTATGTTATTCTAGATATTCCTCAGTAGAACCACACTTATCTGTCATTTCAAGTCTCTTCTCCATCTGTTGGAACATATCCTCTGCTATATAGCAGATTAGATAACAATTTGATGACCTTCTTTGCTTTGTTTCTAAAGAGATTTTCTCATCAATTCATTGCTTAGTTTCTCAAAGACATATTTCGCATTCCGATGTGCCTTTGTATTTCTGTGTCCTAGAAATGATCCTAAGGTAAAGGATACCCCTGTGGGACGCCAATCCTGATTTTAAAAAAAATGGATAACACAAGGAAGAAATGAAAAGAGGATGAGAGAAAAATGAAAGAGAAAAGACGAAATATTTAACAAAGACAAATTTTTTAAAAATATCTCCGGAGAATTGGAAACAGAATTAATGAAGCCTAGCAGCATAGACAATGTGAACTCCATGAATTTAAGCGCAGTATTAAATTGGCACGAATGACTCATCATTTTACATTTGAGTAGGTACCTCCACGAGATCGCTAAAAAAGAGCATAGCATTATGAAAAAGACGTCAAACTTGACGAAAACAAAATTCTATCGTCTAAATGTTTATGTTACTATTAAGAGGAAAGAACAAAGTAATTTTTAATTATTTTTAAAAAGTTTTCTGTCTTTATTAGAACATTCTAACTTTCGATTGAAAAACCTTGTTTCTCGTCATCACCGAAACTCTAGTAAATAACATGGCGAATTTTTGTGTATTTTTTTCTTACAGCACACATTTTGAAAATCTTGCAAAAATAGAAATAATTGTCAGATTTTAATGAAACTTTCAGAAACTATTCTGACATTTAGGTTAAAAAATAATTAAAAATTACTTTGTTCTTTCCCCTTAAGAGTAACATAAACATTTTGACGATAAAATTCTGCTTTCGTCAAGTTTAAGGCCGTTTTTTCATGCTATGCCTACTTAAAAATAACGAGGTAAATAAGTTGTTAACGTAAAAGTAAACTGTCACTTATGACCTTCCGTACTATAAATTTCCTCACGTAAAATGTCAGTGCGTGATGAAATAACGCACGTCACTCGTCAATCAACACTGCAGTTCAGACTGGCTTTCTCCCATTTGAAAGAACATTTTTTCAGCACAGAAAATAAGCAATCTTTGTTTCAAAATATATTAAATAAACTTTATAATTTATAATTTTCTTAAAATTATTTAAAAAAAAATCATATTTGATTTTTTAAATGAATTTTAAATGGCGACATTGACTTTTGTAAACAAAAGTTAAAAAAAAACGGCTGATGAAGATTTTTAACGAAAATTTTTGACATGCTAGAAATTATTAAAAAATGTCAAAAATGTTCAAAAAATACTTTGATCTTTCCTCTTGATAATAACATAAACATTTAGACGATAAAAAATTATTTTTATCAAGTTTAAGGCCGTTTTTATTCATGGTATGCTATTTTTTATCGATCTCATGAACATGCCTACATTTGACCTAGCTAGATATAACCTTAAGTTCTATGCTAACAGTCTCTCCTCGCGCACTTCTCACTTGTGGAACTTCTTGCTTTCCACTCAACTTTGATCGTTAAAAACGTAAATGCAATGTCAATTGTTAATTTCTGTTCTTTTATTGTTCTCTATCCTTAATAATGTTTTCTTTTTCTCATATTCTCTCACACTCAGTAACCATTTGCGTCTCAGTGGCTTTCTTGCCTTGATTAGCGTGAAATGATTAAAAAAAGTAATTCCTGTTCTTTTATTCTTCTCTCTCCTTAATGTTTTCTTTTTCTCATATTCTCCCGAATTCAATAACTCTTTGCATCTTAGTGGCTTTATTACCTTGCTTGGGGTGAAATGTTTTTTAAAAAAGTATTCATTGTCATATACGAGGATTCATGCTTTTTTTTTTAGTAAAAGTTGACTAAAGGTTAACTTTTAGTAAAAAAAAAAGGAAGAAAAAGCTAAGTTCAAATTCCTGTCGATTTTATCGTATTGTAGTCTATTTACTACGCGTAGCTTTGATGTGACACAAGGCCTAAACTATGGAATACCCAGTGAGGATCGAACTCACACGTACTTAAACTAGCGAGACATGCCTGCGAACCATTACATTAAGTCATTGTGTTATAGGTTAAACAAAAAGTTAAAATAGCTCCCTGTCCAGAAGGACAAATTTGAATTGAAAAATGTGGAGAGGTCAACTGAAAAATACTTCATTATCTTTCCCAAGATGTCAGGCCAATTCAGAAATAATAACGAAAAGGAATTTGTCAAGAGACGTGAATACATGTGTCCGGAAGGCATTTTAAATATAATTTTTTTTGCTACGCATCTTATCACTCTCCGATATTTCCAGAGTTGCTTTTCATAATTTTGTTTGTTTCAGTGTATATTTTATTTGCCATGGGTTGTGTTTCCTGGTACTATCTTTTGTATTCTTCAAATCCCTTGATTGCTGAGTTGACATCCTCGATTCTGACAATCCTCTTCCGCCATCTTTTTCTTTAGCATGTAGCCTGACGACATCTTCTCTCTTAGGTATTCATTCCTTTAATTAAGTTTCTGCAGCAGAATTTCTTCAACACTACTCCTGCTATAAGAATGGCGTGGTCAAGACGTTCTTATTCTCCTAAAATTTTGTTGCTTGGTTTCCTTTATATGGTGCCGTGTCTTTTCAAGACGTAGGCGATTATGGCTCTCCACAATTTCCTATCATTCATAGCTCTTTATAAATTTTATCTTTTTGTTATCTCTCCTAAACCATGTTCCGCCGTTTATTTACGGAAGATCACTAAATATTTTTTTCATTGTCACTCTTGCCGTCAATCTGTCCAGTGTGTATCAGTTTTTCCAAGCCTTCTTTCCTCATTATATGCCCTAGAAATTTTAACTCTCTCTTCCTGATGTTATGTATAAGTTTCCGTTTCGTTTCAGTTTTCTATAAAACTTCATCGTTGCTCACATATTCGATCCATGGTATCCTCAACATCCTTCTGCAGAACCTCATTTCTGTTGCTTTAAGTCTGTTCTTCATCTTTGAGGAGATTGTCCAGCATTCACTGCCATGTAGGAAGACAGTTATCACGTAACAGTTCAGTACACTTTGTTTCTAACGAAATTTTCTTAATACTCTGCATTGCTTTTGGAATACACCTTTGGCTATCCTAATGCACCTCCAGATTTTCAGTGAGAAGAAAGGACTCAACATAAATTGCAAGACAACGGAATGCATGGTTGTTAACAAAATGGACAACCCAACATTCAAATTACAAATTGGCGATGCCAAAATCGGACAAGTATAAAAAATTAAATATCTATGAAGTGTTTTAACAGAAGACGGAAAATGCGACACTGAAATTCGAAGGTGTATTGGGATAGGGAAAGATGCTTACCAAAAGCTAAGCAAAGTATTAAGAAACTGAAAAAATCCGTTAGAAAATTATAAAAAAGGAGTACTGAACTGTTATATAGCAATAAAGGCTGGACAATCTCGTCCCAGATTAAGAACAGACTTTATGCAAAAGAAATGTGTTTCAACAGAAGGATGCTGAGAGTAACATGGACTGAACATGTGAGTAATGACGAGAACATGGAAACAAAAAGAACACTTTTACTTAATAACAGAAAAAGGCAGTTGAAACTTCTAAGGGACATGATGAGGAAAGAAAGCTTGGGAAATTTGATGCGTGCAGGATAGATTTAACGTAAGAGTGACAGAGGAGAACACCGTCCTGGGTATGACAATAAACTAAATCCAACAACAAAGCCTCTTTTGAGTAGCATTGAGCCACCTCTTAATTGTTGGTTTTCCCAGCTCCACCTTGACCCGGCATGGTAGCACTCGTTTGGGTCCCAACTATGGACAAATAGTTAACCCCCTACCTGACTCAAAACGCTATGTAATTGTAAAATAGGTTTTAATACCAGAAATACTTTAAAAAAATTATTACCAGCAATAAAAATTTTGTCGACATTAAATAACACATTGAGGTGTTGATATGCCGTAAAAAGAAACCAAACCAGACGGGGACAACAACGCGTAAGACATCTAGCGATCTTGAATAAATTGATAGCGGAGCGAAGTTTAGGAGAGACAAGAAAAAAGACAAAACTTATTAAGAGCTACAAAAGGAGAGGAAATTGTGGAGAGCCATGATTTCCAACGTCCTGAAGGGAGACGGTACACAGAAGAAGCCTGGAATTTGAACTCAAATTATTGAACTTTCTTCCCTGCTAACCATTACGCGAGCGGTCATCAGTCTCCTAACAATTAGATTGATTGATTCGCTTTTTACGGCTTCTTACCACTTAGAAAAAGGATATGAAATTTTAGGGCTCAAGGCTTCAACTGACAGAAACAGTAAGTCACACGTATGAGGTTCATAGGAAGAATTAAATTCATTAATTAGTTACATCAAACTCTGTCTTCCGTTTTACTAAATGATATCGAGAGTCGAACATACGAGAAGGCCACAGAGGGGTTAAGGAAAATTTATTCGTATTTTTTGTGAACTTGAGTACGCACTCCAAGATAGATAGATATAAACAGATATAGATAGCCATGTAAACAGATAGATAGATAGATAGATAGATAGATAGATAGATAGATAGATATGAACAAATGTATATAGTCATACCAACTGAGTGATAGATAGTTATGAACAAATGTATATAGTCATACCAACTGAGTGATAGATAGATATGAACAAATGTATATAGTCATACCAACTGAGTGATAGATAGATATGAACAAATGTATATAGTCATACCAACTGAGTGATAGATAGATATGAACAAATGTATATAGTCATACCAACTGAGTGATAGATAGATATGAACAAATCTATATAGTCATACCAACTGAGTGATAGATAGTTATGAACAAATCTATATAGTCATACCAACTGAGTGATAGATAGATATGAACAAATGTATATAGTCATACCAACTGAGTGATAGATAGATATGAACAAATGTATATAGTCATACCAACTGAGTGATAGATAGATATGAACAAATGTATATAGTCATACCAACTGGTGATAGATGGTTATGAACAAATGTATATAGTCAACCAACTGAGTGATATAGATATGAACAAATGTATATAGTCATGCCAACTGAGTGATAGATAGATATGAACAAATGTATATAGTCTTTACCAACTGAGTGATAGATGGTTATGAACAAATGTATATAGTCATACCAACTGAGTGATAGATGGATATGAACAAATGTATATAATCATACCAACTGAGTGATAGATAGATGAACAAATGTATATAGTCAACAAATGATATATGAACAAATGTATATAGTCATACCAACTGAGTGATAGATAGATATGAACAAATGTATATAGTCTTACCAACTGAGTGATAGATGATATGTATATAGTCAACCAACTGAGTGATAGATAGATATGAACAAATGTATATAGTCTTACCAACTGAGTGATAGATGGATATGAACAAATGTATATAGTCATACCAACTGAGTGATAGATAGATATGAAAAAATGTATATAGTCATACCAACTGAGTAATAGATAGATAGATATGAACAAATGTATATAATCATACCAACTGAGTGATAGATAGATATGAACAAATCTATATAGTCATACCAACTGAGTGATAGATAGATATGAACAAATGTATATAGTCATACCAACTGAGTGATAGATAGATATGAACAAATCTATATAGTCATACCAACTGAGTGATAGATAGATATGAACAAATGTATATAGTCATACCAACTGAGTGATAGATAGATATGAACAAATGTATATAGTCATACCAACTGAGTGATAGATAGATATGAACAAATGTATATAGTCATACCAACTGAGTGATAGATAGATATGAACAAATGTATATAGTCATGCCAACTGAGTGATAGATAGATATGAACAAATGTATATAGTCTTACCAACTGAGTGATAGATGGTTATGAACAAATGTATATAGTCATACCAACTGAGTGATAGATAGATATGAACAAATGTATATAGTCATACCAACTGAGTGATAGATAGATATGAACAAATGTATATAGTCATACTAACTGAGTGATAGATAGATATGAACAAATGTATATAGTCATACCAACTGAGTGATAGATAGTTATGAACAAATGTATATAGTCATACCAACTGAGTGATAGATAGATATGAACAAATGTATATAGTCATACCAACTGAGTGATAGATAGTGTTGTGGTATATTCTCTCTAAAGAGTCTCTTCCTTCTACTATAAGTTTAGTAGGAGAGGAGGCCTTGAGGGAACACTGCTAGACTGTTCATCTGTCAAACTCTCTGCCTTGAGCGAAAAGGAACCCGGACGGTGCTTTGCCGAAGGGCAAAATTTCGTCCGGGGAGGTAGACAGGCCCTGAACCCCTTTATGCGGGTTCTAAAAGAATATTTTTTAGGCGAGCCTACGGGCTCGGAGATTCCACGGCAAACTCGGCCTTGTGCCAGATACATCTCCGTCGGGTACTGTTAAAGATTAACAGTCGAACAGATTGTTCAACTGACGAACTTTCTGCCTCGAGCAGATAGGAACCCGGACGAGGCTTTGCCGTTTAAGGGAATGTCCGAGAAATTTTCATAGAAAATATGCGTCATAAACATTTTTATAAACATAAAAAATAATTATCTGACTTTGTCCCTTTCATAATGTATGACGTCATTTGTTTACATTTGGATACGCATTGAGCAGATATGAATGAATGAGGGAAAATCATGGAGAATTGTGCTTAAAAACAGTAAAATCGACCTTGCTAACCGAACGTTCCTCTGTGGCCCAATCGGTTAAGGCACGTCATGCTATATGATGGTTCCGTATAGGATACAGGTTCGATTCCTGTCCGGGGACGCATATTTTCTATGAAAATTTCTCGGACATTCAGACCGGTAAATGTTGTTAATACTGTTTATTATAAACATAAAAAGTTTCATAATGTATATATATATATATATATATATATATATATATATATATATATATATATATTCAGGAAAGTTCTCGATACCTTTCCTCTACATGACCAGCGTGAGTTTGTGTGTATGTACATATGTATTTCATGTGTACTTATATGTAGACAGATAGATAGATAGATCGCCTTATTTTAAAAAAATTATGTAGGTCCTGTTCAAGATTTTATTTCATAAACTCTTGGTGGCTTATTTAAAGCCGAGACATATTTGGGATTTTAAAATTAATTCTTTTTTGGCGCGATTCTTTTATCTGATTCTTGGCACTTTCTGAAACACTTTCACCTGCTGGTGCCAACAACTACTTTACTCACAGAGAAACTTTAAGTATGAAAACAATGTTAAGACTTCCGTTGAAGCTATAAATCAACTCATAAAACACTTTTTATTGCCTAGCTTGTCTATTATAAGTCTGCTTTTTGAAGACAGATTTCGTCATTGACCTTCGACAGTCAGATTGTTAAGAGATAAATAATTAGTGTTATGTGCCTTTACAATCGGCAACAGGTTTATTATGTTCTACAATTATTTTTCAGTAGTTTTTTTTTTGCAAAGAATTATGTAGATGTTGCTTCCTATTAAGAATTTACAGCTCGAACAGAGTTACTGCTTTTCTTTTTTTTTTTTCTTTTCAGTTATTTCTCTTCTGAATTTCACCTGCATCGCAAAAGTTTTCATCTGAATCCACACCCATTTGGGTAGGGGATTACTAAATATATATTTGCTTCGGTATCCACTGTAGCAACAGTTAGCATATTGAATCTGCAACCCTATACGTCAACATGGAGATTGCAGAGTTAAGAGAGCAACCGACACTTGGTAACCCCGAGGAAAATGAAACGGCATCGCTGAATACGTGAATGCATAATTTCCATACGTTTCTCCCATAAATTTACATTTTTTTTTTGCAGTCGAGGCCCTGCTTTGGCTTTCGCATAAATACCATTCGGAAAGGTATGAATCCATCTGTTCTAAAAAAAAAAAACCAAGCTAGGGGCCAATAGTAAAGTATAATTGAATCTCTAGATTTGGTTAACAAGTTTAGGAAACGAAAATTCGGAATTCAAATCAGTTTGGGTGTGGAGCTACAAACACCGCTCTGTTAGAAATTAAACTACTTCCCATGGATACCAAAGCAGCAACAACTAGCATGTTTGCCATTTACCCCACATTGGAGTCTACAGGGTTAAAATAAATTAAAAAAATATATATATATATATATATATATATATATATATATGATCGTGTGTTATCTAATAAAGAAGTCTGTAAGACACGTTTTCCTTTTTCATCTTATACTATCTGCTTCTGTCTTTGAAGAGAAAGGTTATTATTAAACACAATGCTGACAGCTTTATATTTTTAAAATTATCCTTCATGAGATCTTTTCTATTCTCAAAACTTTATAAAGATCTCTTTTCTCTTCTTGAGTACTGGTTGGAAGAGAGACACCTTTTTTGTTTGTTTGTTTTGCTTTTTTTTTTTTCAGTGACTTCTCTCCTAAGTTTCAGCTGCGTTATAGAGCTCGTCAAAGAATTGCAACGCATCAATTTCCGACGTTTCATAAATTCAAATACGTCTTGGTAAAAAAAAATAAATAAATAAAAAAATAAATAAAATTAATCTACCGAATGATGTTTTTCAGATATAGCCGGTTGTCTTGGATGCCATCTTTTATTCTAGGAAGGGCACCAGATGGGAATAAAATTCTCATTATCCATACCAAACTCCCAAGTCCGATGATTGTTCACGTCAACAGCCTAAACCAGGTCGCTTCTACTATGTAAAGCGGCATGTGCATCGTCTACTTTTGTAAGATCGTGATCGAAATAGAATTCGCTGTTACTAATTCGCTTAGTTCAAAATCCGAATCTTACAGAAATTTCTCGGTATGAAGTGACTGATACGTCTTACATCATCGAGTTTCCCTGGGAGCAACCTCAATGGAAAATGTAGCAAAAACAGTTGAATTTACTGTCAGAATAATGAGAAACGTCTATGCAAAATTCTTCTAGGGTATGGAGTGCTTACGGTCACATCACGTTGAAACACCGATCGTCGAAGTTAACCAACGTCGAGCCTGGTCAGTACCTAGATTAGTGACCGTTGGGGAATACTAGGGACTGTAAGCTTGGATGTGTCTGTGGTATAATGGATAATGGCTCGAAATTGATAATCGGAGAAATGAGCTCGAAATGACCCAACGGAATATACACGCTTAGGCGATCAGTCATATATCCTTCGATACATGACTGACGAGACAGATTTTGTTTCCTGCAGTAGGTTGCCATTTCTTTTGTGCGATAACGGTTTTTTTATAATTTGGAAATAAATTTGGGGATAATCGAAATTACGAAATCCAGCGAAAGTCAACCATGAAATAAAAAAAATATTTTTTAGTACGGAAAGTAAGGACCTACGTTCATCAAACTGTCTTTAAGTGACGACAGAAGAATTATCTTTGAACTTCTAAAAGGCAAGCTTAAATATTAATGCAATACTTAAATGCAGTGAACATTTTTGAGTTCTTTATTGATGCCTATTATCGTTGGGACGATTATTTTTACGAACAGTTTCTGCAATCTCTTAGAGCGGCCAAAAAGAAAACTGTAAGCGCATTAGAAAAATTAAAAGAAAACTTATAAGATTTTCCTTTTATTAGCATATTGAATGAATCATGTATAATAGAAAGTTTGCTATAATATATATTGTATTTTTATAGATATATTTTATTTATATCTGAATCTTTACACACACACACACACACACACACACATATATATATATATATATATATATATATATATATTTGATCCTAACTCATATAATAATAATAATAATAATGGACTCTCCCCGTCGGTTTCGACGTATGAGGATCTGACAGCTTTCTTGATTCAGTTAGGAAATTGTGTGCGATAATCTTAAGTGGCATTTAAGACCCGCTAGTGATTTACAAAGGAGGCCACATATGGAGCAAGTGTGGGGATTGTGAGATGAGATCACTGTTAGATTGGCTGACCTTTTAGATCTTTCTCTCGCTTCTTGAAGATGATTCAGACAAGCAGATTGAATATATATATATATATATATATATATATATATATATATATATATATATAAGCTAGGATCAAATATAGATCAAATATGTGACGGAATCCGACAGAATGATAAGATAAAGAACAAATTGGAATCCTTTATCAATCTAACATGATTCACTCTTATTAAAGCTTCATCTAAGAAAAGGTATGGATAAAAAGAAAAAAAAATCTTGTATATAAAACCACCAAAGTCTACATCTACCAGACATACATAAAAACGCACACACACGAACGCACATACAGACACACACACTCATTAAGAATAAACATTCTTATCTGAATCCCATATAGAACAACTGGAACTAGTATACACTTAAATACATAAAGTAATATTTACGGTGTTTTAGTTGCGTTTGCAATCAGTCTTTTTTTTCCTTGCAACTTCTAATAGACGTGTCGTCTGTCTTTCAATACGGAGCGCCACAAATTATACAAACGTTTGTTGAACAAGTTGAATGCACGTGAAACATGATTAGCCACTGGAACTCAGACAACACAAAAGTAAAAAAAAATACCAGAGTTTCTTTCTTCTTTTTTTCCACATATCTCATTCTCTTGTGAAGCTTTAATAAAAGTGAAACATGTTAGATAGATAAACGTTTCCTTTGTTCTTTATCATATATATTTTCCCTATTTCACCTTTCTTAACAAAATTACTGCTCTCCCAAACAAACGTACACAACAATATCGTAAAATCAAAAAGAAAATGGTTGAATCCGCCAACACAGTTGTAATGACAATATTCTCCACACATGACAATAACTGACGTTATTTTAAGTTAACAATATGAAAATCGCGTTCTCTACATTCCTCCAGTTGCTAAGAACATTCTGTTTTTTGGTATTATTAGTTACTTTCTTTAATTAAATTCATTTCGTTTTTTGCTTTGAGAAAGTCCACATTGGACGAAACGCGTCAGCAATAACTACAGTTTTTATATATATATATATATATATATATATATATATATATATATATATATATATATATAGGGCAGTGTGTGTGTGTGTGTAACGAATGCACGGCCGCAATTTTCGACGGATTTGCACCAAAATTTACATGCACATGCTCCAAGTTAGTGAGAAGGCCAAGACCGACTTCGCATTTCCCAACTCCCATCGATAGTGGAAATAATCGATTTTTTCATGCTTCTACGGCAGTTTTCATGTAGTTTGCGGCCATTTTCTACTAGCCAGAGTGAGAGCCAATAGCTTGCTGTCACGAATAGGCAGGAAGATTCTATTGGCCAGCGTGAGAACCAACAGCAGACTGACACGAATGTTAACTAGCATGCTAGCATGCAAAAAAATCGATAGCTGTATTCGTTACAAGTGGGAAAAATTTAAATCTGCATGGCACTTTACTCCAATTGGCTCATTCGCTTTCTTAAACTCAACGTTGATTCTGATTCCGTAGAACTGGGTTGGGTGTGAAAAAGTATTTGTTGTTAACATTCTTTTTTCATTCAGTTTTTCCAGTTACGAGTCCTTTTTAAAGCTGATCGTTTTGTGTTCATTTTGTTTAGTTCTTTTTTCGTTAACAAATTTAATGTTTAGTATAGAGCTTCGAAAAAATTTGCAGTGTGAGATAGGCAAGAAGTAAGGCATGTAACAACATCAGCACGGAAAGGGCACTCCTTTAAAGGCAAGGAAGGGCAAAAATATTTAAGGTCAAGTGATAGCGATTGCTGTATGAATCGTACGATTTTTGAATCAAGCACGGGCAACGCCGGGCAACGCCGGGCCATGCTGCTATTTTATATATATATTTGCGCGCATGCGTGTGTGTGTGTGTGTGTGTACACATAGGGCACGATGGATAAATTGTCTAAATTACGCTCAAAGGAAAATAACACTCGCATCTCATTTTTAACAGATATATTTACACAAAAATATCTTGAAATACTAAAGAGTAAATGTATTCAATAAAATTGCCATTGACTTCAACCACGGCCTCAATACATCTTCAGAACCGCCTGCAGATCTTATGTCCGGTTTCCTTGTTTATGTCGGTGAGTGCTGCCATAATTCTTGCTTTCAGTTTATCTTTGGCGTTACAAGGAGTTTTGTTGGTCTCTCACTCAACTGCACCCCACACATAATAATCAGTCTGCAGTCTAGGGAGTTAGGTGGCCAATAAGGGTTGATGTGGTCTCACAAATTGTCTAACAACGACGGCTGGCTTCTCCTCTGTGTTCGGTATTGTTCATAATCATTTTGCCAGACATAAGTTCTTCTAGCAGCCACCCTTTTGACCCAGGGCAGCACTGCCTCTTCAAGGCACTTGATGTAGGAATCCGTATTCAGTGTGGAGCCCTGTGGGAAGGCATTACGTCACCATCGTTAGTGATCACACCAAACCCCTTCATAATCGCCATTAAACTTATCCAACTCTTTCCGAGTCCTCTTCACTGATTGACACCCAAACAATCTGAAATGTTCCGATTCGGCCTTCCGGTGCGAATGCCAGCATGTCGTTTCGGGCTGAGTGAATTGCATTCTCACGGACGGTGTTCAACTGGCCCTACTATACTGTGCAGTTGACAAAATGGAAACAAACAACGCGCATGCGCGAAATTAAAATATAAAATGGCGATAATTTACACATCGCAATGTGTGTGTTTAATTATGAAATCAGTTGTCTAGCATCTTTAGGAATGAAAATATCAAGAACACGAAGACATAAATCAATTATTCGGCAGAAGAATCTTTAGACGACCATGGCTCCACTTTAAATTCATTTTCATAGTAAAAACAATTTCCAATGCATTTTCATAATAAAATCCTTTCCAATGCATTTTCATAGTAAAATCACTTTCCAATGCATTTTCATAATAATATCCCTTTCAATGCAATGCAATTTTCATAATAAAATCCCTTTCCCATGCATTTTCAATAAAATTTTCATTTTCATAAAAATCACTTTCCAATGCATTTTCATAGTAAAATCCTTTCCAATGCATTTTCATAGTAAAATCCCTTTCCAATGTATTTTCATAGTAAAATCCTTTCCAATGCATTTTCATAGTAAAATCCCTTTCCAATGCATTTTCATAATAAAATCACTTTCCAATGCATTTTTAAAATCACTTTCCAATGCATTTTAAAACCCCTTTCCAATGCATTTTCATAATAAAATCACTTTCCAATGCATTTTCATAGTAAAATCCCTTTCCAATGCATTTTCATAGTAAAATCCCTTTCCAATGCATTTTCATAATAAAATCCCTTTCCAATGCATTTTCATAATAAAATCCCTTTCCAATGCATTTTCATAATAAAATGCCTTTCCAATGCATTTTCATAATAAAATCCCTTTCCAATGCATTTTCATAATAAAATCACTTTCCAATGCATTTTCATAGTAAAATCCCTTTCCAATGCATTTTCATAATAAAATCACTTTCCAATGCATTTTCATAGTAAAATCACTTTCCAATGCATTTTCATAATAAAATCCCTTTCCAATGCATTTTCATAGTAAAATCACTTTCCAATGCATTTTCATAATAAAATCCCTTTCCAATGCATTTTCATAATAAAATCACTTTCCAATGCATTCTCATAATAAAATCCCTTTCCCATGCATTTTCATAATAAAATCACTTTCCAATGCATTTTCATAGTAAAATCACTTTCCAATGCATTTTCATAATAAAATCCCTTTCCAATGCATTTTCATAGTAAAATCCCTTTCCAATGCATTTTCATAATAAAATCCCTTTCCAATGCATTTTCATAGTAAAATCACTTTCCAATGCATTTTTCATAATAAAATCACTTTCCAATGCATTTTCATAGTAAAATCACTTTCCAATGCATTTTCATAAAATCACTTTCCAATGCATTTTCATAATAAAATCACTTTCCAATGCATTTTGATCGTAAAATTACTTTCATCTGCACAGTAAAATCACTTTGTAATGCCTTTTCATAATGTTGTAACCTAGGAAGGGTGACTGAATGAGGAATAACCAAGACAGGTTGGAAATGAAATGGTAATCTTGATAATATCAACAAAATACAATACTCACCAGCGGCGTGAGGTAGGTAAACAACTGCTAGTGGTGAACTACTTAGGCAGCATATTACCCCCACTTACAATAGTGTACAACGTATTTATGAGGATTGGTACATAACCATTAGAGTTCATAGGTACGGTATATAACACATATTTTAAAAAAATCAAAAATATCACTTATACACTTTCGTTTATTAAATATTGAATTGTATCACTTCATGTTCTCCATAACATGCTTGACTTTTCAGCTAACCTAATGAATATTTATGAGCGTCCCAATACCTAAAAAATTTGAAAACTTGTAACATTTTTGCTCTTGTATATAAATATTTTTGACAAAATAAAATCCTCGCATTTGCCTTGATAAAGTCCCTTAGCGGATGAAAGGCGTCAGCTAAGATGAATTGTTCTTTTTGCCTTTATTCATAATGAACAAGACAAAAAACAATGCAAAGAATCAGCCGAACGTGCGGTGAAAAGGACAATCATTTAGTTAAACAGACAGAAGGAATCTTAAGCAAAAAGAATTCGGTCAATAGTTTAGACAACTCTTGAAATCATCAAGTAGAAATTGAACGATATAAATAGTTTATGCATGAGAACTAAATAGGAAGCAGACACAGTGGTTATCGCAAAATGAGAGATAAGTGTCAACACAAAAACTATTAGGTCATCAAGTACACGTTGTGCGGCCTCGACACCCAATCATTTTTAAGAAGGAAAAAAATAAATCCTGTTAAATTGTAGTTGGGAGGACAAAAATAAATTTTTATTTTCTAAAAACGAAAACAGACTAACAAAGTATAAAAAAAAGTGTTACATGTCTTCTCTCCAAATCTGAAAAAAAGAACTTTGTACATGTTGAAAGGCGTCGTTTCTCCAAATCTGAAAAAAAGAACTTTGTACATGTTGAAAGGCGTCGTTTCTCCTCACAAATTAGGAACAAACTCGTGTTGCAAAGATGAACAAATCATGTTATAAAATGTTGTCTCTATTTTCGCAGCATGAATACATAATGCTATGAAATGTTGTCTCTAATCCCAAATCAAGAACACATCATGTTATAAAATATTGTCTCTACTCCCTGAACATAAACACATCATATTATAAAATGTCTATGTTGCAAAGTTTTTCTGATGTTGAACAGCTTCGCTTATCACTTTTGTTATGTCAAACGAAAGCTCGTTATCACTTCAAAAAGTACGCATTGTACTCGAGACTTCCTAGACGCCGGTACAGGTAGTAAGGCCTTCCAATAACATTCACATTAGTAATACTTGTTCAAGTAGTAATTGCCAAATAGTATAATGATCAGAAGAGAATCGTAATCCGTATAGTCGTAGAGAGAGTGAACGTATAGTAAAAGTGGATAGACAAGAAGGTTGAACAGTGAATACTTAGTCAACACGCTACTTTGTATTTATTCACTTCTTCACGTTATCTACTTAATAATGGAATCACCGTGTTACTCACGGCCGATCTAGTTTCAAACCACAGTGTTGGCAACGAAACAAAAGGCTTGTCTTTTCACAAAACATGAACACGTCATGTTGCAAAATGCTGTCTCTACTCACAAACACATCATTCCTCTACGGTGTCTTTGAAAGCTCAATGCCTCTATAAAAACAAAACTTCGTTCATGGGCCGTTTATAGTAAATAACTAGCAATCCGCGGTGCATACTAATTGGAAAAGAGGAAGGGAACTTAGCCTCAAATTTTTATCACCTACAGTAGTATTTTAATAAGAAAGTGTAAAACTTTGCATTTTGCGTCGCATTGTTACAGGTGATGAAAAATGGGTTTTGCGTGGCAACGAAAACCAAAAAGTCAGTGGTTATCACAAGATGTAATATTAGTTCCAACACCAAAACCAGGACCCCTTCCATAGAAGTCATTGCTTTGTATTTGGTGAAATAGGAAAAGTATTGTCCATTAGAAGCGATCAAATATGTATACATATCCGATTTATAACTGTTGGAATTATTATGTCACTATCGGAAAGTATGAGAATGTCAACTGAACATTATATTGTGTATATTCAACAAAAGGTACACCCCCGCTCCACTATCCGGACAATAAATAAGACCAATAGCGTATAAAAATTACAGAAGTCATGTCTTAAACAATAAGCAACTTTTCAAATATTAATTCCGCTCCATTATCCGGACTAGAAATAAGACCCGTACTCTTGCCCAACTCTTGGAATGTCAATAGCGTATAAAAATAAGAGAAGTCATGTCTTAAACAATAAGCAACTTTTGAAATATTAATTCCATTCCATTATCCGGACTAGAAATAAGACCCGTACTCTTGCCCAACTCTTGGAATGTCAATAGCGTATAAAAATAAGGAGAAGTCATGTCTTAAACAATAAGCAACTTTTGAAATATTAATTTCATTCCATTATCCGGACTAGAAATAAGACCCGTACTTTTGGCCAACTCTTGGAATGTCAATAGCGTATAAAAATAAGAGAAGTCATGTCTTAAACAATAAGCAACTTTTGAAATATTAATTCCATTCCATTATCCGGACTAGAAATAAGACCCGTACTCTTGCCCAACTCTTGGAATGTCAATAGCGTATAAAAATAAGAGAAGTCATGTCTTAAACAATAAGCAACTTTTGAAATATTAATTCCATTCCATTATCCGGACTAGAAATAAGACCCGTACTTTTGGCCAACTCTTGGAATGTTAATAGCGTATAAAAATAAGAGAAGTCATGTCTTAAACAATAAGCAACTTTTCAAATATTAATTACTCATCACGTCATTACGTAAAGGATTTGCAACAAAAAGTGAGAACGTCAGGACATTTCTCAGAATGTCTATGAATCTATAACAGAAGGTAACTTAAATAAAAAAAGAATGAATAGTTAGCATTTCTTATCTTTTTTATATTCCAACTAATTTCATTACTTTTGTAGTTATTGTCATAAAGTTCCGGTTGGGTAACTTTCAGAAAGCTAAACCATCTAAAAGTATATAGAGTACAGACTTAGTTTAAACAGTGTGACCAATAACTGTGAAGTACTAAAAAAAAGAATGAGTAACCCGTAGGCATTGAGAAAACAATTTAGAGCTATCTACTCGTCGTAGAATGTTATCAAGATCGACAGATACCTGAAGAACAATAACCGAAACGTTGTGATAATAAAACCAAATACGAAAACACGAGTCTGAATGTTAATAATGGAAATAAAATGAATAGTCTTGACTAAATCTTTGAATAATAATGATTGTTCTCAAAATTCAAGAATATAATTTCAATGCCTCAACTAATAATTACAAATACTAATTCCATTGCCCGAGTAATTTCTGACATTTTAATGACACGAGTCATAATCGAAAGAATAATGCGATCAGTTGCCCAGATAATGTAAATGATTCATTTAAAATGTACAGACGATGTGTATAAACAAGGCGAACAAGATCGGAAGTTTCTCTTATTGACAACACCAGGACTTCGAAAGTTTCTTTCATTGACAAGACAATGTCACCAAAAGTTTCTTTGATTGACATGACCAAAACTCCAAATGTTTCCAGCATCTTTAGCTATGGTACGGATATAAGAGTACAATTTGAGACTTGCAGTCAGCCTTGAACCTAATAGACATTGGAGTCATGGAGCCCTATTGACAAAACGAACGCGAGTTACAGTCGGGGTGCATTTAGAGCTTGCTCGGTGGTGTTGAATAGTCATTTGTTTGTTTTGGAAGTATTCAATGATGCAGGCCAGTTTTTTTTTTCCCACATTGATCTGTTGGCGTTAGATTAATAGAACCACCAGCTGCGAAACTAGCATTTCTGGTTAAAAGTCTGCTGGATATAGTGCAACATGATCTTCGTTTCTAAATCGAAAACACATGAGGAATCCAAAATCTATCTTTTCAGGTTTTCCAAATTAAACTCTGAAATGCAGTATAAATAACAAAATGGCGAAAACAGATGTTATACTAATTCGAGACGTAGTTTCCAACCATTCAACCTTGCTTCTCCTTTGGTTGGTTGACTAACAATTCATAGCAGTTTCCTACCATTCAACCTTGCTTCTCCTTTGACTATTTGACTAACAATTCATAGCAGTTTCCTACCATTCAACCTTGCTTATCCTCTGCTTGGTTGACTAACAATTCATAGCAGTTTCCTACCATTCAACCTTGCTTCTCCTTTGGTTGGTTGACTAACAATTCATTACAGTGGAACATGTAATTACTTTCTGAACAGCCTAATAATGAAATAATTCCAGACTTAGTTTTCTACAATTCAATCTTGATTCTACCTTGGTTAGTCGACTTACAAATACTAGGTTGAGTCAAAATCTTTTTTCCTATTTGAAGCTTAAATTAATACTTCAGGCAAATTACATACATTTATCCATCAAAATATATCCCATATTATTCGATTGTCTGTTGCCACCAATTCTAAGCTGATACTATTTGGCTGGTTTAGAGTAATAAAAAAAAAGCTCCCTGCACCCGTTTTCAACCTCATCCACATTGTTGAACCTCCGTCTGCGCTGGAAATGAACCATGACTCGGAAAATGTTGTAATCTGATGCTGCAAGGTCTGAATTGTAGGCAGGTTGAGGCAGCGTAAAATAGCTCTAAATGCATTTTTTCGCCACATTATCAACGCTGTAAAATAAAATAAAAACAAACAATTACCAGGGGAGCTAACCAAATTTCGTTGACTAGGGGGGGTACTGTCACCCCTAGGACCACCAGCAGCTTTTGCGACCGGACAGGGTACTGTTTTTCGTTGTAGACGTGTCAGTCTCTGCGATTTTTATGGCAAGTCAGAATTTTCAACGTTGTGTTCAATAAAAGCGTTTGCTTTTGATCGTTAAACAAAACACTGGTAGTGTCCGTTATCATGCCATGTAAGGTAATCAGATGTGATTCACGTTGGAAGTGGAATTGTGTTGCCAGCATGGTTTCAGTTAAATTTGTTTATTTTGAATCTTGACTAGTTCTAACCCGATGCCTGTTGAGCTGTGGTCCGGAGAAGATGTGAATCACTCTTCCGCCACCGGCCAGTGATGCCCACCTTTAAAAGGAAGGAAACGATTGGCCGTCCAAGGAATTCACGGCATCCGGTCTCAATAGGCAGCACACAGCATGTCCACCGCTCTTCCATGCGTTCGGATCGCAGCGATTCGTTGCGAATCCTCTTTGTTCTCCTCCCATGGAAATGTTAAGTCTACTAAGAAGGCACACTTCTTTGAAAACGACCACGTTACAAATACCAGGTCGTGCGTCTTTCTGGACGATGTCTACCAGAAATTGTAGAAGTATTGTAATATCCACTTACACTTTCCAATACCTGGATGCATTCTGTAATTTGACTTTAAAATCGGACACTATTTTCCGAACAAACTAATAGGAAGAATAGATTTAAAACATTTAAAGTTCATAGAGATAAGTGTGAATCTGATATTTTTGTCTTCTTTCGATGATTTCAGTTTTTGTTGAACTCGGTTTATGTCTGTGTAGGTAGAAATTATAACACAGAATTCAAAACGACTGAACGCCGGCGGAAATATTAAGGCGATAACACGGCGTGGGCTAGGTTGCGCTAAGTTTTTTACTTACGTATTGGCGAATGAAAAAGAGAAATGTGATAGATTTCTGGCGCGTGCCATGGTTTAAATACTGGCTAGTAGTGACGTCATTGTTTCCAATAGCAACACTGGTTATAAAAACAAAGGAATTAAATTTTATATTTAAAAAGCATTTTTTTCACTACCTTTGAATACTTTTAGACTCTAATCCCGTGTACACTTGGACCTCTTATATTAAAAAGCCTTCAGCTATATTCAAAACGAGGGTGCGCTGTTAGGTGGGGCACAAGGCCGTAAATATGGAGCATTAAATGCGAATTAAACTCAGTCGTAATTAACTTTACACCAAGCAGAAGTGCTCCAGTGATATTACTAAGTGTATCTTAGGCTTGACACAAGGCTATAGATAGTGAGCACCAGGCAAAGATTGAACTCAGTTCTAATTGACTTTGCACCACGTCCAAGTGCCCTTGTGATTTTCTAAACGTAGGTTAGGTGTGGTACAAGGGCATAAATATGGAGCACCCAGTGAGGTTGAATTCAGTCGAAATTGAGCTTACAAAGCGTGCTTGCTAACAATTAGACAAAGCCGAATTGTTCTCGTGACTAAGCGTGGTTTAGATATGAACAGAGTGCGCAGCAGAATCAGCCCAGAGGTTAGGACAAGAACAGTGTGGATTCATTAAAGACACTGAAACAAGGAACGCGATATTCATGCCCAGAATATTATCAGAAAGACTATGCAAAGGCCTTCGATAAAGTACACCACAAGAATCTGATGGAACTGCTCAGCAACCTCAATATATTCGGGAAAGATATGAGAACAATCAAGAACCTGTACTGGCAGCAAACAACATGCATGCGCATAGGGAACGAGTTTAGTGAATATATAAAAAATAGAAAGGAGCGTAAGGCAAGGTTGCGTCTTCTCACCGGACATGTTCAACCTATACAGTGAGGCAATCCTGAGAAAATTGGATTTAGCATTGGCGGCCACAATATTAACAACATAAGATACGCAGATGACCCAGTACTGGTAGCAGACGCGGAAATGAAATTACAAAATCTCTTACAGAAGGTAGCGTCGGAGAGTGAGAAGAAAGAACTAAGCATAAACCACAAAAAAAACGGAGTGTATGGTCATCAGTAAGAGGATGAGTCCAAAAAGCGATCCTAAGGTCGGGAACACTAGAATCAAGCAGACGCACAAGTTTAAATATAAGGGAAGCGTCTTGACAATAAGTGCGACAGTGAGATCCGTAGGCGCATTGGGATGGCCAAGGACACATTCCAAAAGTTAGGCGAGTAGAGTACTGCGAGACAGGAGGTTTTCTTTGGTAACAAAGAAAAGAATACTGAACTGTTACGGGACATTTGTCCTTCTTTACGGCAGCGAATGTTGGACGATTTCCTCAAAGATGAAGAAGAGACTCGAGGTGACGGGATATGGTTCTACAGAAGGATGCTAAGGATATCATGGACCGAGCGTGTGAGCAACGATGAGGTCTTAGAAAAGTTGCAAACAAATAGGAAGCTTATACTTAATATCAGGAAGAGGCAGCTGGAGTTTCTGGGACACATAATGAGGAAGGAGGGACTGGAGAATCTGATACTCACGGGTCGAATAGAGGGAAAGAGAGACAAGGGAAAACAATGCATGACATGCCTTAAGCAGGTGGATGACAGAACGTTGTCTGGGGGAGGAAGCAGAAGGAAGGAACTTGTTGAGAGCTGCAAGGGATAGAGATTACCTACGCCCTGAAAGGACATGGCACATAAAAAGAACGAAAAGAAAATGGAGCACCCAGTGAGGGTCAAACTCAGTTTAATTGACCTTACAAAACGTTGAAATGCGCTAGTGTTTTATTATACGAAACTTAGGTGTGGCACAAGGCCGCAATATCGAGCATACAGGGAGGTTCGAACTCAGTTATAATTGACCTAGCGAGACGACCTTGCTAACCCCTAAACCATGTCGAAGTAGACATGCAAGATCATAATGAGAGTGTTAATTTGTACGCCCACATCGTACCACATGTTTCATATCTGACTTCGACCAAATGGGCAAAAATAGCTGAAATCACCTTGGCACTTCCTCTTTTGGGGATGAAGTAGTCGCCACCGAAGAAGAGGTACTGACTTAGAGGATGGCCTCTAGAGGCTGGGACTATTATCAATTTTGAAACTCTCGGGTGGGCAGATGAAATATTATATACTGCACTGCGTAACTTAGATATGGCACAAGGCAGCAAGTATAGCAAACTCAGTAAGGATCGAATTTAATTATAATTGATCTACTGAGACAAGCTTGTTAACCGTTACACAACGTTGAAGAATCCATACAGAAAAGAATGAATAGAATGTTTATGTCTAATATCAATAATCATTCGATCTTTTGTAGATAGCTTCATAAAGAATTTTATTGATTGGCTGTCAGAAAGGCTTCTCCCTCGCCATGTCGTCAGAATTTCAGTTGCTGAATTATTTTCTTTTCTTTTAAAATACTTCTTACTTGTCTGAACATTGTTCATTTTAATTATATAATGTGCAAGTTGGTATTAAATTTAAAGCTGGTCGTAAGTGTAGTCGCAATGACGTGACTTCAACACGAAAAGCGTGCAACGAAAAGAAATGAAAGAAGCAGTCTGCGCAAATAAACCGCTGAGCGGGTGTCTGGATGCTGGCCAGAATTATCAATCAACGTCACATTACAGAATTCAATGTTGAGCGACTGTATAGTGAGCGAGATAGTTGCGCATTTCTCGCTGGCGAACCCAATATAAAACCTCGACGAAAAATTGTCTTGCTAGGTCAATTACTAGCGAGTGTGTTCGATTCTGCGCCATACTTTCGGCTTTGTGCCACATCTAGCACTGTGGTGAATAGTCACGTAGAAGCAAGCGAGGTAGAGTGGCTTGCATCTGGTGCAAAAGAAAAATAAGGGTCTTACCTCAACGTGCGACACGTGGCATCGGCAGTTTTGCTCTTGAAAATGGCATTACTCTCTCGTCTAGCGATTCCTGCCGTACATATTTACTTGACCCCTACCCCCCAGCACCACTGAGCCAGGTTGTGACACAAGGTCATTTTTTAACGTGGGGACCCGAGTATTTTCACTCGGGCCGCTGGTCCAAGCTGGTGTTAGCTGGTCATAGCTTGTGCAAGCTGTTAAGAGCTGGTCTAAGCTAGTCATAGCTGGTCTTGGCTTGTCATAGATGGTCCAAGCTGGTCAGAACCGGTCCAAGCTAGTCGTAGTCGTGATACCACCAGCACAGGAACGGAGCCCTGAAGCAGGTAATTATGAAGCGATTTCAGCAGTATGGATATTTACTTGACCCACCCCCACTGATTAAGGTTGTGACACAAGGTCAGTTTTTAATGTAGGAACCAGGGTGTTTTCACTCGGGCCGCTGGTCTAAGCTGGTTTTAGCTGGTCATAGCTTGTCCAAGTTGGTCAGAGTTTTTTCTAAGCTAGTCATAGCTGGTCTTGGGTTGTCATAGCTGGTCCAAACTGGTCAGAGTCGGTTCAAGCTAGTCCTAGTCGTGATACCACCAGCACAGGAACGGAGCCCTGGGGCAGGTAAGTATCAAGCGATTCCAGCAGTATGTGCGTTAACGAGGGGGGTACAGTTTGGCATGTCGTGTGCTGATTGGTCAGACAGGAGGAAGCTATTTACCTGGGTAACTGAGAATAACGCTGATTGGTTGATCGACAGAGGTGTTGACCTGATAAAAGAGGGCTGAAGCAGCGAGAAGGGGAGAACAGATATAAGAAAGGCAAAAACGGCGGATTGAACCAGCGGTATCTTAAACGACGACCGAGTAATAGATTCATTTAAATTACATGCGCTTAGAAAATCACAATAAAACCTAGGATTGCACATTGATAGGCAGGCAAATTTCTGTTTCTCACTTCTTAGAGTGCCTACCGGGGATCCTAAGCACGGCAGAAGGAAGCGATACCTCTCCCTACGTATTAGAAATGGATAGCCAGACAACCTGTATATATGATTTGATTATAGTGGTGAGGGTTTTCTGCAGAACCAACCACACTTGACCAGGTGCACCATGTGCCACAAAGATCCCCAAAGACCCTCCTCAGGTTTTGAATTCAGAGTTTCCTTCTCCTAGACCAGTTGCCATCCAAGGCCTGCCCTGCTTTTTACCCATAACTAGGGAAGAAGTAGAGGTTTCATACCTTTTCCATTCGACTGGAATTCGAACTCGGCTCTGCGATTCCTCAATCCGAGCCGGGATCTATTATTCCATATGGTGGACTCTCCTATCGTGGACGATAAATGAGGATCAGCAGTGGATGAAGCCCTTCGTTTCACAATTATGCATGCTAGCAAGGGCTATTGTTGAGAAAATCTGGTAAAGAAAGATATATTTCATTTTGGGTGGTGGGATTTAAAGTAATCATATAGTAATTCATCGAGCCTAAAATAACCTTAAACAGAATGTACTGGACGGCCGTTTCGTCCTATATGGGACTCATCAGCATTGCGCATCCACTATCGAGAATCGAACCCGAACCATTTCGATACAACGCTAGCGTCATGCCAACTGTACCACGGGCCTCGGTGACGAAGCAGACACAAACTAGACTCGATATAGCGCCGCTACTCAGTCCCGCAGCGGTACTCATCCAAATATACGGATAACCTCGGAACAGTGCCCCAAGAATATATATATATATATATATATATATATATATATATATATATATATATATATATATATATATATATATATATAATGGACTCTTCCGTCGGTTTCAACGTATGAGGATATGACAGCTTAGTTCATTCAGTTATGAAATTTTGTGCGATAATCTTAAGTGGCATTTAAGAAGATAAGAACGAATCAAGGTAAACCACCAGAAAATCCACCCAAGTGATTTGATTAAAATGGCGAAGGCTTGTTCAGAACCAACAACACTTTTCGGAACTATTGATACACTTAGTCGGTGCAAATAAATGCCACAGACGAAGCAGACAATATACCTGAGGATTTTCGTTTAAGAGTTTTCCATCTCCTAGACCAATCGTGTTCTATAACACTAAAGAGCTTGGTCAGCACTGGTAGACACTATTTGCCCATAGCTGGGACCCTAACAGGTGCTACCACCCCGAGTCAGGGCGGACCTGGGAACAAAAGCAATTAAAATGTGTTTCCACGCTCCTCAAATCCTTCAATTTCCCGACGAGAAGACTTGCCGCCGGATCTAGTTTATCGTCATACACAGGACATTATATATATATATATATATATATATATATATATATATATAAGAGAGAGAGAGAGAGAATATGATATATGGATTCCTATAAATATCAGAACAATTTTGCGCAAATGAAAAAAAGTGAAAAAAATACTTTGCGCTCTGACATTTCTAACGCCGAAAATAAATTTTAATTAAAAATTTAAAAACTTTATCGTCCCCACATATTCTGCCCTTCCCTGGTGTTTATAATTATAAACGACGTTTTACGTTTTTATCGCCTCCCTTAGCTGATTAATGTCACCTTCAGCATCCGTGTCCGCCCACTCTTCAGTAGGTATCAGCAATTTTCTGCTTATATTCTTAATTTATCTTTTTTATATACTTATCATTGATGAACGTTTTTTTCCTGTACTTTTGTGCTATATATATATATATATATATATATATAAGTTTTGCCAGCATTTTTACGTTTTTCTGTTTTTTAGGAGTAAGGGAGTACAAAAGTTTTCCATAACTTCCATTGTCCCAAGCGCTTTCAAGACCTTCTATAGCCATTTCCAAGAATGTTTGTTTCTCTCATGTTTTGACTGTTACGTTGTAAGTTATTCTTGTGTTGTTTTGAATACCAGCGTTCCTTCCATCTTTTAACATATTGCATGCGGCTGGAATACGCGTGAGCATCTTTCAAACACAACCTGTGGAAGCTTGGAATGAACGCTCCTATTCAAAACGAGACAAAAAATAAATTACAATGTAACAGTCAAAACAGAGATGGTGCATTATGGGTAGCAAGGTCTATTGTATTATACTAACTGTTATAGCTTTCGGCTCACATATTCACCATCAAAGATGATATTCTGTTATGTTGGTATAGAAGCTTAAAAAAAGCTTAGATCAAGGATAAAAATATCCAAATGTTAGACAAGTGAACACTGAAGTCATCACTCAGAGGCGATATGGGCCAGTGGTGCATTGTGGGTAATCTATTCTGGCGGTTATTTTTGGGGAGTGTCTTGTTTATTCATTTATTTGGGTTAATTTATTTTACTTACTTATTGTATTATTTATTCTTTTCGGTTTTTGATGTTTTATTAACGTAGTAAAAAAAAATGGTGGGATTTGCTTAGTTCGCTTATTTAATAGTTTGTTTTTGGTCTGGGAAGATAATTAAAGCTATTTGTTCGTACAATGTTTAGATTGCTTGCCGTAGTCTATTCTGTTATTTTTGACCTTGGACATTTTCTAATTTATTTATTTGGATTGATTATTTTTATTTGTTTTTGCTTATTTATGCTTATTTTTATTAGTTCTAACGGTTATTTTAGCGGGGGCGACTTGTTACTTTGTTCATCTATTTATTTATTTGGATTAATTTTTATTAGTTTTTTTTATTCATTTACTTATTTTTATTTTGTGTATTTTCATTTACTCTATTTGGTTTTCGATTTTTGAGTAACGTAGTAATGTTTGTTTATCGTTATATAGCAATTATAGCTATTTTTACGCCCAATTTTTGGTTGTTGTTGTCTATTCTAATTTTATTTTGGGGGATTGGTTTGCTAATTTGTTTATTATTATTTACTTTATTTATTTATTTAGGTTGATTATTTTTACTTGTTTTTATGTATTTTAGTTTTTATTTTATTTATCCATTTCGACTGTTCTGTTAACTGTTAATTTGTATATTTTTTGTATGGGTAATTTATTTTATTATTTTTTATGTTATTGTGTTTATTTGTATTTATTCATTTCAGTTTTCGATTTTTAAGTAACGTTGTAAAAAGCCTTTTTTATGTTTGCATTTTGAGATGAGCTCAGATCGTTTATTTAGTAATTTATTTTGGTTTGGGAAGGTAATAATACCTATTTTTTCCTCCCAGAAAACCTGCAGGTTTTTGAATGATTACTGTAGGCTATGATCTTTTCTTTATTTTCCATGATATTTTTGGTGCGATTTGTATTTTGTTTTTAATTTCCCAGATATACCTAGAAAGCATTGTGCTGTTCGCATATTTACGATTTGTGAAAGATGTTTTGTGTGCATATTTTCTTTGTTTCCAGGGTCCTTCAGTTACTCCTACGCATATTTTTTCTTCATTATCTGGTGATTATACTGTGGCTTGTTATATTACGTTGTATATATATATATATATATATATATATATATATTAATATCAAACACTTAAAATACCATAGGTAATAATCTCTATTTTATGAAAGCTATAAAAATAACCTTCTACGTTTCAGACCTGCAAAACAAATATAAACGGAAAAATCACTGCAGGTTAAATTCAAGAGATACAGATAACGTATAAAGGAAGAGGGAGAAAGAGAAAGAGAAAGAGAAAGAAAGGTTCAAATTTATGAACATGTGATGGTGGCGGAGGAGTGGAAAGTCGGAAGAAGACCTGAGGATTTATTCTCAGTAGACTTTAAGGTTTGAGGTGACCTGATTTAATATAACATTACACATGTAGCATTTTGGTTTAGAGGTTGCTTGAAAATATTGTAAATCAATGGGAGTTAAGAAAAACTGCCTGTGTCTCTTAGAGGGTAATTTTGTTCTGTCTCTGACATAGAGCACTCCTTGGATCTTTATCCTCTTGGAAATTCCATACGGATTACCATTTTATTTATATATATATATATATATATATATATATATATATATATATACAAGTACTTCGTTGGTACAGATGGGAGAGAATCAAATTCCGGCAACGAAAAACACTATTCTTAAAAGACTACTCAATACCGAGTAGAGCGAATAATATTGAGTTATAATATGCATATTTTACAATTTTGAATAAATATTATATCTATCTATCTATCTATCTATATATATATATATATATATATATATATATATATATGAAGAAATATAGTCTTAAGATGTGCTATATTTATGGGATAAAAAGTGCTCAATATCAGAGATAGAGCGTGTGTAAATATAAAAGTGAACATAGTGGTGAAGGCTTGAGACCCTAACAGGTGCTACCACCCTGGGTCAGGGAGGACCTGGGAACAACAGCAATTAAAAGGTGGTTCCACGCTCCTCAAATCCTTCAATCTCCTGATGAGAAGACTTGCTGCTGGATGTAGTTTATCGTCATACCCAGATCATTATATATATATATATATATATATATATATATATATATATATATATATATACAAAGAAATAATCACGCATAGAATCAATCAGCAATGCTGTTAATCCATAGAGTGATGTGATCCTCATTTATAAAACTGTTGTCTGCTGTTTCCAGTTTATATTTTTTTATAATGCATGTACTTTCGAATAATCCTTTATTCATCGTCAGGCATATCTTTTCCTTATAAAAATCAAAAACTTGGAGACGAAATAATTGTTTGTAGACCGAAAGATGGTTTTTGAGAATGTGCTATTATTGACGGTTGTGTACAATATCGGAACGTGCAAAGACGCAACGCTAAGTTTTTCAAAATTTTAAGTGAGAATTTTATTTGAGCAGTATTTTAATGCATACATTATACACTACTAGCGATGGATGTCGCCAATAATAGCATTAATATTGCTGATTGATTCTATGCGTGATTATTTCTTTGTATATAAATTATATGCTGCCTAATGTTTTTGTTTATATATATATATATATATATATATATATATATATATATATATATATATATATATATATATATATATATTTATGCTCTACTTTTTGTATCGAGCACTATTTTTTAAAAATAATAACTAAAATACTAAGGACTTTGGATTATTTACCTAACCAGTTCCTTCCTATTTTCTATATATTTTCACACACACACACACACACATATATATATATATATATATATATATATATATATATATATATATATATATATATATATAAACTTTGTGATACCCTGTACGTCAAGTCATCCATCACACAGGCTAAAGGAACATGGGTGAAGCCCATACTTGAGGTAAGCAAGGCTTTTATCAGTCATGCGTGGAAGGTGAACTCATGCTCTAATGGCTAGTGGATAAAACTTCTTGCGAGTTAAATTTGACTTCGCTTGGAAGAAAGTTTTTGTGTGGTGGGGTTATGGATTCACGGTTCAACGAGGGCCTTCCTTGGGACTTAATATTGATCACCCTGTTGGTACCCACGGCAGATTTAGCAGTCGCCGGAAGTTGAACAGAGGAAAACCGTGTTCAGTCGTCTCACTAGCTTTTTATTTACTACCAGCCATGTATCCTTTTCCTTTTTACGTTAATTATACAAATTTTATATTCGGTTCTATTTCTCTGTTCATTCCTTTTTCTGAATTGCATACTCAGTAGGAAATTTCTTTGGCTATATCGAGTCGGGAGACAGACATATTGACTTTAAAATAAGTACTTTTTCCTCTTGCAGTTAGACGTAGGGGGTGTCATTTACACTTCAGCCTTAATATACCAGAGTAATCTCTGTCTCTTATTAAATTATATACTAATGCAAAGCGGTTTCTTCATAATTATGCAGTTGCCATATAATTCATTGATCGAGAAGCCTGAGTAACTGACAGATTAAATTTATAAAATCTTTCTATTAAAACATTTTTTTATGAAAATTGATGTCTAAAGTTCAATAACAATTATTGCTCTTCCCGGGACTTCATTCGCTTTGAATTCTGGTAAAGCGTCAACATCTTTATGATGTCTTTATTTTTATCTTTGAGTTACATATGGTATCCATTTTGGTTGTTGTTTTGTTGAAAATCCTCAGGTAATTTTTTTTTATTATTTGTTTTGGATTCTGTAGTGCCAGTCCACGAGGTTCGAACAAGGGTGTCACTCGTCAGGACTTACCGGTTTCTTTCACTCGAAACCATTTCTAACCTACGACATGAGAAAAATCGTTGTATACAGCCGACAGTTTCGATATTTCTGTATGTGTTTGGCGCCATGCATATAGAAATCTCGAAATAACGAAGTGAAGTGAATATGATTCGAATATTTGGATACGCTGGATTGGCTGCAAATTTCGATGTTGGATGAAATAGAACTCATTATTAAAATAAAGACTGCATTTCTATGCAACTGGTAATCCTTCTCGGTGACAGATCACCAACAAAGCCTAGTAGTATTAATACGTATTATTAGGATGCCATGTGTTAATACTAATAATGCTGTGGCCCCGATTAGATGACTGCCTCCGGGATCATCAACTAATGAGCGCTTCGTTGAAGGTGATGCTGGTTTTGCTGTAGGATTTCTTATGAACTTTCCACTATGGTACCTAGCCTTTATCGATTTAATCGCAGTGCTAGATTGGCGGCAATGTCACACCATTTTGCAGTTGAAATGGCTAAATCTAACCGTAGGTTCTATGCTAACAGTTTTTTCTTTAGCACTTCTCGTTTGGGAAACTCTCTTTTGTCTTCTTGCTTTCCAGTCAACATAGAGCTTCAAATATTTAGATGCAATGTCCCTTGTTATCTTACGTTCTGTTCCCTCCCTTATAAATGTTTTCTTTTACTCATATTCTCTCACTATCAGTAACATCTAGAGCCTTAGTTGCTTTCTTGCCTTGTTTGGGACTAAATGATTTAAATAAAATGTTATTGATAAATTCACACACACACACACACACACACACACACACACACACACATATATATATATATATATATATATATATATATATATATATATAAAAAGTTACAAATTAAAAAAAATTTTATGAAAGTATTTATTTATTTATATATATATTTGATATTTCAGATTGACCTCAATCTTTCTTCAGATATAACTGTTTGTTACAAATAAATAAAAATTACAGTTTGTTTACAAGTAGTGTCCGTAATTTTAACAAACAGTAATTTTAATTCTTTTTCTCTCTATATATATATTAAGAAAGTATACGTGGCTTCTCATTATGCTATATATATATATATATATACATATATATATATGTGTGTGTGTGTGTGTGTGTGTGTGTGTGTGTGTGTGTGTGTGTGTGTGTGTGTGTGTAATAAATCATTTCATTTAAGACAGACTCTATTCTGAGTTTCGGGGAATTACATCCACTATTTAGGAGACTTAATAGCAATGTTTTTTTTTTTTCGAAATTACTCAGAATATGGACAGTCATACGATGTGAACTGATTTAATTTACAGTGAGGTTCACCCTATACAAAGCCTGGCGCCGCTCAAGGTAGAGATTGAGAGAATAAGAGGTATAGCTCATGCGGGAATGTGAGAAAGATAACGGTCAACCCTAGACTTGAACAAGTTAAGATTGTAGTAATCGGGAAGCAACCTCTCGGGAGTCGCAAGAAATATATAGAGGAACGGTGGCTGGAAAGCGAAACATGTAAAGTCCTAACCACTATATTTTAAAACTGAACTCACTCACACACACACACACACACACATATATATATATATATATATATATATATATATATATATATATATATATCCCATCCTAAAATAACATAAAATATCATTTACTCACTTTCATTTCTTAGACATTAAATTACGTCACTTAGCATCTTTCAATTACCAGAAATAATCAGTGCTGTAGCTGTATTTAATATTAGCTATACACACACACACACACACACACATATATATATATATATATATATATATATATAGTTTTAAGGTGTGCTATATTTATGGAATAAAGTGCTCAATATCAGGTATAGAGCGTATGTAAATATAAAAGTGAATATTGAAGACAACACTCAGAAGTGACAGACTGTTTCATGCTAAACGCAATCATCAGGCCACTTGTGTTGGGTTTTTTTCACGACTATTTATATATATGGGTCTGTGGTGCATTGTGGGTAGTCTATTCTAACGTTTATTTTGACGGGAGTGGTTAATTTATTTATTTGATTAATTTATATTGCTTGTTTTTTTATATATATTTATTAATAATCAGTCCACATAAATAGATAAATAATGTGGTTAATATTAATAAATTCTTTTCGTGATCATATCAGTACCCTTTCGTTTACCTTTTGTTTTATTAACCAAACTTATCTACTCTATTTTTTATATATATATATATATATATATATATATATATATATATATATATATATATGAAGAAATATAGTTTTAAGGTGTGCTATATTTACGGGATTAAGTGAGCAATATCAGAGATAGAGCGTATGGGAATATAAGTATAAAAGTCAACACTCAGAGGCAACGGCTGTTTCATGCTAGACGCAATCGCCAGACCGCCTTGTTGACTTCAATATTCACTTTATTATATATATATATATATATATATATATATATATATATATATATATATATATATATATTGAACGGCGATTATAGCTATTTTCTCTTTGAGATAAAATTTACAGTTTTTTTTTTTTATAGTAGGGTGATGTTGTTTTCTTTATTTTCCATGATATTTTTGGTGTAATTTTGTTTTTGGTTTTAATTTCCCATATATATTCTGAAGGCATTGTACTGTTCGCGTATTTAATATTTCTAAAGAATGTTTTTTGTGCGTAATTTCTCTGTTTTCGGGTATTTTTTTTTACTGTATTTCTATTAACTATCTCGTGGAGAGTGCTTGATGGGGCGAAGTATTTGGTGGATCTACTAAGACCATAGATGTCGTTCGCTAAAAACAAAATCTGTTTTGGGTCATAGTTATTGGCCTGTCTTGAGTAAAGCAGCATTTGTCCCAACTTTGATTTATTTTCTTCATTCATTTCTACGATGGACGATTGTATGGACGACTTTGATTTCTTAGAGTCAGCCGCTTAACGGAATTTAAAATAATCAGCTTCGAATTTGACGAGACACTGCCGTCGGTTACTTTTAAAGATCAAGGGTGAAATCGTGGTCTGCACGATTAAACAAGCAAAGTTTTTTTTTTCTTAAAAAGAAACAACGAAAGGACGATAAAAAAAAACGAAAGTAAAGTTAACACCTTAGGGCATAATTCTTTTTGAAAAAATTGCTGTTTTGATGGATTATGCAGCAAGCTCTTATCTCAAATCGGAAGACCGAAGGTTGTCAACTTTCTGTTTGCAATATCCACCTTCCTTCGCAAAAGAATTGTCTAGTTACCAAGACAATAATAATAATAATATTAATAATAATAATTTTTTTCTATTTTGTGAGATTTTGACAAGTTATACATGAAACCGCGCCATCCACGAAATGGTCAACCTCAGTTTCACTTATCCGCTATTACTCCAATCAGTAAAGGTTTAACGTTCAAAATTTTTATTCAACTAAAATTGTTTTACAAAATATATATCATATATCAAATAAACAAAATATGTACAAAGAAGAGAGACAAAATATATATTCTTAATAATAATAATAATAATAATCTCCAAGAATCTCTCTGCTTCGCAAGACGTCTTCCAGCTGGAACGGGAGTGCGAAAATGGTAGCACTGCTTGGATCAGCTCATGTGCTAAAGAAAGTATTTTGTCTTTTTGTTGCGGTTAGGAGCTGGGATATGACCATTATCACCCGGCCGAAACATCTAAAAGTCGGAGAGGAAATAATAATAATAATAATAATCTCAAAAATGTAGCACATGGGAACATCAACAATCCTTGTTATAGTTGGAGCCCTAGGATTGGTTGGAAAAGATTGCAGTAGACTAATTGAAAGGATGCCTGGAAGTCCATGCCTCAAAGAGATACAAAAAATTGTTCTGACAAGTACAGTCCACACTTTACGAAGGGCTTTATCTATGTAATTTTTTTTTTTTTTCAGATTAAAGTGTCATGATGCCATTTCTAACCTTAGGTCCCTGGGCAGGGCCCGGAAAGAAATGTGTAAACGCCAGAAATCAAAGAAAATAAAAATAATAATAATAATAATAAATACTTACACCCTATGAATACAAAAACCGTCACGAGAGGTTAGGTTAGTATCTGCATTGGAAGGTTTGACGCCACCATAGAATAAAAACAGCTACAAACTGGTATGAACATCTTCCTGAATCTGTAATTAAGGGAGCAGATGTTTCGTTCCTCTAGGATTTTTCTATCAACACAGATTGAATAATACAAGCTAACCGTCCAATTATTATTATCAAAGACAGAAAAGGAAAAAAAAAACTTTTGCACACTGATTGATAAGAGCATACCAAATGACAAAAATATCTCTGCAAAGGTTTTTCAAAATTAAGAAAATACAAAACCTTGGAAGTGCAAATAGAAAAAGATGTGGCGCTTAAAACTGTTCCTGCTGTGGTTGGAGCTTTGGGTCTGATAAAGAAAGAAGCTCAACAACAAATTTAAAAAAATCCCTGGTGCACCATCTCTACAGGAAATAAAAAATATTCTAACAAACACAGCCTATATCTTCGAAGAGCTTTGTCCATTTATTTTTTTTTAATAGCGGTCTTTGCTTTAAGTGGAAAGCAAAAAATATGTCATTGTTCGCTTGTCTACGGTCATTGGTTACGTCACGAAAATTGCTTATAAAACAAATGCTGGTCAAGTGAATTTTCTTTTAAATAATAATAACAAAAAACAGGCCATCTCATAGATATATGAATGTCATCAGATAAAAATGTATCTAACAAAAATGTAAATACAAGGATCTTTAAATTGAAATTGAAAAAATGGGGTACCTTAAAACTATTCCATAATAAATGAGGTACCTTAAAACTATTCCATAATAAGTGAGGTACATTAAAGCTATTCCATAATAAATAAGCTATCTTAAAACTAATCCATAATAAATGAAATACCTTAAAATTCTCCACAATAAATGAGGTACCTTAAAACTATTCCATAAAAAATGAGGCACCTTAAAAATTCTCTACAATAAATGAGGACCTGCATATAGCTAAAAACGGAACAAAGAAGAATATTATAAGAGTTCAATGATAGACCCTCATTATAAGAGATTCAATAGTTGCACTATGTTGAAATGTTCATCTATTTAGAGGAAGAGTCGTTAGCGGAACTCGTTGCCGTATATTAGGAGGCTCATCGACATTTCCTTCCGTGTGAAATGAGTCCTATGTTAGATCCGAAGATATGTCCACAGAGAGCAGTAATTTTGTTAAGAAAGGTGAAATAGGGAAAAGCCTGGGCGTAGATTAATATTTGGGTAATATTCTATGGCGGAACTCTCTAGAATTTTCCTTCTGAGTGAGTTATTTTTTTTTTTTATGAGTGTAGCATTTTTAAAATCAGAATTATTGTTGAATTTATTTCTATGTATTACTAGTGCATTAGCTAAGTTGTTTTTGTGAGGTATCTTTTGTGCTCATAAATGCTTTTTCCCTATTTCACCTTTTTTAACAAAATTACTGCTCTCCCAAACAAACGTACACAACAATATCGTAAAATCAAAAAGAGCATAACACAGTTATAATGACAATATTCTCCACACGTGACAATAACTGACGTTATTTTCAGTTAACAATATGAAAATATCATTCTCTACCTTCCTCCAGTTGCTAAGAACATTCTGTTTTTTGTTATTATTAGTTACTTTCTTTAATTAATTTCATTTCGTTTTTTTTGAGAAAGTCCTTTGGACGAAAAGCAATCCAGTTTTTCCTATTGTCATTTTATATATTGGACGAAAAACAAACAAAATCCATAAAAGTTAAAATGAAATTTATGGATTTTGTTTGTTTTTTTCTATTTATATCATTTATATATATATATATATATATATATGTGTGTGTGTGTGTGTGTGTGTGTGTGTGTGTGTGTGTGTGTGTTTCGTTAAAAGACAGCTCACAAGTTACTGCAGTTAAGTTTTTATTTAATTTTTCTTGTGTTCTTATAATTTTTCTTATCTAGACATAAATGATGTAGAAATTATCCGAATGTTCTCTATGTTTTAATGGAACTTGTATAAATGAGGGAATGCTATCCAAAACACAATCATATATATATATATATATATATATATATATATATATATAGTTGTATATTTAGGCAGCAATCCTTCCTTTATGCATGTTTCATTAAAAACGACAGACAAGGTACTACGGTTGAGCTTTTTATTTAATTTTTCTTGTGTTCTGACAAGAGCTTTCTTTTCTGGACAAAGGGTGTGTAAGAACTGTCCGAATGTTTTGTATTTCCGAGCGCTTTCGGCTATACCTTTGCTTTAGCCATTATCAAGGATGATTCGATTTTTCAGCCTAATTGAGTGTGTGCATTCTGTGTATGTATTAGTGTGTGGTAGGGATGTTTTTAATTTCCGAATACGGTTAGCAAATTGTGGCTTTGTTCATAGTTAATATTGTTAAGAGTTGGCTTTTTCTTTTTTATTATTAGAGCTTCCATTATTTTTAGTCTTTTTTTGCAGGTGGATGCAGTTAATATATTTCTGTTTTCTACTAGTATGTTCCTAATAGTGTCGGGTAAATCTGAGTGTGTGTTTAAATGTGTTCTGATGGAGCTGTGATCAGATAGGTGTAACGTAAGACGTCTGGATAAACATGTGGTTGTGTAGCCGATGTAATTATTTATGAGTCCGGTTTGGTGAGGAACGCAGTTCCTTAAAGGGTATTTGAACTCATAGATAATGTTTGTTCTTTGTAATTTTGACTTAGTTGGTGTGTTGTTATTTTTGAGGATAAGGTTGGCCGTCTTAAATTTTTTATAATAGATAATAAGTTTGATTTTTTTATTCGGATCAATAGGAGTAGTATATTTCTTTATAATATGCCTTAGAGAAGATTCGTCTTGTTTGTAATTAATATG
Source organism: Acanthosepion pharaonis (assembly GCA_903632075.3). Lineage (NCBI taxonomy): Eukaryota > Metazoa > Mollusca > Cephalopoda > Sepiida > Sepiidae > Acanthosepion > Acanthosepion pharaonis. Next base: position 156,214 of record CAHIKZ030001191.1, read on the forward strand.
CATTTGGTTTTTGTAATAAATGTGTGTGTGGTTTTGAGCTGTGTGTTCGCTATCGTTATTACTTGCTTTGGGGAGGAATAGTCTAATTTGTTGGTCTATAAGGTAGTTAGGGAAACCGTTGTTGATTAGTGTTTGTTTAACGTTGTTAAGTTCTTTGAGAAAGAGTAGTCGAGAGGATGAGTTTTGGTGGGCTCTATTTAGAAAGTTTTTTATTACTGCTATTTTGTACCTAAGTGGGACATTCACTTTTGAAATTAAGGTGGCACGAGTTTTTGCTGGTGGGTTTTTGTATAATGATGTAATGAAAGTGTTATTGTTATGTTCAACGAGGATATCTAAGAATGGTAGTTTGTTTTTTTTTTGGCTAAGTTCATATGTAAAGTTAAGGACGGAGTTTTTCTCAAATGTGGTCTTAAGTGTCTCTATTTCTTTAATGTTATCAGCTAAAATAAAGATATCGTCTACGTAGCGAACATAGATTTTCGGTTTGTGGACGTGTGTAAATATAGTATTTTCTACATGGGACATTTAATAGTTGGAAAAGCATGGACCGAATGGATTTCCCATACTAACACCGTTAGTTTGGGTATAAATATTGCCATTATGGTCATAGAAGGGGACTTTGGTTGTGCATGCGTGTAGTAATTTTTTTAGGATGGATGGTTTGACGGATGGCGGAGGGATGGAATTATTATTGTATATAGAGTTGAGGATAATATCGATAGTTTGGTCGACGGGAACGTTTGTAAATAAGTTTTCGACGTCCAGTGACCCTATTATACCTTGATTTGTTCCTTTTGTAGTTTTTAAAATTTGTAGGAATTCGTGGGTGCAGGTGATGCTGTAATTGGTAGGTAGGTATGGGGTGATGATATCATTAAGGAATTTTGATAGCTCGTAGATAGGTGTTGGTATCTGGGAAATAATTGGTCGTAGTGGGTATCCTGGTTTATGTGTTTTTATGTTTCCATATAGATATCCCGGATGGTAATCTCCAACTATTTTTTGAATTTTCAGGGAACCGACTTCCGCGTTGTGAGCTGTTATTAGCTTGTTAACGGACCTTTTTAAAGTCTCAGTGTGATTTCTTTTCAATTTGGTGAATTTAGATCGGTCATCGACAATAATTTTTGTTGGTAATCAGCTTTGTCGAGTATGACATATGTGTTAGATTTATCGGCTCGTTTGATGACAATGTCAGGGTTGTTTTTTAACTCATTCGCAGCCTTTTTTAGTTTTGGTGTTAAAATTTCAGGGTTGTTTGGTTCTTCAAACCTTCGGCTTTTGGGTCTTTCAGGTCAGGGGTGCTATGTCACCATGGCAAAGCCATAATGTGATAGATAGAACATACACGCACACACTCTACTAAGCTGATAATCGACTTGATAATGGCTAAAGATAGGAAATACAAAACATTCGGACAGTTTTTACACCCTTTGTCCAGAAAAAGCTCTTGCCAGAACACAATGAATTTAATTTAAGAAAATAACTAATAATAAAAAAACAGAAAGAATAGCAAGAATAGAATGCTATTTTCATATAGTGAAAATAACGATACGTGTGGAGAATATTGTCATTATAACTGTGTTGACGGATTCAACCATGCTCTTTTTGATTTTACGATATTGTTGTGTACGTTTGTTTGGAAGCAGTAATTTTGTTAAAAAAAAAAGGTGAAATAGGGAAAAAGCATTTATAGACCTCCACAAAAACAACTTAGCTAATGCACTAGTAATACAGAAATAAACAATAATTCTGATTTTTAAAATGCTACACTCATAAAAAATAAAATAAACTCAGAAGGAAAATTCTAGAGAGTTCCGCCATAGAAATTACCCAAATATTAATCTACGAGGCATTTTTCCCTATTTTCACCTTTCTTAACAAAATTACTGCTCTCTGTGGACATATCTTCGGATCTAACATAGGACTCATTTCACACGGAAGGAAATATCGATGAGCCTCCTAATATACGGCAAAGTTCCGCCAACGACTCTTCCTCTAAATAGATGAACATTTCAACATAGTGCTTATAAAACATTTGGACAGTTCTTACAACCCTTTGTCCAGAAAAAGAAAGCTCTTGTTCGAACACAAAACTTGTCTGTCGTTTTTAATGAAACATGCATATATATATATATATATATATATATATATATATATATATATATATATATATATATATAGATGAGAAAGAAAACAAACAAACTGGGATAGATAGATAGATAGATAGATAGATAGATAGATACGAACCGACAGATAGATAGATGCGAACAGATTGAGATAGATAGATAGATAGATAGATAGATAGATAGATAGATAGATAGAATTTATTACTTCCTCTTTTCTCCTTTGGAATTCAAGTAAGAGAGACAGTAAAATTAATTAAACGTAAAACTCTACGAAGTATTCTTTATTGGCGAAGCCCAGAACAAAAATATGCAAAACTACTCTAGGCATAGCTTGTAAATAAATGAATAGATTTAAACAGACAGATAGATAGATAGATAGATAGATAGATAGATAGATAGATAGATAGATAGATAGATACGAACAGACGGCGATAGATAGATAGATACGAACAGACTGCGCTAGATAGATTCGAACAGTTAGATAGATAGATAGATAGATAGATAGATACGAACAGACTGCGATAGATAGATGCGAACAGATAGATAGATAGATAGATAGATAGATAGATAGATAGATAGATAGATAGATAGATACGAACAGATAGATAGATAGATAGATAGATAGATAGATAGATAGATAGATAGATAGTACTTAAATCTTGTAAATGATTTCAGGAAAATCTCAGATTAACTGGGGTTGTTATCCTTTCTTTACACAAGTAAATAAGTCACCACAACGTGTTCATTAGCACGTGTCAGTTCTTATTCATCGAATCAACATTCTAATGTAATTACGAATGGCATCTGGGATCGGTGAAAGTTTAGCGTCATTCTTATTGAAAATAACTAAAAAGCGTACATACACTTTATTAGTTCAAAATATTTACTTTTTCAAATCAATCATTCCAATTACCCTCGAAACATAAAAGAAGATGATTCTGTTTGCTACAAAACTCTTCGCTTTGAGGGTTTCAATTTTAAAAAGACGACGAATCTCCATCAACCCACATCAGAATCAAATATCTTACAGCTATAACACGTACGAACATCGACTCTAAGCAACGTCGAACCTGGTCAGTACCTAGATGGGTGACTGCTTGGGAATACCAGGTGCTGTAAGCTTAGGTGTGTAATAGATAACGGCTCGGAATTCGAACTCAGAGAACCGAGGTTCAATTCCAGTCGAGTTCCTTATATTCTCTTACGCAAAATACCCTTGGGAAAAGGTATCATTCTGTTGTCCGCCATTTTTGTATGGTGCCTAATCCTGGATCATATACTTGTAATACCAGTACCTACTTGGAAGAAGCTCATCTCCCTAGCTATGGGTTAACTAGTCGAACTTTTATGGGTAAATCATTACTATCTTTAAGAATATTCTTATGATCTAAAACCATTTTTTCTTGCTTTAAATGACCTACAAAAAGTGGGTGCTGTTTTCATGCCTAACCTGTTACTGAAATATGTCCTATAGACATTATTACTTCATCGAAGTGATCATTATCTTAGCCCCTGTACTCTGTAATCTATCTCAGAAGTTTCTTTTTCTCATTCCGAAACTAACATGGGGTATGATACTATGGTGAACATCCCTGTAGGAGCAAGCAAGCCAGAGTGGCTTGCATCTGGTGTATAGGAAAATAAGGGCCTTACCTTAACGTTCGGCACGTGACATCAGCAAGTTTGCTTCGTGAAAATGGCATTAGTCTCCCGTCCAGCCATTCTAGTGATTTTCCAGATGTGGCACAAGGCCGAAAGTAGGGGGTACCCAGTGAGTATCGAACTCACAACCCAATCGTAATTGTTCTAGCGAGACAAGCTTGCTAGCCATTACACCACCTCGAGGTGTCCCCCTTCCAGCCATTCTAGCAGTATGTGTAATGATGAGGGGGTTTTGTACAGTTTGGCATGCTTCCACCAATAGCAAGTCGTGTGCTGATTGGTCGAACTGGAGGAGGCAATTTGCCTGTGTAACCGAGAATAACAGCGAAGAATGCTGATTGGCTGGTGAACCACGGTGTTGGCCTGATAAAAGAGTGCTGGAGCCGTGAAAAAAGGGATAGAAACGTTGGCTTATACGTAGTGACGTGTGAAGAAAGCGAGGACAGTGAATTGAACCAGCGATATTGTGATTTGTACAAGTGACATTGCAGCAATACAGACTTATTTAAGCTACAGATACCCATATGGAAAATGTTGTTTTGATTTGCTTTTCTTGTCGTCATCACAGACGCGAGACCTTAGAACAAATAAATGTTGAATAGTACTAACTATTTTGTTTACAGGCTTATGGACATATCACGTTGAAAGCAGCGGTCTCCGTTGAATCACCGAAGTTAATCAGCGACCAGCTTGGTGAGGACCTAGATGGGTGACTGCTTTTGAATAACAAGCGCTATAAGCTTAAACTGCGCTTGTGGTATAATGGATAATGGCTCGAAATTGTTAATCGGAGAGCCGAGTTCAAATTCCAGTTGAGGTCCATTATATTCACTTACACGCAAATACCCTTGGGAAAGGTATAAATCCACCTCTTCTCCGCACACCAGCTATGGAATAATTAGTAATACTTGTATCCCTAAACCATTATTATCGCCAAAAGAAATTCTTACAATCTAAAAAAAAAATATAACTTTAATTACCCTGTAAAGCGTGGATGAGTCATGGAAACAAATCGATCAATCAATCAAATACTGATTAATTACACATCTTGTCAGTCTGATTGGTGCTTTATATATATATATATATATATATATATATATATATATATATATATATATATATATATATAATTATTTATTTAAAAATATGATTCCATCGCTACATAAGAGTTCTCATGTTTCAAAACAAGAGCCGAAAACTTCAATATAATTATTTGAATTAAATTGAATTAAAGTTTTTAGCTCTTGTTTTTGAAACATGAGAACTCTTATGTAGCGATGGAATCATATTTTTAAATAAATAATTATATTTAGGGTCTACTTTTCTTTATCGAGCACTGTTTTTTTTAAATAATAACAAAAATACTAAAGAACTTTGGATTATTTACCTAACGAGTTTTTTTCCTATTTTTATATATTTTCATATATATATATATATATATATATATATATATATATATATAGTTAGTTAGTTAGTTAGTTTTTTATGGAAAACTAGGTAATCCGTATGGGTAGACAAGGATGATATAATGATATATATATATATATATATATATATATATATTATAATTTCCTGTGTATTTTTAGATTTTATGTTATAAATATTTTAGTAGCATGTGTGTATATCGAATTTAAACTCCCCAAAAGAGGTTTCGCCTAATATATTTGCAATACATTTATTGGGTTGAAAACTCAGTGCTTGGTGGGGAAAAGCTGAGTGCAAAGGTTATATCTAAAGAAGAAAAATATTTACCAATTTCAACAGAATTCAATATCGCAATCATATTCTACCCTATTTGAATGAAATAACATGACTACATGTGTTTCGGTGCAAGCCAACGTCTACATTTCATTGGGGCTGTATTCAAAACTCCATATTTACTTCTTATCTATAAATTTTTCTGTACAAAACCTGAGTACTTGTTTAAATTACTATTTCTAGGAAAATTTCCCATAATGTTTAAATTCTTCTGCAACAAAAAAAAATCAATGTTATTATTATGAAGTATTATACTATATATATACTATATTATTATACTATATATATATATATTTACTATATATATACTATATTATTATACTATGTTATAGTCCAAGTTAGGACCAAGGAAGAACAACACGAACACAAGGGTAGAAATAACGAAGGTATATTACATGAAATAATAATAAAAGATGAGAAAGGTGTTAGTATGACTGTCAGTCTGGTTTGGAGTGAACTACTATCGGCTCGACTCGATTCGTCCCTCTCTCTTGAGGGGTGTAGTATACATAATGTTAGGAAGAGTTCATTCTGTAGTTATAGGTAACGACCCATGACACTATATATATATACTATATATATACATTATTATACTATATATATACTATATTATTATACTATATATATATACTATATTATTATGAAGTAGAAAAATCATTATATTATTATTATATTATTATGAAGTAGAATACTTATAATATTATTACACTATATATATACTATATTAATATATTATTATACTATATATATATACTATATTATTATTATAATATATATATACTATATTATACTATATATATACTATATTATTATTATACTATATATATACTATATTATTATTGTTATGCTATATATATATACTATATTATAATATATATACTAAATTAATATATTATTATACCATATATATACTATGTTATTATTATACTATATATATACTATATTATACTATATATATAATATGTTAATATACAATATATATACTATATTATTATGAAGTAGAAAGCTTTCTGAAATAGACGTTGTCTGGTCAATGGATGGTAGCTCGACTGGAATTCGCTGTGGTGTTCTGTTTTATGGCAATACATCATTTACATACAATACTACATCTCCCTGAACCGAAGTGGCCTTATGCCTTTCGTTGATCTTTGATTTCTAACTATTCTTGGGGATCTAAACTATCTTTCTGGTTCTTTTTTTGTCATAGGAAGCTACGTTTGATTTAATTTTCCTTTTCCGGCTCCGCGTCAGATTGTTCAGTTTCATTAATGAATTCATTAGTCTCCTCCTCCCCTTTTCTTACATTTTCGGGAAGGGTGGCATCACCTCCATGGCCACCCCAAAGGATTTTACCCATGCGGCATATGTTTTGGCAGGATAAAATAAAGTCAGATACTTTTTGAATGCATATATATATATATATATAGTGTCATCCACAGACAGGCTGTTTCGTTGTATAACAGCTCATCAGTGTGGATAGACGTCCGGTTGCCTCTAGCTAGGATCGAAACCCGATTGAATTAGCATCAGTCAGGGATTCTACCACTAAGCCGTTGGCGCACAGGATGGATGAAAGTGAATTTAAACTTATTTATTTTTAGATAAACACACAGTGACTGATAGAAATCGATCCAATTTATCGAAGAGTCTTGCATTATGAGCCGTAATAGTCACTGTTTACAAACCCACACTTACTCCCCAGAGAGCTCAACTGAAATTCATTTTTCAGGAATATATATATATATATATATATATATGTGTGTGTGTGTGTGTGTGTGTGTGTGTGTGTGTGTGTGTAAAAATTTATTGCTCATATATATATATATATATATATATATATATATATATATATTAAAAACGGCAGATATTTTGTTTTAATTAATGTTAATGGTCGACTTGCCCAAGATATGAATAATCATTCTCAGACAAGGAGGAAATTCTATTAGAACTCTGTACTACAAAGTTTGCCTTCTCTGGACTAAATCATTTGTCTTTTTATACTATACACTTTCATTTGTTGAAAATGACATTGTTATGGGACCTTTACTCTGTCCACCCATTAATGACGAGGGACTTTGCAGTCTGCTGGCATGTGGACATATCTTATAACTTAACAGTAAGTAACTCTATATCTTTAGATGTGGAAAATGCTTTTTGTCCCATTTTCAAAGTTTACGCCATTCTTTCTTCGATTCCATTTGATTGTGAGTGGTAGGGTGGTATTTTATATGGGACGCATCCAATAAATTTTTGCCATGGGAACAAACTTTCCTCGCAAAATTCTGGCGCGTTATCTGAGACCAAAGTTTTAGGCGTCCCATTCCTTGAAAATATTGTACTTAATATTTGTTTTACGGTGATGGCTTTTCTGTCAGCAACCCCAAATTACTTCAGGCCATCCTGAAAATGAGCCTACTAAAATTAAAAATAACCCCATGACTTTAATATGGCCAGGATCCATGTGTACTCAAGCTCATGGTTCTTTTTCTTTAGGCCACAAGTGAATTTTTTTTGCCGAAAGTTTTTTATTTCAGTACATTTTGGGCAACTTTCTACATAATATTCTACGTCTCGGGAATATCCCGGCCACCACGCTTGTAATTTGAACCTCATTTGTGTCGCTCTTATACAAAAATGAACATCATTGTGTACACCTTTTAGAACTTTTAAAAAATTTTGTGTGGGTATTATAATATCTCCATTGAATAATATGCCCTTCACTACAGTTAAGTTATATCTTGATTCTTTGAAGGTTCTTTCTGCCATTGAACAATTACTCCATGGGTTTCTTTTTTATTCTTAATTCTTTTTCTGCTCTCTGAAATTCTACTTAACACTGGATCTTTTATGGTTTCCATTCTGAGATGATTTAGGTGTAAAACGTCTGTTTCAACCCAGTACAGTATCTTCCGAATTTTTAGACGTTTCTAATATTTGCTGTCGAAATTTAGTCTAGATAGCGCATCCACATATGGAATATTGTTTCCATTTACGTATATGATGCCGAAATCAAAGGCAATGAGTTTTATAGCCCACCTTAAAGTTCTAGAAGATGTTAATTTTGCTAATTCATTTAAAAGTTTGTGATTTGACTTTAACAAAAATTTTCGGTCTAACAACAAAAATCGAGCTCTTTCTGTGCTCCTTATTATTGCTAACGCTTCTTGTAATTTGAATTTCATTCGTGTCACTGTTATACCAAAATGTACATCATCGTGTACACATTTTAGTACTTCTTTTCTTAAATTTTCTGTGAGTATTATAATATCTCCATTGAATAATATGCTTTCCTTTACAGTTAACTTATGCCTTGATCCTTTGTAGGGTCTTTCGGCCATTGAACAATTGCTCAATTGGTTTCTTTTTATTCTGTTTGAAATTTTACTTCACACTTGATCTTTAAAGTTTCTATTCTGAGACGATTTATGGGTAACACGTCCATTTCAACACAATGCAGTATTTTATTTTCTGAATTTTCTAATTTTTACTGTTAAAAGTTTTGTTTGGATAGCGGCATAGTGTTGCCGTTTATGTCGTAATCTGTTGTGGAGTATTTTCACAGTGGAGGCTTGTATTTCTAATAAGTCATCCTAAATTAGGTCCGACGTACAAAACGTTAGGAACGTGGAAAATAAGAGTCAATGACGCAGCAAATCTAGTTGTGATGGTGGATACTTCAAATGTCCGAATCTCGACTGACGCGCTCAACACCATTCTGCCAGACTTGCCACTGCTACTCTTACTTATTATCTATGGGAGAGTCCATTACAATAGAATAGGTACTATGGCATAACATAATCAAAGGCCATGAGTTTTATAGCCCATCTTAAAATTCTAGAAGATGTGACTTTTGGTAATTCCTTTCTAGGGTTAAATACAAACTCTAAAGGTTTGACGTTAACAAAAAGTTTCTGCTTCCTAACAAAACATTTCGAGCTCTTTCTGCACTTCATACTAACTATTCTTTCTCAATATTTGGTTAGTTATCTTCAGCTGATGTTAATTTTCTCGACAGGTACATTATTGGATTACTTTCTTGAGATAAAATTGTGTCTATAGCATGTTCACTTGCATCAGTAGTCAATGTCACTTCGTTTTTTGGATCAAAGATTTTTGCTATCGGTTTTCTTATTAATGCCTTTATTAAGCTTTCAAAAGCTATATTTTGTCTTTGAGTTCATTTAAATTCAGTATTCTTTTTCCGTAATTCTTCAAATGGAACTTTTAGGTCGCTGTATGTAAGTATATATTTGCTAGAAAAATGGTCAATCCCTAAAAGGATTCTAAATCTAGATACTTCTAATTCTTATTTATTAGTCTGGTGAAATTCACTCTTTAGATATTTAGTATCCCAAATACGATATTTTTTCCCCAGGATAACTCACATTTTTCGCTATTTATCTTCATACTAGCCTTTTTTAATTTTTTTAAAACTTGTTCATTTACTGCAAGCACCTATGCCTATATCGTCTTCGTATATTTTTTACCACCTTCCGATAGCACTTTTTCAACAGTTTTTTTGAAAAATATGGCTTGTCTTAAGTTCATCTTAGTAAGCCTATTGGGGTATTAATTGTAGTATTTTTCGTCATTTTTTATTTGGTTACATGCCGATTATAGGTCAATCTTGGCAAAGTATTTTATTCTTGTTAATTCATGATTTTCCGTTTCTATGTTAGGAAAAGGGAATGAATCCGAGCATATCAGATGATTTATACCTATTTTGTATAATCCCCGCATATTCTCAAATCACCATTTTACTTACGTATCGCAACAATTGGTGAACCCAACTGATACCACATTGGGTAATTTTCTACAGTATGCCTTGTTCTACCATTTTCGTTACTTTTGCAACTACCATGGGTAGAATGTAAATGGGTATTTTTCGAGATTCAGAATAGACTGGGTGACTATTTTCTTTTAGACGAATACTCGCTTTATATCCTTTCATTCGCCCTATGTCAAGTTCTTCTGACTTTATACAGTTTATTAATTTCGCCGTATCCACCTTTAAAATTCCCAGGAGTTCATCGTTTTTGCGTATTCTAAAACAGTAATGGTAATAATCTCAAGACGCTCTTTTGTTCCTTCAAAGGAGCCTAGAGTTTTGATGACAGGTCCATCAAATTGTTTTAAATTAAGATTACTTTTTCTTAATTTTGGTATACCCATTTTTTTTTCCCAGAAATTCCTTGGGATCAAGGTAACGTCACTCCCAATGTCAACCTACATGGGAAAAGTTATGCCATTCAGTTTTATTATCTCTCTCTACTTTTTGCAGGTGTTTTTTATCGAATATCGTTCTGTATTTTCAGTATGAGGGTTTATATTTCTACCCTTTCTATTCTCTTTTTTATATCTGCACACAGATTGGAAATGGTCTTTTCTTTTACAGTTCAAACATAATTTCCCTAGGGCTGGACATTTGTTTTTGTTTCTCTTTGTGTTCTTTGTTGCAATATTTGCACATAATTAGGATTTTAGTTATGTTGTGTGCTACCACATTGTTTTTAGAATTATTAAATTCATTAATTAATTCTAATTGCTGCAAGAATTCTACACTTGCTTTTAAATTAATATCATTCGCTTGTAGCCGTTCTGGGATCTTATGTTTGTATGTAACGTCATACATGCCTTCAATTAATCTTAGAATGGTAAATCTATCTTCTCTAGACATTCCTCTCGAACTCAGGTTTTCAAATTCGCAATATCTTGATGCTTCTTTCAATCTGTGCAAATATTACATTACAGTTTCATTCGGCTTCTTTCTGTTTTCCAAAACTTTTGTTATTTCTGCAATAACCAGCATTTTTGGTGGCATATTTCTTTTTATAATGGTTGAAATTTCCTCATATGTTAAGTCTTCCAGTAATTTGGAGTACGCCATAATGGATATTTTATTTATGGCTTCATATCCTGCCGAGGCCAAAGAATAAATCATTAAGTTCATTCTCCCCTCTGAAGGCTTTCTTGTCTTTCAGTTTCTTTACCCCATCCAACGCTCCAAACATCTAATCCATGTTTCTACCTACTCCGGCTCATCCGCGGTTAGGAATGGTGTCGGTGACGCCATATTGTTATGAAGTAGAGTACTCTCAGGAATAGACATTTTTACATCAACAGATGGAAGATTTCGTTAAAAACAATTGTGACACAAGGCCGAAGGGGAAGTGGGATAACGATGGTCAATTATCCTGACTATCCTAGACTTAGCTAATCCAATTCCCGACCCATTCATCCATTACAATTTACTCATTCACCAAAAGAATTCATCCATCACCATTCAATCCTACATATACCACAATACCACATATTCACAGGGAACCTACAAACATCATTCCGAAAACGTCTCTTTTTTTAATTTTTTCTTATAAAAATATAATGTTTCATAAAATAATGGGGGAGTGGATGAACCCAAAAACAAAACTAAAACTAACAAAACATTCAAACTAAACATAACAGATGTAAGTAGGACTCGTCCACCACACTAAAATGAGAGCGGCCGCTGTATTCTACCTTTCGGCAGAATAAAGTAGCTCACTTACTAATGGAAAAGTAAAGATAAAAATTAAATGACGGAGTGGGTAAATCAAAGACTGACCCAGTCGAGATGAAAAAAAAACAAACGGAGAAAAACAAACTGGGGAGGTGTTGGAATTTTTGGGTACCCTGGGGTATTAGTGAGCCAGCCAAAATGAGCTGACTCATTTTATAGTTCACCAATAGAAGTGTTAACCAATCAGAAGGCTCAAAATATTCAATGCGACGCGTATAAAGGCGGCCATGTTTTTTCCCGAATATGCACTGCCAGCCTTTGATAACCCGGACGAGGCTCCGCCAAAGGGCAGAGTCTCGTTCGAGGAGGTTGACTGCTCCTGAACCCGTTCATACGCGTTCGAATAGGGAATATTTTTGGGCCGAGACTACGGGCTCGGGGATTCCACGTTAATCCGGGCCTTGTGCCATATGTAACCTTCGTGATGGGGGTGGCTAAATATCAACAAAGCCTTTGATATCGAAGACTGAAGAATTACGGAACAGCTGTTAACGATACAAAGTCAGATTCAGTAGAGTGTCTGACCTCATAAATGTTAATCTTTAACGTTGTTTCATTGAACAGATTAAACTGCGCTGTATTCTATATTAGACTATGGGAAATGGTCAACAGGACGTTGGGAATCTCAACATGGATCATAACAAGCGAGAATGCCGAGAGCAGGGTCCGAACAACACTTACTCGCATTAACTAGGTTAATAAAAAAAGTCTATCTTAACCAGGGAATGATCCACAGGAAACTGTCTCGTTGCGTCAAAGGTCCCCTTAAAAAGAAAATCAAGATTGGCTTTGTTTTACACGGAGCCACGTTTCGCTGAAATCTGTCGATAACAAACACTTTCTATCAGTTCTAATCTTCATCTTTAGCTGATACCCCAAGAATTCGAACAGATCCTGATTAGAATAGCGTTCGTATCGCAAGACTCCCTCCATCCGCTACGCCCACACCACCATTCTTTCCATGGCTAGCAACGTGAGAAACACCATTCGTTTCCCTCCAGAGAAGCGGGGTAACACATTATCGCACGCGTATGCGAGATTAATGGACACGTGATTTTCGGGATCGATACGAGCCGTCAACTCGAAGACATAGTCCCAGAACGGGCGTACCAATGTTAGAAGGCGTGCCAAACCGTTTCCTCTAAAACATGGTGAAACTGATGACAGTCGGGCAAGTCCGCCTATCCCCCCCCCACTCTGAAGGTTACGTCATTGAGAGATAGCACATTCTGAATCAATCGTCGGATAGGCGAAAACTCAGGGTTGCTGCGGTAACCCGTCGCTGGTGCCCAAGACCAGAAAGAGCGCAACTCGGTCGCCGACAAACCGAGCTGCCCACAGAGAGCATTCTTCACGGCCTTCTCCAGAAATTCACATCTTCGAGGTCGTGAAAGTTCTTAAACTCTCGGAGGAATATCAGCTAATTCCGAAACCTACGACGGCGCTCCGCCCCAGAAACGAGAATAGTGAGGGCAAGTCTAGGAAAGGCGCTCCTAATACTCCCCTCGAAGATCGAATCCTCTATCAACGTACGGCATAGGAAAGTGAACCTCGATACGTGCCGATGGCTCATCTAGTGCGGCAATCCTAGCCCCCCACCCATGCTATTGACATTGGGCAACGATCTCTCTGCAGACCTGATGTTTGCGACCACCCCACAAGAGGGAGGATACCAAGCCCTCAAGCGCCTTCTTACGGTCCTTGTAGAGAGGAAGAACAGACCACCGGTAAACAATACGAGGAAAGACTCAAGTGGCGCACGCCTCAGCTCTACACTTCACGGACAAGTGCGCGACCGTTTTCCGTTCACCAGTACCACAACAATGAGGAAGCGATACAGATGGCTGCTCCACTTGCAGAAGTCAAGTTTGAACCCGGCGGCCTGCAGGACAGCAGCCAGGTACTGATGGTCGACACTATCGAACACCTTGGACTGATGCAAATTGGCTTGCACGTCTTGATCGTCGTCTTTTATACTCTCTAGGACCGTTCGTTCCTTCATAGCATAAGTCTGTTCGGGTCCCAAAAAACTCTCGGCAGCTGACTGCAAACGCTCCACGTTGGCCAAAATCTTTAAATCTGTGTAATGGACCTGTAATCATCTAAATCCCGCACACAATCCTTGCCTTTTTTCAACAGCGTGATCATACCCCTGGATATCCTTTCAGGGACGAACCCCTGCTGGAACTGGTTGTTGAACACGACAGTCAAAATCGGTACAAAGATGTGTGACAGCCTCAAGTACAATTCGTAGAGCAAACCACCCTCAAGTCAGGGAGATTTGCCACTGCCGAACCTCTTCAATGACAAGTAAACTTCACCCTCGCAGCTAGCCGCTTCAGTCAACACAAACCGAGGAAAGCCGCGAAACTCTTCGCCACAGAGACCAGGCTTCTTTGTAAACCGGTTCTCGAAATGCAGCCAAAACGCTTCGCTCATGTCTTTAGTCGACCGCAGAGATTGCACCTATGTATCGATCGGAACCTCGACGGATCTTTTTCTTGCGCAATTCTGCGCCTATATTCACAGTTACGTTAGACAATTTGTTTAACCTACGTGTAACTACCTAACCCCGGTAGCGCATGCTAGCCGCACACTCCAGAGTCTGTCTAGCTAAGCCGATCTCTAGGGAATCCCACAGCCTCCACCCGGGACAGACTATCCTTGAGAGTACGTTTTTAGGCTTATCTAGGGGAAGTCGTTGGCCATATTCAGTGGTGAAAAACCTAATGCTATCCTTAAGCCTCTCTCACCATTTATTCCGAATAACTAAACCCACTAACTCCTGCTGCACTAATCTAGTCAGCTGTTGCCTAAAGTCCCGTCTGTCTAGTAAAGATAGATTGAACTTCCAGTGTCCAGCCATTCTAGGCCTAGCACCTAACGCCATCCAGGCACAAAAAGTCTATAGCCCGAAAAATCGAAACAGTTGAACCTGGGACAATCTAGCAAATCTAGATCGGCTCTTCTCACTAACATTCTATCCAGATAACTGGCTACCCGAGTAGACGTTCACTTATGAGCCTACGTCCACACTCCCCCTTTTGTTGACCGGGCCGGTATCTATCGCCGACACCAGAGTCGGGAATCAGATCAACCACACTACGATCGCCCGACCTTCACCTACTCCCTGCACCCTGTCTTTAGAGTTCAGAACTGCATTCTAGTCCTCCAGTAAGATTAAACGCGACGAATCCACGAGGAAGGGCCCCAACCGACGGAAAAAAGGAGACATGCTCGGTCTAATCGTTGGGCGCATAAAACACAACGATTCGAAACGAACTAATGCTCATGGCAATATCGGCCACGATCAACCGCTCCCAACCACATTAAAATGAACACCTTCGCACCCAGTTTAACCAGCAAGGAAACACCTCTGGTCGTCTGCTCCCCGTATGATGAATGAACAACAAAGTCGCTACACGAGCATCATCAACCTCGCAAAAAAAAAGTTTATCTCCTGGATAGCTGCTGCATCTATACCTAACGAGGGGCGATCACAAAGCAGGTGGGTAGCCTTACTCCGAACTCTCAAACCCTTCGCATTCAAGCTGGCTAGCTTGAGAGACATTTCCCTTAAACACAGACTGGACAGAAATCTGCAGGAGTCAGACGGAATGTCTTAGGCTACCAGTGCCCAGGTGCGAGGTAATCTGTCCGTTAATGACAATAAAACTACTGACGTCCGTAGGAAAGGTTAGCTCCAGAGCCCTATATAATGAGGGCTGGATAAAAAGTAGTGACCTCTCTGAATAAGTTTTAGCTAATTTTCGAAGCTCCAGAGACCCCACCTGAGCCATTCGGAGCTTCGGGTAGGAGTCCTTGGCTACCGCATTGACGTCTCAGACTTTTGTGCCTGCAATTCTTAGTACCCCAGATGCATTATCAAAGTTCCGGGGATCGCCAGTCGATTTGCCATCGACGGATGTTAATTTAAATAGGGGTCTCAAGGGGGCCTTACTCTGGGAGAAGAGGTCCTTCTCAAGCACCTATCTATCCACAAGATAGGTGAACTCTCTCTTGCATTGTTTTTCTTTTGGGATCAAATGGGTGAGGGGAGATATCGGAGCACTATTTGGGGAAGAAGAGAGGCTCCTACCCATACTTGCGGTTGTGTCATTTCTGACTGGAGAAGCAGAGGCGGATTGTGACTTGACCTGTCCCGTGACTCATTACGTCCTGCTACAGCCGGCATTATTTTCTTTTTTCACATTCTTCCTCCTCCTCTTCCTGCTCATCCTCTCTCATCCTTCTCAAAGTACTTCCTCCAATCCATCCCTGTTGACACCCACCAACATCCTAGTATTTACATCAGATGTCAGCAGGGAAATTGTCGTTTTCAAAATCCCCCCCCAGGCCGACGGAATGGTCAGGAGTTCATTTCTTGAAATGTATTCCTGATACTTTTCACTTACCGCTACGTAATATTCAGGCCCCTATTTTTTTGCAGGGAGAGCCTGTCTGTCGTCTATGTTGAGGACCGGGACGACACACACACACACACACACACACACAGACACATAAAAAAATGAAAAAATCTTACAAGACAATCACGTGCTAAAAAACTAGACTATGCAAAATTTAGGCAATATAAAACAAAGTCAAATGGTAAATATAAAACTTTCAAATAAACTTTTGCTTAAGGAAGAAAAAAATAAATTACAAATTTAGAAAATTCAAAAGAAGAATTAAACTAAAGAATGATAAATGAGTTTATAGAAAAGAAAAATAAAGAAAAAGTAAAATATGAAAATTCAAAATTCCCAAATTTAACGTAAAAAAGCAAGAATAAGTGAAAGTGCAGACGCTCTTACGCGACAAGAGTCCACGCCTTTTCGAGCCAAAACTGAAAACCAGTACAGATTGGATTGTTGTGCACGACAGGCATGCGATATGGCGTACTGCTTTTATAGCAGTACTTCATTTACATACGATATAAAGTTAACTGGCATATTTTAATACGTGACTGATAAGGCAGAATCTTCAGCGAGATAGTTTGCAAAGCAAGACTAAAGAACCCAGTCTGTCCTGCTATTCAACCCATAGCTGTAGATGGTAGAGATGGATTCACACCTTTCCCAATGTTATTTGTGCGTAAGTGATTCTAACAAACTCGACTGGAATTCGAACTCCGCCCTCCGAGTTCTCACTCTGAGCCGATATCCATTACACCACAAAGCACATATAATAGTACAGCATTAAAATTCAATAACGGCTATTTTTTATATAGACTATAGTATTTGGGAGCTGGAAAAGAAAGGCTAACGGTAGAAAATGGAGGCTAGTTTTGATTAAGCATCAAAAAATTGTTCAAACATAATCAAAACCTCTGATTCACCATATCCAAAGAGTTTTGTGTATTTTAAAAACAGTATGAATTTTTTTTTCTACCGACTCTTGCCTCTTGAAATATCTTTCTATTGTTTAATAAGAATATGCAATGTTTTCTTTCCGAATCTTGAATCTGAATTGTAGTAAAGAGTAAGCCTTATGCATTTGCTCGTTGGTGAATCAGCATTGCTGTTCGTCAGCTTATAAAATATTGCGAGGATTTTAGTGATAAAAAATATCAAGGAAAGTAATTATTTTGAAAGTGTATTCTTTCACAGACGTTTATTTGAGCTCTTCCCTAAAGTGGCTTTTGGGAGAATCACAAAATTCACAGCGATAATATTATCGCACAAAATAGTGACAGCCCGCTCGTAAAACCTGCAATAAGTGGTCCCTTGGGGGGGGGGAAGGATTGCATTTTTTTTTTTAAATCCTTAGAACGTAAAGAAACGTTATACTTTGATGCTTACAGGAAAAAGATTATTTGGAATTTTTAAAAATGCAACCAAAATAGAAAGTAATGATTTAAAAACAATGGAGCTTAAAGAAGAAGAAAATAAATGCCTTTTCAATCGATTAAAATCGATTCTCAATTATTTTTCTTAAAGAGGAAAAAATGTTGCACAGAAAAAAAAACATGGTTTTCTATTTTTAAAAGGATGCTTAAACGAATTTTTTTTTAAATTTACTATTGTTTTTCTTCAATTTCAAATTGAAATAAAAAAATTCTTGTAAACTCAAACTTTTAAAGAGATTTTGTTTTAATTTTTTTTAAGTTAACGATTGTTTTAATTCCTAGTTCAGTAAAATGGTTCCTTAGTTAAAGTCACTGAAATGACGTCAGTCGTTCTAGATTTGGATATGTGCGCATCAACATATGCATATATCTATTTAATTATGTATGCGGAA
The DNA here is from genome assembly GCA_903632075.3 of Acanthosepion pharaonis. Classification (NCBI taxonomy): domain Eukaryota; kingdom Metazoa; phylum Mollusca; class Cephalopoda; order Sepiida; family Sepiidae; genus Acanthosepion; species Acanthosepion pharaonis. Next base: position 174,562 of record CAHIKZ030001191.1, read on the forward strand.
TATCAAAGAGAAGTGTATTAAACCGGTTCCCCTACGATCACCGACGTCGAACCAAGATAGGTCACTGCTTAGGAATAACAGGTGCTGTAAGCTTGGATGTGCAGGTGGTGTAATGGATAAATTGTTAATTGGGGAGTCGAGTTCCAATTCTAGTTGCGTCCGTTATATTTACTTATGCGCAAATGACCTTAAGAACGGTATGAACCCACCTCCTTTCCTTCCAGCTTCGGGTTAATTAGTAAGACTTATGTAGCGATATTAGTGTCAGCCGATATCCTGTGAAAAGAAAAAAAGAAACATCTGAAATATGTTACAGAAATTGTTTCAACAATTATTGTCTGGACGATTATAAGTGAAATGGACCTCGCATGAACCATGACAAATAATCCTGACAAAGCAGCTCACTGTAGGAATCCAGATCCTGATGACTTGATGAATGACTTTTCTAGATGAAAGATGACAGGACAAATAACGTTTGTTCTCTATAAGACAGTGCCCACTAGCAGCCAAATTAGCGCCGATTAGATCGCTGGACCTATCATCTCATCTCGACCTCGCTCGTCTACAATCTATTTTTCTGGCTTTAAATAACCTGCAAACGGTTGATAAGGGAATGAATCAATCAATCCTGACCACTAACAATACCTTTCTTCCAAATTTTAAATGAATTCTCAATAGAAAAATAATTAGCGACGTACTTACATTAAATCTATATTACTGCTATTCTGTTCGTACTGTTCAGCTTAATTCCCGTCCACTAACGATAATGTACTTCAATTTTTTTTTTAGTCAAATCCTTAGCCATTCACTTTATAAATATAACAGACCTATACTATCATTAACGCTTTGGGTAAATTGTGAACACTAATTATATATTTTCTTCTTGAATTTCAATGCAAATTCTTTAATAAAAAAAAACAAGTGCAATGCTTTTTACATTATAGTTTTTTAATCGGTATCACCTCAAGCAAGGCAGTACATCCACTAGTATGCAATGGGTTACATAGTGTGGACGAATTAGAAACAGAAACATTAGTAATAAGGAGAAAGAGAAAAAAAAAGCACTCTTTCATAAAATTTATAAAATAAGGCTAATTCAAAAATTCGCTTTTAAGTAGGCACCCGAGGGGGTCGTCAGTGATGTTTTGACTTGGTTCATCAGGGAGTTTCGGGTCTTTCAACATCATACTCCTCATCACCAAATCGACCCAATCAGGGGAGATCAACCCCTGCTTCTCACTCACACTTAAACGCTAACAGCCACTCTGGCCTTTTTAAAGAATTAGACGAAGAAAGACCACATATTCCGCACATCCGATTGGATGTTTGTAACAACCAATCCGCTGCGCGAACTATCTTTTAAATGGCCGGCGGTGGCTTCTTTTCTTATTTCGGTGGATTGCAGTTTCGATGGATAACTGAGGAGGTAATCTTAATGTTCCTAAATCTTACCCTTTTCCTTAAGTGTTTTTAGGTTTAATTATTTTCCGTTTTTATTTGATCTTTGGGTTTTTTTTCTTTTCTTTTGGCGGGAATACTTGAACTCAACCCAATTATCACATTTTATCGGTTAGCCTATTTCTTAACATTATTACAGGTTAACTTTAAATGGATGTATTCGCAAAATTAAAATAATAATTGTCCATAAACATGGCGTATATTTTTCCCCGTACACAAAAATGTATATATAACGATAGACATTGCATTCAGTTCTTTTGCAGATTAAACATGGTTGGAAAGCATGGATCCACAAGGGCAAAGTTCGATATTAGAAACTGTTAGCATATAATTTAGGGCTATATCTAGCTGGCTCAACTGTAATTTGATGACACCTTGACGGCATTAAGAAAAGAATTAAAGAAATGTCTAGGTACCAAAGCGATGAGCTCACCCAAACTATTACCACGTAAATATTTATGGAAAAAACATAACCATTCGACAGTGAGAAAGTGACTGAAGCCGAGCCGCCAGATCACGACCAATAATATTGCTGATTCTTTTTTGAAAGATCTTATCAAGGAGCTCCAGGTAAATAGCAGGGACGCCGGACCATATATCGCAGCGATATTCTAAGCGTGGTCGAATGCTAGGCTTATAGATATGCAAGACAGATTACGGAAAGAAAGATTATCTCGCCCGACACAGTGAACCGACTTTCTTGGCAGCTGATCTAGCAATGGGTTCAATATAGTTTTTTCACCTCATGTCAGCTGAAAATATTAGCCCGAGAAGGCCCAATGAGTCACTTTCTTGGAGGATAGCATCAGTCATGCTGATGAAAGGGAGAGAGGGGTCTCTCAGATGATTAATGAAGAGAAGTTCAGTTTCGGAGGCGTTAAAGTTGACAAGCCATCTTTGGCCTCAATTAACGACGGTCTTGAGGTCTTTTTGTACATGAGCTGCCATTCTGACCTTGTCAGTCTGATCATCCTAACTATCGAGGCAGGAGTAAATGATAGTTACGTCAACGTAGATGTCAAGTTGAGAGTTGGTGTCATCGGGGAGGTCGTTAATAGAGACTCAAAACAGCGTAAAAACCAAGGATGGGGCCCCTGGGGGACACTCGTGTTAGTACGAAATAATATAGACATACGGTCGTTTAGGACAAGTTTCATTTTATTTGATAGGAACGACTGGATCAGCTCAAAAACGTGCCCGGATATATCGTAACCTCTTATGTTATGAAGACGACCTGAATGCCAGATCCCGTCAAAGGCTTTCGAAATGCCCAACGCTACAGCCCGGTCTTCGCTGTTTTTATCTAGAGCATGATAGACTCTTTCCGCAATTATTGTTAGCACATCAGCAGTTGAACTGGAGAAACGAAAGCTATATTTTCGGCATATCAACCTCAATGGGTTATTTAATGCCGGCAAAAAATTTTATTGCTGGTAATGTTTTGTTTTGTCAAAAAATCTGTTTCTGGTAATATATTTCCTTCAAAATTGTATTGCTGGTAATAATTTGTTTCAAAAAAGTATTGCTGGTAATAGTTAACTATTTGCCCATAGCTGGGACCCTAACAGGTGCTACCACCCCGGGTGGACCTGGGAACACCAGCAGTTAAGAGGTGGTTCCACGCTCCTCAAAACCTCCTGATCAGAGGCCTTGCTGCTGGACGTAGTTTATCGTCTTACCCAAGACGCGGATGTAGTATAACGTCTTACCCGGGACGGCGAAAGCTATATTGCTTGTTTGAGAAAATGCCCTGTGATGAGAGATGATGAACCAATTCAGCATTGATTAGGGCCTCTAGGAGTTTCCCAAAAATAGGCAGATTGATAATAAGCTGATAGTTGGAGGAGTCGGATGGTTCACTAGACTTCTTAAAAACTGGAACAGACTATGACTTTCAGCAAGCACAAAAACTGGAGGCAGCGAGACATTTATTATCTAGTTTATAGATAAAAGAAGCTCTTTCGAGGAGCACACTTCTTCATGACTATTACAAGGAAACCATCTGGTCCATATGCTTTGCGAGGATCTAGGTTCGAGATGAGAGTAGAAACCATGGCTATATGCGTATCACTCAACAGAGAATCAATTCTTAGTGGGAAGTTTGGCAGGGATACTCCAGATGATTCAACAGTAGACTTTGAGGAGAATTTACGGGTAAAGCATTCGGCTTTATCAGCAAATCGATTGAAGAGGTGGAGAATAAAGTCCTTGCAGTTATTTAGTAGCCTATTACAGAGACGCCAGTAGTCACGAGAGCCAAAGTTTTTAGAGGCAATGAGGTGCCATATTCTCTTAGCAAACAGGGACTTAGCGTCTTCTAGGATGCGCTTACATTTTTTAGAAGCCGTAGCAAATAGGCAGCTGTTATGAGGAGTGCTGTCACGCTGGTATAGCCAGAAATATACATATATTCTCTTTATTCTCTCTCTACTAACAACCTCTTTCTTCCTGATTTTCAATGTATCGTAAAAACCATTAGCAATGCATCTACATTATACATATACAGCGTAACCCGGATATAAGAGACCCGGATATAAGAGAAAACCGGATATAAGAGACCCGGATATAAGAGACCCGGATATAAGAGAAAACCGGATATAAGAGAAAACCGGATATAAGAGCGATTTTCTCTGGTCCCAAATTAGAGCCTGTGTTAATGTATATAAAATAAACCAGATATGAGAAACCCGGATATAAGAGACTTCTTCTACGGTCCCGACCACTCTCTTATATCCGGGTTACACTGTAATCGTTTTATTATCTTTTAAGCTTGCTCCTGTATAATTGGGCTTCCGACAGAAAATTAAAGGAACCTGTGGTCCGGCTTAGTAAACAGAAATGATAATTTTTAAGAAATAACTTGAAATTCCTGAATTCAATCCATAAAACTTCAAAACCATAATTTAACTCTGATTGTCTATAAGTCCAATTCAGACCAAAAGAACCATTTGAACCGAAACTCTGAATTTTTTTCGGTCGAAGTTCCAATTCAGGCCGAAAAATGAATTCTTCAAATTGTAAACTCTACGGAACTTCAATTGAGTTGAGTACTTCAAATCACAAACATCTGCGGGACTTCAAAACTTCGCGAAACCTCTCACTTTAATTCTGATTCCTTGGCATTTTGAAGAAATAAAATTGATTTCCTCAATTCACAAAGTTTTGGAGATATTTGAAACTGTATTTAAAACACAATCTTTTTCTTTTACTTTAAACGCAATAAAATTTTTAAAACTCTTACAATCACTATTTTTTTAAGTTATTTTAAAATTTGAAGTTTTAACTGTTCCCTCCACATCCGGTCACAAGACCCAATGCTTGATGTTCAATTCCAGGATCATCCTGATTCCAAAGTGTACAATATATCTATGTAGCGTAAGTATGACCCGAGTTTGAGTGGTTTCCGACACACGGACAGACAGACCGAATTTGTCGTTTATTTATTTAGATTATATCCTGATCATGTTATTCCTAGTTTCCAATGCATTTCTATTGTAAAATAATTTTCAATGTTTTTTTGGGGTTTTTTTTGCATAAGTTTGTTCGGATTATCTGCCCTTGGCGTAGATAGACACCTCCAGATGTCTAAAAAGAAGAAAATGGTGTTGTCATAGCAAAAAGGTATCAGTAAGTCTTGACCGGAAATTAAAAAGCAATCGAAAAGATTTTTCTGCCAATAGCACCATAATTTACGAACTGTCGTTGCCAATGACGTTAACCAAATTCTACGGACGACCCCCGCGTATCTTAAATGACCGCAAGCAATTTATGAGCAAATGAAATCGACAAATTTCGTGAGTATTACTAAAATCAATTATCTGAAAATCCTCATATGTTCTTCGTAGACCAACTCGTCAGAAATCACATAAATGCAAAATAGCTTTGCACATGTCTTTTTTTTTATTTTTATCTTTCAACCTCATTCTAATTCTTATCTACGTCTTAGAAGTTTAACCTCTCAAATTAAAGGACAACATGTCTTTCGGCGTTTCTCCAGAAAGGCAACTTTTTAAGAACTAACACTTTTTTTTTTTACATTACTATTGATTAAGCTCGCTGTTGAGAAATATGAAAAAATACATTTTTTTTATTATTTAAAAGAAGGGATTCAGAGTTCGCTATGTAAATTCATTGTAAAATTGACCTAGCCCGAAGTAAACCAAATTAATTTCTGACCATAGACAATCTTCCACATTTTGATTTCTACATCCACTCTCTTTCTCACGCTGTATATTTTGTAATTAATTCACCCCAAGAAAGGCGATAATACCACTAAGACATAAGGGGCTACTGGAAGTAACAGAATGAGAAGACTTTAGAAGGAACAGGAAACCTAATCCTAAATAGGAAACAATTGATAAACATCGAAACATGTTAAAAAAAACAACGGGATGAGTGTGGACCAGACGATAGGCGGGCGCTTTAACATTTTCGCAAACCCCGCCTAAAACCTAAAACATCACCAGATAAATTTATAAAATGAAAAACTTATTTTTCAAACAGTTTTTTTTTAAGTTTAATTTCATAAAATGAATTTAAAATAACAACAGTTGGACTGTTGCAATTATTAATAATTTAATTTAATTTACAAACACTAGCAATGATTTTAAAAATCTTCTATAAATATGTTTCTGCTGTCAAAAAATTCTAAAATGAAAGTCAGAAAGATAATGTATTTAAAATTAAAATCCACAAATTATGAAACAAATATTAAGAAAAAAAAAGGGAATTGTATTCATATATATATATATATAACTAAAAAAACAAAACAAAACTGAAGACAAAAAATATCAAGTGATTTACAGTGTCATTTGAGGGGGGGGTCGAAAGTGTAATAGGACCGATAGGTGGCCTTATCTACTCTTATTGATGAAAAAGTAAATAAATAAATAAATTTCAGGGTTTAGGCGGAGACGTTAGAAATAGAGAATTTTAATTAGACCATAGAAGAAACAGAAAACAAGGAATAAACATCGACTTCTGTTCAAAAAACTCTGAAGCAGTGTGAACCGGACTATCTACACCTATTTAAATATAATGGAAATAAAAATAAGGACGATGAACGGGAAAAGGTTAACACACTTTAAATTCACATTTCGTGGCTGTTTTGAAATCTTATATGTTATTTTAACAACACAGGAAAATGGTAAGAATATGCTTTAAATAATGATATGTTGGAGTTATCGACAGTGAGAATTCGGATTCATTCGCGTCGCGGGCAGCCATTACTGGCGTTGTTGGTAAACATTCGCTGCAGAATAGCTATCAGTGTAGGAATCAGTGTGCAAACTGAGCGTGCCTACGTAAATAGTTCTCGTGCGCAGTAACTGAGACAAAATTTAAACAAGAAAGATCAGTTCCGTGCTTCGCTTTCCCCAGCGAATGTATGCAAACAACGACAGTAATGGCTTTCACCAACGACGCGAATGAATCCGAACTTTCACTGTCGATAACACCAAAACTAGATTTTATCAAATTTATCAAGCCAGATTCGAATAGAGTATGTACAATTACACATAAATGTAAGTATTTTGGAAATTTTTAATGCGAACTGAGTGCGGGTGTTACACTGCAAATTAACCGTTTTATCACGTGATATGTTCATTTACTTGTTCGTTTGTATAGGGAAACGATAAAATTACTTTGCAAACTCCCTTCCATCCCCCAAACACTTAAAATGTGAATTTTATATATATATATATATATATATATATATATATACTCTTTATCAGAAGTGCTTATTCGACAGTAATATTTTCTTCTCGGAGAGGTAGCGACTTACTAGGTTGGCATCTCGGTCCCAGTTTTACACTGTCGAAACGGTTATGTAACCGTCTTTTCTAGTCACAGCTTCTTCTCTCGGACTTCTCGTCAGTGGAACTTCCTTCCTCTTGTTTTTCTTCCCTGATAACTATAATCTTCAAATATTCAAGTGTAATGTCAATCGACATCTTCTGATACCTTGATCTTGTTTCCCGTCCATCTCTTTGTCCTCTCTTCAAACACGCCTCTTTACTTTTGTACTCTACCCTCTGTAACCCCTTGCGTGCTAGTGGCACTTTGCTTGGGGGGAAATGCTTAAAAAAATTTTTTTTTTAAAAAAACTACCTTTCTTCAGTGAAGGCACATTAGCTGAACTTTGCACCCCACCACCCGTGAATAATTATTTCTTTTAACCTTTGTTCTGAACGCATATTTCTCTTTTAATGAAGTTCCTTTCTCTCTAGAAAATAGAATTTTTATGCATTTTTGATTCCTTTCATTTGAATTTAAATATCGATTGTTTTAAAAATTTCCGTTCTGTTTTATAATATTTTTTTAAAGCTAAATCAGCATATTCAAATAATTCGATACTGTTTATGGCTTGACTATAATTTACCTGGTTAATACATTGATTTGAAAGACATTTAGCCATAACTTGTCACAAGATTAAACTTCGGAGATGGCTGAGGGCCCGTTCGAATTGTGATGACAAGACAATTCAGAAAAATGGGAATTTTAAAAAGTTTCCTCAAATCCGGTAGTTTGGGCCTAATTTCTTTATTTGGGCCGCAAAATCTCCATATTTAAACAATCTTGAAAAGGGTTGTATCTAATCTTTACTGTTAGAACAAATATATCGGCGTGTCATGTTCTGCCACAAGAATTTCTCCTATTTTCATTGAAGTTGTCTGTTTTCTTTTTTTGTTGGTGGTAGATAAGGGTTTTTGGCAAGCAATAATTGCATAATCTATTGTTATATCCCTGTAAAATACTACAAGAATGCAACTCCTGCATTTGAACAAAGATAGATGATCACTAACAACGAAAGTAACAGGTTTGATTGCATTCAGCTCAACAGCTGAATTTTTGAACAGACCAGAAAGGGGGGGGGTTGAACATTTGATTTTTTTTTTTTTTTTTTTTTCCCTTTGGTATTTGGTGTGTTTTTAAACAAAATTGATGATAATAATAGTAATAATAATAATAGAAACAACAACTCCTCTTTTTTTTGCTTCTAGTAGTAGTAGTAGTAGTAGCAGCAGCTATTTTCCCCGACTCCAGTCATCAATATGGGGAGCCTGGTGAGAAACGGTAATTCCCGGCTGTTGGGGGGGGGGACCAAGAAAACAACGGACAATTTACGTCTGTTTTGAAGGTTAGATTCGTTCAAAACTTTTTTAAAAAATCACGAGGAAACAGGGCCAGTTAGTGTCACAACAAACCGACTATTTACTCGTTCAATAAAACCAAATCGGGCACAGAACACGGCCTGGAAATCGAGATTTTGTAGTTGCCTCACCCAACTAAAAAAAAAGAGAAAGGCATTTTTCGGCGTTAAAACTAACAAAATCAATACGAAAAACATACATTTCAACTCTATAGGGTGACTGGTGAAATAGTAAAAACTTACCAAAATATAGAAAATATTTCCAATTAGCTAAGACCATGAAATCACTTGAAATGTGTTGCTTACAAACACACACACACACACACACACACATATATATATATATAAGTAAAGTCTGATGATCCGCAGTCCTTTAAAAAGTGTTGTGGTGAAATAATTTATTACATGTAACCTTAAAGTGGTCTGTTTTTATTTAAATTATTTTCTCTGGATTTACATTGAGCTCTCTGGATTTTATCCTCCTTGGGTCTATCAATACGGATTACCTAGTTTTCCATAAACTATATATATATATATATATATATATATATATATATATATATATATATATATATATATATATAAAGCACTGTCCTGGGTATGACAATAAACTACGTCCAACAGCAAGGGCTCTGATCAGGAGGTTTTGAGGAGCGTGAAACCACCTCTTAATTGCTAGTGTTCCCAGGTCCACCCTGACCCTGGGTGGTAGCACCCGTTAGGCTCCCAGCTATGGGCAAATAGTTAACCCTGAAACTGAGGTAAAAAGCATTATGAAAGTGTAAAAATAGGTTTTAATACCAGAAATACATTGTAAAAAAATTATTACCAAAAATAAATTTTTGAAGAAAAAAAAATATTACCAGCTATATATTTTTGAGGAAAAAAATATTACCAGAAATAGATTTTTGACAAAAAAAAAAATATTACTTGGAAAAAAAAAGTCGGCATTAAATAATCCATTGAGATTGACATGCTGTAAAACAAAACTGATTTAATGAATATACATACACCTGGGTTCCCCCCTCACAGTTATATGATTGGCTGGTGTCAGCCATATATACAGACTGATATGGAGGTACATGGACTACACCTATTGCCTACGATGAGGACCAGTCCATTACGGTTACCTACTATATTGTCCTACCCGGTTACAGTAGTCAACAACCACTTTGAACAAATATATGCCTTTCCGGGACATATCAAACACAAACCAAACCAAACAATGAAAGGATAGCTCTAGTCGTAGCCCGAGTTTCTCGACCATGCTCTTTCCAGAGTACTTGCTCGATTTCGGCTTCTAGTACTTTACTGAGTAGATAAGCTTTTAGGCTGTTTTTCTCTTTCTTTTTCCAGTATGGCCGAGTTTTATTCGAGATTGTACCTAAGAGTTTTAGATCTTAGCAAGTTGTCCTTTGGTCCTATCAAAAGTATTTGTTTTCTTATGTCTTTTTTTTTTCTATCCTCATTGGAGGATTCACACTTTCTACCTTGTGCCACAAATGAGCTACGCTTCTTAAATCACTATAGTTGTGAAACATGTTCCAACTCGGCAGATTTTTTGTTTTTTTTTTTATTTTCCATAGAATTAAACATATATTTTGGCAGTTAATTTTTTTCTATTTTTAAGTTAACTTTCTTTTTTTTTCTATTTATTTATTTTTTTATGTATGGATATCTTCTGGTTGATTTCTACAAATTTAAGATATGGAAGCATCATAACGCAATAAATATGACGTTTACAGGAAGTTGAAGTTGATTTATTGCCCATACCTACTTATATGGGCCCCTTGAAACATGCTAATTTTTTTTCTTTTTAATAAGCTTTAACGTACGTAAGCCTTATCTTTTCGCTGCGTAATGATGTAAACAAAAATTTGAAAACCACCATTTTGAAGATTTATAAATACGCTAGCTTATTAAAAGTATAAAAAAAAATCTTAATGTCCGGAGCTAGACCGCCAAGCTGGCTTAGGAAAAACCTGTAGCGATTTATCGACCACTAAGTAACTCTCCTTTTTTTTTTTTTTTTTTTTAAACGAAACCAAATATTTCCTTATCAATTTTTCTGATGTGCTTTCCTGTTTTGTATCTCTGTGAATTTAACTGAAGTGCGAGGTTAGAAGTCACGCCTTACCAATTTTATTGCTGAAATTCTTATCGTAAGTTCCATTTTAATAGCTTTTAATAGCACTCCAAAAAACGCGAAAGACGTTGATTTTTCTAAGCATTAGATGTGGCACAAGGCTGAAAGTATGAAGCACCTAGTAAGGATTGAACTCACTACTCATTTTTAACTGTTCCAGCAAGACAAGCTTGCTAACCATTGCACCACGTCGGGATTACCTTTGATTTCTGACACATCTAAGCATCTTACATGTGGTAGAAATCAAAGGTCACCCCGACGTGATATCAAAATAGCTTAGATGTGGCACAAAGCCGAAAGTGTGAAGCATCCAGTGAGGATCAAACTCTCTATTCTATTGTAATTGATCTAACAAGAGAAGCTTGCTAACCTTTACACCACGTCGAAGTGCCCAATTGATTTTTTTAAGCGTAGCTTAGATGCGGCACAGTGGGAATCGAACTCAATATTCAGTTTAGCGAAGCAAACTTGTTAACCGTTAAAACACATCGAAGTGTCCTTCATATATGGAACTCTCTTCCGGCTTCTTTTTCAAAATTTTAAATGGAACATCAATCGTCACTTTCTGTTTTTTTTTAACCCGTTCTTTTATTGTCTTTTTTTTTTTTTGAACCCGTTCTTTTATTGTCTTTTTTTTTTGAATCCGTTCTTTTATTGTCTTTTTTTTTTTTTTTGAACCCGTTCTTTTATTGTCTTTTTTTATTTTTTTTATTTTTATTTTTATTTTTTTTTTTTTTTATTTTTTTTTTTTTTACCTCTTAGTGGTTTTATTGCCTTGCTTGGGGAGGAATGATTTTAAAAAAGTTTATATTTAACTATATCATGTTCGTAAAGTTCACTGTAACAACCTACTCTTAAAAATCCTTTCTTTCCTGATTGATTTATTTATTTTTTACGGCTTATCGACCCTTTGCGGGTTATCTAAAGCAAAAGACATTTTTAGAATGGAAGTTTTTTTTTTTTTTTTTTTTTTTTTTAAGACAATAATTTAGATATTTAATGGTACAAGTCTTAATAATTAATCATACAGCACCTGGTATTCCCATGCGGTTACCCTTCTAGGTACTGGCCGGATATGGCGTTGCTTAACTTTTCAACGTGTTATGGCCGTATGCTTCTTCCTGATTGCCAATGATGAAAGTTACCAAAATAAATCGAGTCAAAAACATCAATTTCTTAGTTTGTTAACAAAAAGAAAATAACGAGAGGTAAATGAGGAAATTATTAATTAAAATGAATTACATTTTTGACAATAATACCCCCAGCTATGGGTAAATAACAGAACAGACCGGGTTCTATAGGCTTGGATGGCAACTGGTCTACCAACGAAAGAAATGCCAACGTACGGAAAAAAATATCTGCCTCGTCAATCATGTATCGAAATATAAATGAGCGCCTAAGCGTGTATCACTCAAAACACATAACTGACTGATTGACCCCTCCCTGCTCATTATACCAATCGTTTCCGAAACAATATTTAAACTGATTTTTCCATCAATTTAAACTGACAATTAATTTTCTTCAATTATCTAAATTAAACCTGTTCTATTATTTCATCCCAGACAATCGTTTTTGAAACTTTAAAAAAAATTCTATTTTTATATATGCCATGTTCCTTCAGAATGTAAGCTTTCATGGAAATCCAGTTTCCTGACTTTTTAGCTTTTGATAAATGTCTTTTGTTATCTCTCCTAAACCTTTTTCCGCCATTCATTTACTCAAGCTAGCTATCTGTTGTTTTCTTCTGACACTCTTATTTTCAATCCGTCCTGTGAGTATCAGATTTCTCAAGCCATCTTTCCTCATGTACCTTGGAAATTATCCCTCTTCCTGATGTTAAGTATGTGTCCTTTTTGTTTCCATTTTCTGTAAATCTTCGTCCTTCCATGGTATTCTCAGTATCCTTTCGTTGAACCACATTTCTATTGCTTTGCGTCTCTTCATCTGTGAGGAGATTGTCCAACATTTACTGCCATATAAGAGGACTGATATCACGTAACAGTCCAGTACTCTTTTCTTTGTTTATAACATTTTTTTTCAGTTTCTTAATACTTTGCTTAGCTTTTGGTAAGCATCTTTCCCTATCACAATATGCCTTCGGATTTCAGTGTCGCACTTTCCTTCCTCTGTTAAAAACACTTCCCAGGTATTTTAAATTTTTGTACTGGTTTCATTTTGGCATCTCTAATTTGTAATTTATATTTTGGACTCATCACATTCAAAATTTCAATTTAGAATATCGGAGTTATGATTGTTTGACAAATGTTTAGGCTTTCCATCGAAAGTTGTGTGTTAGAGTTGAGCTCTCGACTTGAGGGTAGCGACAGAAAGAGCCTAAACCCAGCAGAAACCGATATATTTTTCATAAAAAATAAACTGAAAAAAAACTTAAACATGGGATTATTAGTGTTTTTTACGGTATATCAACCTCAATGCTGACAAGATTTTTAGGATATATTCATATGAATAGAATATGAATTCTTTAAAGGAAATCGGTTTGTACTTCAGGTTTCATAGACGTATTTTTGTAAATGTTTTTGTTTGTCAAACGTCAAATGTATTACTGGTTTTTTATATATATATATATATATATATATATATATATATATGAGAGAGATAGGTACCTCCACGAGATCGCTAAAAAAAGAGCATAGCATGATGAAAAAGACGCCAAACTTGACGAAAACAAAACTTTGTCGTCTAAATGTTTGTTATTATTAAGAGGAAAGGTCAAAGTATTTTGGGGGTATTTTTTCCATTTTTTAATCGTTCCTAGCACGTCCGAAATTTTCGTTAAAAATCTAGTTTTTTTTGAGTCAGCAAAATTGACCATTTTTGTCCATTTTAAAAAAAACTGGAAATCTGACTTTGAAATTTTTTCAAAACTTATTTTAAGAAAATCAGAAATTATAATGTTTATTTAAAATATTTTGAACCAAACTTAACTTAGCTTTTGTGCCAAAAAGATGTAATTTGAAAATAAAACAAAGCAGGTCATAAACTTTCGCGTCTCTTGACATGTGATGAATGATATATTTACGAATTCCATGAGGCTAATTTGTTCTACGGAAGGAGAAAAAAGTGAAATAATTTACATTTACGTGAACAAATTATTTACCCCGTTATTTTTAACGAAAACTTTCAGCGGTCTCATTTTTTTTTTTTTTTTTTTTTGTACTTAGCTTTCACCTTTACGTTTATGATGCTTTATGGGAAATATATTGTAAAGAAATTAAAAATAAAACTGTTAAGAGTGATATTAAATTTCATATTTCTTAAGAAAGGTATCTAATTAATTTATAGGTACCTTTCTTATGAAATTTTATCAGAATTGTACATAAAATACTATAATTTTATGTACATTTATTACATTCTACTGTTATTTGTATTTGCATTCATTTTATTATTAATTTTGATATTTCATTTATGGAAAAATGTCGTAACTGAGATTAATAAAAAATAAGATCATATAAATTTCATAAGATGATACTGATACTTGTAGGTACCCTTCTCAGTTGAAATTGAAAAATCAAATTAACTTCTCCACACGTGTTTCGCAAAAAAGTAAAGGCCTTAACAGCGGAGAACAATGCTTAACTCAAATAACGCAACTTAAATATATTCTGGTTGGTCTTCCGTATTTTATAATTACAGCTCGATTATAAGCACAAAATTACATTTCTTAATTACTGGGGATCTTCTGATTAGTCAAAATGATACAATTTACAACGCGCTAAAAAAAAAGATCTATCTCATAAGAACACTTATGAAAGCCGATGCGGCTTTTAACTAATTTTATAATATTTTAACAACTTAAATGTAAAATCTATTATAATTAATGAAATAACAAATAATTGTATTAAAAATTCATTTTTCATCGAAAAAATTTTTTTGCTTTCAGAAAATATTGTCCATATTCATAAAAACAACTAAAAGCAAATAAAAGCATTTGAAATTAAATAATATCTTTGTTTTATTGAGTTTTGTATGCTACAATTGAGAGCTGATTTTCAGGTACTGCGTATCCAATTAAAAACAAAAAAAAACATGATTTGCATTCCTCAAAGCCCTGTGCTTTTAATTATTGTAATCACTAAAACCGATGCGATCGAATTTCTAGCGTTTTCATAAAATTAGTTATGGGGGGGTAATAAATATTTTTAAAAAATATTTCTACCATGACTGTCATAAAAAAAAAACATATAATAATTTCGATCATCTGTGAATAGTTCCTGAAAGTTTCATTAACATCCGATAATTATTTCTATTTTTGCACGATTTTTCAAATTAATGTGTGTCATACCAAAAAAACGTGCTAAAAATTGTCTGTTATTTACTAGTTCCTTTGATACAAATAGAAAAAAGGTTTTTTAATCAAAATTTAGAATGTTCTAAAAAAGGAAAATTTTTTTAAAATAATTAAAAAAAACCTTTGGTCTTTCCTCTTAATAATAACATAAGCATTTAGACAATAAAATTTAGTTTTCGGCAAGGTTGGCGTCTTTTTTCATCAAGCTATGCTTTTTTTTAGCGATTTCGTGGGTACCTATATATATATATATATATATATATATATATATATATATATATATATATATATATAATTTATATAATAAAAAAATTATTCCAAGAAGATAGAATCCAGGTAGAACTCAATGTCCAGGACAGAGTAAGGATATAATAAAAAAGGCATAAAACTGATATGGAATATTAGTGCTTAAGCCTTTCTATTATATATATATATATATATATAATATGTCCCACCACCGAACATAATCAAACACAAACAAGAATAAATAGATTCAATATATAAAAAAAAGTATACCAGTTTCTCTGGTATAATGCAAAACCGTGAAACCCAAAGTCACAAACTCGTATCCATACAATTGAAAATATATAATTTAAAAAAATGTATTGCTGGTATTTTTATTAAAAAAATCTTTTTATAGTTTTAGTGACTCCAGTTTGGGGGTTAACTATTTTTCCATAGATGGGACCCAAACTAGTGCTATCACTCCGGATCAAGGGGAACTTTGGATGTACATAAATTAAGAGGCTGTTCCACACTCCTCAAAACCTCCTGATCAGAGGCTTTGCTGCCGGATGTAGTTTATCGTCATACCCAGGACGGAGTATGTCCTGTGAACACTAAACTTTCTTTTTTTTCGCCTTCCATTAGCATGGCTGATGCTAACCTCCAGGTGAGTGACACTTTAGTACTTCTCAGGCTAACGTTTTCCTCTGACATGAAGTGGAAATACTATATTTAATCAATTACTCATAGAAAATATTCAGTATCTCCTGTTTGGTTTCGTTTATATTGTTTTACAGCATATCAGCACCTCAATGGGTTATTTAATGCCGACAAGATTTTTAGGATAGGTTCGTATGAATAGAATTTGTATTCTTTGTAAGAAATCAGTTTGTAGATCAGGCTTCATTGTTGTAATTTTGTAAAGAGGGTTTTGTCGAGTCATATGTATTGCTGGTAATTTTATTTTTTCCGAAATGTATTGCTGATAAGTTTGTTTTTTGGGGTTTTTTTTAATGTATTGTGGTATTTTTGCTATAAAAATCTTTTTTAGTTTTAGTGACTTCAGTTTGGGGGTTAACTATTTTCCTATAGATAGGACCCAAACTAGTGTTACCACTCCGGGTCAAGATAAACCTGGGATGAACATCAAGTAAGAGGCTGTTCCACGCCCCCCCCCCAAACCTCCTGATCAGAGACTTTGTTATCGAATGTAGTTTATAGTCTTGAACATAGGGTTTGAAAATGTTATTTGATGATATAAACGTTAAATGTCTTTCAGAAAACGACTTTTTCCTTTTATTCTTTTTCGATTGTTTAAATATTCGGATTTTTTTTTTCAAGCCCTGTCTCTAAGGGTCCGAATAATCGAGGTAGTATTGTATAAGGTGGTGTAGGTTGGTTTCCCTGATAGTGTTCATCTCTGTTCATGCTAAAGAAAATTCTGTATTTTATCAAATTTATTTCTCTAATTGATTTCTGATCGATCTGTTGTCTACGACCAATCAAATGGCTATCTACCATGAGATCTTTAACTTAACCTAGCAATCTCAGCTCTTCTTTCTTTCCTGGACTGGTGGCATCGTCAATAAAGGAAATGACTACTAATATCCCTCGAAGAGGTACTAAGTCTCTCAGTCTCGTAATCGATTTTTGTCTTTTGAATACACAAGGATACAGCCGATTGATTAACAATGTATTATCGATCAGAGGCAATATTACACGAATTCTTTATCGACTCATATCACTAGATTCTGATTACTTCATTTAATGTTCTGTGTCTCTGGCTAAAAATAGACGGCCAAAAATGAGCAAGACGTCTAAGAAAAAATTTTCACAATTGGATGGTATATTAAATTCTATCGATCGCTTTTGAATGGTCGTCTATTACTTGATATAGTGAATACACGCTTTCTAAATGAAAGTTATCAGACCCACGTATGTTTGAATGTAGCCAGTCGTTTATTATTAATTTTTTTTCAGTAAGTTTCAACCTTTAAAGGCTCTGAGCCACTCAAGGTAGAGGGTTACGTTAGGAGGACATTTTGTGTGTATAGGAGTGGAAGATAATGATTAGCCTTAGCCTTGAACACGTTAAGATTGTAGTGATCTTAAGTTCCATTCTAATCGCTTCCTCTCACGCTCCTCACATATGAAACTCTCAGTATTTACCAGAGATCCCGCACTGGGTTAGGTTGTGATACAAGGTCGCTTATTTAACGTGGTGACCCGAACGGTAATACTCGGGACACTGGACAAAATTTACCCAGCTCCCAACTTACCCGAGATCGAGTACAAAGCTTGTCTTCACTGGACAGGGTTGGGCAATGCCTCGAAACAGATACAATTTGATCAAAAACGCGAAACATGTTGATTTTCTAAGCATAGCTTAGATGTGGCACAAGGCCAAAAGTCGATTTCACAGGGCAGTAGGAAGAAGCTGTTAGAGTGGAACTTTCTTCTCGCCAATGGAATACGGAGAGAATGTGGGTGGTTTGCTACTATGGAAGTGGCATGGCGTGTTCTTGCTGTGAAAGTTTGCCTCGGTGGGATAAGAGAATGTAGTTCGTCTGAGCACTTTCCGTGGAAGTAGCGGTAATTCAACGAGAGGCTTGCCACATCCTGTCTGTTGGAAAGAGGTTGAAAGATAGTTAATAATTCGATAAGTATTTATCAGGGCAAGAGCTTGGGAAAAGTTCGTGGATGTCCTCCCTGATGTCTCGTCGTGTCTGGGACACGGGCAGGTTCTCCGATGATCTGGGTTAGTTCATCGACGATGGAGAAGTCTCTGCAATATCTGCCTTCAACATCGGTTTTGTTGGAATGGACTAGCCATTCTTTATGATGGATATTGAACTCACCGCAGATATGAAAACTGGCAGAGGGGAATTGAGTGGCAATATTATCAACCTTCTCAGATATTGGGTGGAAGATTACCGTCCATTCGTCCTGAGGGTGGTTGAGAGCAAAGATGGTACTATAGATAAGTGCCACGCGGAATCGCACATACATCGGATTCCTCGTTTTTTTGCGTCCATACCACAGGGAAATTTGTTCTTGATGTAGGTCCCGTAACAGTGTTCGTGACGATATGTGGTCATGTTTGGCTATAAGAGCTGAGTAGGCCGTGAATGTGAGCTACCCTAGTGACCCACCCTAGTGACCCTAAAGCGTTGGTACCGGCTTCAAACAGTAACAGGAGGTTTGGTTTAGACAGAAGATGATGATGCTCCACTGCTGGAAAGAAAGAACGTAGACCTTTCACGTTGGTGTAGAAGATAGTATACGAGGGGACTACATTTTTTTGTAGTTTATTTTTTTTAGGTTGGTTTTTCTTCATTTGTATTTTGATAAAACGTAGTAACAGTGAGCCCCAGGACAAACAAACCCTTTTGAAAGAGCAAGAGCATGTGAAATGGAGGTCAGCTCAAGAAGTCCAAATTAATGGTGAATGACACAAACAGTAAAACCTGCGTCAACATTACCATGAACAGGAATTCACTGGAGCAAGTGTCCAGTTTTAAATACTTAGGATCTTGTTTAAAGATGGTACCTGCAGCTCGGAAATCTGCACACGGATTGCCGCAGTCATAGCAGCGATGGCCAAATTGTGAAGAATATCGAGGCACAAAGCCAGCTTTCAAAGTACAGACTGTAAAAATTGCTGGTAGTCTCCATTCTCTTTTATGGATGTGAAATGTGGAAACTGTTGGCAGATACAGAGAGAAGTATCAAAGCGTTCGAGAACAAATATATAAAAAAAAACTCCTTGGCATTTTCTATTGGGAACATAAAACCAATGAGTTTGTGAGGAAAAAGGGTTGAAAGTTTTTTGGGCCACAATAATCCATACCAGGCCCGTTACGTACTGCGTTAAGAAAAATATTGCAATATTTCCGTGAGTCAAGGAGAGTTCGTCACGTTAGTTGCCTTCGGAATTCACTTTTTTTTTTTTTTTTTTTTTCAGCCGTCCATAATCCTATCTTTTTCTTCTCCTCTTGCTTCATTGATGATCAGCACTTTTTAACTTGGTTGCAGCGGATCAGCCGTTTTGCCGGGTCAACAGATTTCACGTAATAACATTTCAATAACACTTCTCTGGCCCTCTCACTATGTAACTCGCGTTAAGCTATTATTAAACAGAACGACATCTATGACAACCCGGTGAATTCGCCTGGATATTCCACGAATTTCAATGATATTTGGAGTATCATATGCAAATTAGATAGACCAAGATAAATAGAGAACAACTGGCGAACATAGGTTTGGGGGCTATGCCAGCAAACCGGGTTGCTATTCAGGACACTGATAACTGTACTGCGACAAACACGAAGCAGGGAGATAAGCAAAAAATAGAACAATATTCATATCTGGATTAAAAGAGGTGCCGGATTCTCATTTCATGGACAATCTGTGTTGCCATTGTATTTCAAAAAAAGTTTTTAACCATTTTTCATGACTCCAAGATGAAAAATGATGTAAAGACATTTTTAAAATTGTAGAGGTATTGACGGCCTAAATCAACCCGTACATTTTTTTACTTTACGAATGTTTAAGCAAACAAAAATCAAGAGTAAGAGCACGAAAAAATAACTTTTTATAACAAGAACAATATTTATATTTTATGTATGTCAAATGATATACATGAATAGTTACTTCCTTTTGACTGGAATTAGTCTTTACTAATGAAATATTCCTTTTTTTTTATCTGAGCTCATAAAAAGTTAAATGGACCTGCCGCTCAAAATGTTGACTGTGAGAGAGTCGAAAGAATTCTTTAAAGCTGAAAATATGTTGATAAACTTTTAGCTTCAGAAAAGTTGGAGTGAATGTTCCATAATGTTTAATTAGTTTTCGTTGTTAGTTGAATATTCGTAATGTTTGTAATGAAGTTTCGTAAGATTTAAGTGTGATTGAATAGTTTTTAGTCATTCCCAGAAGTTGGTGAGTGAGTGGTTTAGTTGAATGTTTAACTTGAATTACAGTGAAGTTATTTCATGTTGAGGAAGTTAATATTCTAACTTTGTACTTCAATGCAGTAATGATACAAGCGTCGTGAACTAGTTTAGCAAATGCTAGGCGTTCGTAGATTCTCACTGGCGAGATTCACTCGTACGTACATTCTATTTATATCGTTTCTAGTCACGTGACAGGCTCCGAAAAGCATTTCTGATTTTGGGCGGAAAATATATTTTCGTCAGGTCAGGAACTAGGTCGATGTTGTTCGGACGTAGTTGAGAACATGATTTTACTATTAACTGACCAATTAGAAGTTGAGGTTTTCTGAAAATATGTATGAAGCTGGATAAGCTCTGCGATTAATTTTTGCGCAAAAATCGACATTGATAAAAAAAGAAAAAAATGAAAGTGGAATGCTAAAAAAATCATTTCACATATGCCAAACTGTAAAGCCGTTGATGCCATTAGATCAATGACAGTGATATGAGTGATTTCAAAAATTGAATCCCTTGGTTCTTTTAAAGTAAAAACAGTACTTACTATCTGTAATATAAAATTCTACTTTTATATACAAAATCTTAATGCTAAAGGGGACAGTTGTCATTTCCTCATAAGATTCATTCTGCGAGCAGCCAGTACAAGTTTCGGTTAAAATTCATAAAATCTTTATATTAAAACAGCTTTCAGGAAATAGGTTTCTATTTAGTCTGCTAACTTAATGCTATTCTCATTATTGATGGGAGTTTCCTTCCTAACCTTTTGTTCGAAGTAGTGCGGAACTTCCACGTCTTGATTATGTCACTATTTTCTCTTTGAGTTACATGGACTGTCCATTTTGCTTCCGTTGTTGAAAGTTCTTTCTGTAGTGTGCTTTCTATTATTTGGTACATCAACAAGGTTTAAAGAAGAATGGTCCTCGTTAAGACCTACAGGATTTCTTCGTTGAGAATCTTTTTCTTTTTTTTTTTTTTCTTTTTTTTCTTTTTTTTTCTTTTTTTAAATCATCGATCTGAAAATGCAGCTGTATACAGCTGACATTTTATATATTTCTATAATAGGTTTTGGCGTTATGAATGACATCCATGTAATAGTTTCGATCTGCCAAAGCTAATTAAAAACATGTTATGTTTTCGTTTTGCAGGACGGTGCGGTGTTAAGCGAAACTACCCCTAAAGCAGGTTAATCTATGTTCAATTTCCTTATCTCCTATGCTAAATTTGTTGTAACTCTTCCTTAAACCAAGGTATTTGAAATTGTCAATATCTACTAATTCTACATTGTCAATTTTTCTGATGGATTCAGGATAAATGCCATACCTGCTTTTATTCATATTCCAGGTCATAGTCTCTGTTTGGAAAGGGCTTTGAGTCCGATTTCTTGAAACACTTGGTAGAGAATGTTGACCCTTTTTCGAGTCTGACACCTACGTTATTGACAGTTACCGTCATTATCAGAACAGAAAACAGGAACGTGTTAGATTTGTTTGCAATATGGTATGGAATGCTTAAATGATCATTACTCATCTCTTCATATCGGTGCTTGTATATAAGATGAGTAGTCTATGAAGAGATTAAATAGATTGGGGGGTCCTTTATCATAATCCGGATGGGGGTTTGAAAAACTATATCACAATACACATCTCTCTTTTTTTCTCTCTATCTAATTTTCTCATTTTTCTCTTTCTCTCTCTCTCTCTATCTAATTTTCTCATTTTTCTCTTTCTCTCTCTCTCTCTCTATCTAATTTTCTCTTTCTCTCTAATTTTCTCTTTCTCTCTAATTTTCTCTTTCTCTCTAATTTTCTCTTTCTCTCTAATTTTCTCTTTCTCTCTAATTTTCTCTTTCTCTCTAATTTTCTCTTTCTCTCTAATTTTCTCTTTCTCTCTCTCTCTCTCTATCTAATTTTCTCTTTCTCTCTCTCTCTCTCTATCTAATTTTCTCTTTCTCTCTCTCTCTCTCTATCTAATTTTCTCTCTCTCTCTCTCTCTATCTAATTTTTTTCTCTCTCTCTATCTCTCTCTATCTAATTTTCTCTTTCTCTCTCTCTATCTAATTTTCTCTTTCTCTCTCTCTATCTAATTTTCTCTTTCTCTCTCTCTATCTAATTTTCTCTTTCTCTCTCTCTATCTAATTTTCTCTTTCTCTCTCTCTATCTAATTTTCTCTTTCTCTCTCTATCTAATTTTCTCTCTCTCTCTCTATCTAATTTTCTCTCTCTCTCTATCTAATTTTCTCTCTCTCTCTATCTAATTTTCTCTCTCTCTCTATCTAATTTTCTCTCTCTCTCTCTCTCTATCTAATTTTCTCTCTCTCTCTCTCTCTCTATCTAATTTTCTCACGCATCCATATATAATTACACGAGTTTTTTGTTGCTGTTACAATTTTTTATGTTGTGCAGGTACGGTAACGGATATCGGCAAGCAGTTCAAATTTCTGACTGGTCTGTTACATTCACTTTCACACAAATTCCCTTGTGAAATTCATGAATCCATCACTTATTTCCTCCCAGCTATGGGTTAAATAAATCTTGTTGTCGGTCTTCTCTTAGAAAATTACGAACGCAAAAGTGTGAAGAAGGCAACAGGAATCTCTGACCGACTGTTGTATGTCAACAGCTTCAAGTGAATATTTTTTTTTCAATTATTTCCCCCCCCCCCAAATTGAATCTTTACCGTTTCCTCCTTTCAAATTATAGGTAGATACAGAGTGCTTGTATAAATCCTCATCATCAGTTACATGACCATGTGTGACCGTAGGGTCGATCGTTGTGCAGCTGAACACTTGACCAGCTTCCTCCACATATCTCGGCCGTCATTCATTGTCGCCTGATCTCTATCCAGGTCAGACCACAGCCGATGTCCTCAGATCCCCTTAGTCACAAACAAATGGTCGTTAATTCCATCCAACGAACCCTTCGTCTTGGATACAAGTCTCTTGTCTCGGAAACCCTCAGCTTAGCGATGCTATCATCAACACCATCGATATACTGCTAATAGCTCATTCTTACGTACAGGTTCCTCCTCCTACTACTACTACTACAACATCATCATCATCATCATCATTAATATTATCATTATCATCGATTTTTTTGCGCTGAGGATTATATCTGTTTCTTCCTTTGTCAGGTTAGAATACTCAGCAGCAAAGTCCAGGGCAGTCGTAAATAGACATCTTCAGCATTGATCCATAATTTTAATTCCAGTTGTTTTTTTATTTGGCAGGTAATAAAAAATCGGTCCTCATTCATAATGGGGACCAATGGATAAAAAACAATAACGACCTGTTTGACATCACTATGGGATCATTAGACTCTGCACAGTATTTTGACCTTGTTGGTCTTTTAATACTGTACAACTTAACGGCACACCGCGAAATTGATATTAAGGACATCGGACTGTATAGAGATGACGGGCTCATGGTGGTGAAGAGTTCTACTAGTTTTAAGATTGAAAAAATCAGAAAAATTATATTTAGTGAATATAAAAATCTAAACTTCTATAACACGGCCCTAAAAAATAGTGGTTATAAAAATGCAAACATTAACTATAGAAACAATGGCACTGGCCAAAAGAGAAAAAAAACAGGAAAAGAAAAATCATTTGGTATAACCCTCCGTTCAACCAAATGGTTAGTATTAAACTAGGACAGAAATTCTTAGCTCTAATTGATAAACTCTTCCCCACCGATAGTAAGCTTAGTAATATATTTAATAAGAACACCCTAAAATTGAGTTACAGCTGCACTGAAAATCTAGAAGGTATAATAAAAAAAAAACACAATAATAAGATCTTGAACAAACCCCCATGCCTGAATAGTATTAATAAAAACCCTACACTTAAATCAGACAATAACAGGGAAAAATTATGTAATTGTAGAAACCTAGAAGACTGCCCATTAGAAAATAAATGCTGCATCAAATCTGTGGTATACCAATGTACTATATCATCCACTGAGAGTCCTAGTACTAATACATTGGGTCCACGAAGAATGATTTTAAAGCTAGATGGAGGCAGCATAAGTGCTCTTTCAATAATATAAATAAAAGAAATCAGACTTCCCTATCTAAATATTTTTGGCATCCGAAGGAAATAAATAGGACACCAAAAGTAAAATGGAAAATTATAAACAATGCTAGAACGTATAGAACTTGGGATGACCCATGCCCTTTGTGTCTCCATGAGAAACTGCACATTATTAAGTTTCTAAATAATAATAATAATCTATTAAACAATAGACATGAGTTTTGTCGACATCATCAAATTCATGGTTTGAATAATTAGCTAAAAACAAGCATACAATAACTTTTATAATCCATAGCCCAAATAAATAGTTTAAATACCCTACAAAAAAGATAACCCTTTATGAAGTCGTCAAAAAACAAATGTTACGGCAGTTTTTTTTGTTTTTGTTTTTATATGCACAAATCCCTTTCATAAAGAAATAAAATAAATAAATCTCCATAGACACGTAAACAAGACTAGGCTAAAACATCTTCGGTTTCAAATTTAGACACCCCCACCTTACCCTGACTTGATATCTATGAAAGTAACTCTATACTGATAATTATTAACACCCAACACACGCCTACCCAATTTAAACAATTCGCTTTATCTGTTACCATGGAAATTTTGATTCAATTATTAAAACACATAAATTTCAGAAATACGTTATTCCAAAATAATTTCGCTTGAAGATGGAACAGAGCTTACTTTAACTCAATTTAATTCAAATAATTATATTGAAGTTTTCGGCTCTTGTTTTGAAACATGAGACTCCTTATGTCGTGAGTTGGAATCATATTTTTAAATAAATAATTATATTTATGCTCTACTTTTGTATCGAGCACTATTTTTTTAAAATAATAACTAAAATACTAAGGAACTTTGGATTATTTACCTAACCAGTTCTTTCCTATATATTTTCATATATATATATATATATATATATATATATATATATTTTTTTTTTTTTCTGTAGTTTAGTGCTAACAGCAAAGAGAAATATTTCTCCTCCGATGATAGCTATTTTGGTCGAAACTAGTCAAGGAATCTAAATGAATAATAAAAAAAAAAAAAAAAAAACGAAAGAATATTAATCTACAACCCAGTGTGTCTAAAGATTTTAATTTTTTTATTGTTCAAAATATATATATATATATTGTGTGTGCTGATTCTCTTTATAGTCAAATTCCATCGATAATCTTTGCAGAAAATTATTCCTTTCCACTGTTTCTACATTCAGATTTGTACTGAGTAAAATTTCGTACTTGTCCAACATGAATCTAATTTTAAATTCTCAAAAGTTTTGAGACTAAATTCAAGAAAAAATATTTAGATAAAAAATATTTTGATGAATATAGTTGGTAGTGTTTTCTGTGCATGCACGTATTTCTAAATCTAAGATCAGATTAGATTTTTTCTGTATTTTTTTTTTTTAATTTTTTTTTAACACGCGATATATTAACCTGAGGGTCGACAGCTGCCGTTTAAGAGACAGATTCTAATAGACATGATGGCGTATCAATCTAGAAAAAAAGGTCGGTCAGTTTTTATATAGTTGGTTCTTTTTCCCCAACTACGGTGCTGTCGTTATCATAAGCAACGGCATGGTTTTGCGTGGTTCGTGACCCCCCCACCCAATTGGTCCCGAATAAAAAACCCAAATCCCGAATCTTTATACAGCTCAAACGACGTTTAACGTCCTTACTTTTGCAACCTCTCCGTAACTTTTTTTATCTTGTCGGAGTTACCTCCTCCTTGGCTCCTTAAACCGGAAGAGAAACAGGTCATTTCGACCTTGACCTTTCGGTTGTGCTCCCTACACGCTGTTAACGCGAGGTAGAGACTAGCAAGTTACCTTTTCAGTTTAGTTATATTACGAACCTAGTCGAAATATACTTCTAGACATTTTTAGGCCTTAGTTTCCTTTTAGCTAATCTAATTTAGAGACTTTACTGTGAGAGCTTACCAATTCTCTTGCTAGTCTCCCTTACCACAAGACAGTGACTTCTCGCTAAATTTACGGTCGACGACTGAAACGGTCGGTACGTAGGCTCCTGGCCTCCGTGGCCAGGACGTCGACCACCGGACTGTGTATTAAGTTACGCTCCCATTTCTTTTTGTCTGCCAACTTGACGATAATTGGAAACTTTCCTTCTCTCTTTCCCCTTCGCCTGCTACTCCTGGCGCCTTGGCCCTATTCGACGCTCGGCATTCCGTCCCTACTGGCTGCCTGCACGCCGTCCATAAACTTTCCCGTACACTACGTTAGTAATTATTACAGGAGGTTACTAATATCGGACTCGACCAGCAGACACGCAACGCCTGCACTGGACCTTTGACATGCCCGAACAACATCGCAACGCCAGCTCCTGTATCCTTCCCAACACGTCAAGTTGGCATCCCGGCAACGACCAACATCAACCTCAAACTACAATGACCAGCAGCGATCATCTGCAACGACCGACATCAACTTCAACAACAGCGATCATCTGCAACGACCAGCAGCGACCACCTGTAACAACCAACCTCGACCATCAATGCCTGCACCGGAACGTCTGCATCTCTACCGTTCTGACCACCTTTATTTCTTTATTACTTTTCTAGAATAAATTTAACTTATATCCTATATATCCTCGTTCTGTCGTCTATGTTGTTTCACCTTGTCAGATTCAACGTCATCGAAAATGCTAGCGGGCCTCTCGTGACCTCATCACCCTCTTGTGATACGTGGGCGCTCGAGGTGTCCGCTACAAATCTTCTGCACACTTTTGAATCTAATACCGGATTTCTAGTGATGGGACTTGTGTGAGAAAATTGGACTTTAATTAGGTCCAAAGAAGACAAACAAGACCGATAAATATATGTAAACAAATGTATGTATTAACAAGTACAAGTTACAGGCACATGGGCAGTTACATTGAGTGCGTGTGGTGAATATTATGTGTGTGTGTTGTGGTGAGTGTTCGTACGTACGTGTATTGTTCTTAGCGTGTTCCCTGAATTTGGGAAACGCTGTATCTGTAAGAGCTCACATCTTATAGCCAGGAGAGAGAGAGACCCCTGGTGAAGTTTTAAGGAGTTGAGGAGAAGCTAACTCCGACAAGTTTTGTGTTGTACTCCCCCAAAACCAGGTTTGCTTGAGTAAAAAAATGATTGCCTATTTCTCGACGACGCTACTGACTTTAAAAATGTCCAATTCCCAAAAGCAACGATTTGGAATGTTGATTTTTATGACGGTATTCTCCAAATTAGACACTGACGCAGCACAATCTTTCCTCTACATTATGTCAAAGCCATATAACTTTCCTGCGTGTTTTCACCTCTTCGTCTCTTCGGCATGAATCAGCATAAATGATAACCAACTTAGACGAGCTTAGAGAATGAGTTTCAAATTAATGACGCCTTAACTAATTGTCACTATATATTTAAAATATCTTACCATTTTTTTTTTTTTTTTTTTTTTTTTTTCTACATAGATTATAAAATCTTCGCTATATCAGGTTATCAAAGCAATAGGCTTAAAAAATGTCTCGTAGCATTGCGACAGGAAAAACATTTCCCTGTTGAGGTTGGCTCCAAAGGACACATACGCACGGGCTTCCGGGCGTGTCTATTATTAAGAGCTGACGTGAAGTGTAAAGTTGTAAAGGATATCCGTAGAGTGGGTCATTGGATTTGACTTAAAGAAAGCGATGAAAATTGACTGGGGAAAATGATCCCTGGGGTGGTGGGAACGTCACCAACAGGCAGTAAACCAGTTGGTAGACAGCTTAGCCTCAGCAGTGAGAAATCCGTCGAGAGAGAGAAGCTCAGAAACGAAATACGTTGTTCTGATATCCGTTATACGGAGTTTTATATCGGCAGCATTTGTAAACGGAAGTTAAGAACGGCTTACTATCTAAAGAAGCAAGACGTGTCTATGAAAATTTGCCGACTTCAAAATTTTCCCTGCCTTCTCTGTCTCTCAGACGAGCTCTCCCGTTCAAACTCGTAAATACGCTCTGCATCTCTCCCGTACACAGTTTCCCTTTGTCTCTTTCACACACATTGTGCATCTCTTTCTGTTTCACACACATTGTGCATCTCTTTCTGTTTCACACACATTGTCCTTCTCTTTGTCTGTCTCTCTCTCACACACATTGTCCTTCTCTTTGTCGCGCGCACACACACACACACACACACACACACACAAACGTTGTCCTCCTGTATGTGTCTCTCTCACGCTTTGTCCTCCTTTCTCTCTCTCTCTCTCTCACGCTTTGCCATCCCTTTTCTCTCTCTCTCACGCTTTGCCCTCCTTTTTCTCTCTCTCTCACGCTTTGCCCTCCTTTTTTCTCTCTCTCTCACTTTTGCCCTCTTTTTCTCTCTCTCTGTTTTGCCCTCCTTTTCTCTCTTTTCTCTCTCTCTCACGCTTTGCCCTCCTTTTCTCTCTCTCACGCTTTGCCCTCCTTTTTCTCTCTCTCTCACGCTTTGCCCTCCTTTTTCTCTCTCTCACGCTTTGCCCTCCTTTTTCTCTCTCTCACGCTTTGCCCTCCTTTTTTTCTCTCTCTCACCTTTGCCCTCCCTTTTTCTCTCTCTCTCTCTCACTTTGCCCTCCTCTCTCTCTCTCTCTCCCCCTCCTTTTCTCTCTCTCTCTCTCTCTCACCTTTGCCTCCTTTTTCTCTCTCTCTCTCTCCTTTGCCCTCCTTTTCTCTCTCTCTCTCTCCCTCCTTTTCTCTCCTCTCCTTTTGCCCTCTCTCTCTCTCTCCCTTTGCCCTCCTTTTTCTCTCTCTCTCTCTCACACTTTGCCTCCTTTTCTCTCTCTCTCTCTCACACTTTGCCCTCCTTTTCTCTCTCTCTCTCAAACTTTGCCCTCCTTTTTCTCTCTCTCTCTCCAAATTTGCCTCCCTTTCTCTCTCTCTCTCTCACTTTGCCCTCCTTTTTTCTCTCTCTCTCTCTCACTTTGCCCTCCTTTTCTCTCTCTCTCTCTCCTTTGCCCTCCTTTTTCTCTCTCTCTCTCTCACGCTTTGCCCTCCTTTTCTCTCTCTCTCTCTCACGCTTTGCCCTCCTTTTTCTCTCTCTCTCTCTCACGCTTTGCCCCTCTTTTTCTCTCTCTCTCACGCTTTGCCCTCCTTTTTCTCTCTCTCTCTCTCACGCTTTGCCCTCCTTTTTCTCTCTCTCTCTCTCACGCTTTGCCCTCCTTTTTCTCTCTCTCTCTCTCACGCTTTGCCCTCCTTTTTCTCTCTCTCTCTCTCACGCTTTGCCCTCCTTTTTCTCTCTCTCTCTCTCACGCTTTGCCCTCCTTTTTCTCTCTCTCTCTCTCACGCTTTCACACGCGTTTTACTCATCTCTCTCTCTCTCTCTCTCTCTCTCTCTCTCTCTCTCTCTCACAGTTTTGAAGTACCCTGATCGTCCAGGGTCCTCGATAGCCTTTTGTTGCTCTCAGTAATACTTTCGACTTTACAGCTTCTTGTTCTTGTAGACGTTTTCTTTAACTTGTCAAATAGCTTACTAACTACTACTCTTGCATTTGTTGTCTCCTTTTAAATTCCCCTGTCCTTTTTCTTGACAGTGTCCCCAAATGTTCAGATATTCACTTTTTTTCTTAATTTTCTTTGTAGTTCCTATTCTTCTTAAACCATGGACAGGTCATGCGATGACTAAAACATCTCTCTAGCAATCCTTGCTTCCTTTTCTCTTTGTTTTTTGTTTTGTTTTTTTTTGTCTAGACACTTGCAAACATCGTGCCAAAACTCTAAATACTTTCAATAATTTAGTCTCGGTTGCAACTAAACTGTATAAAGAGCTGAATCAATTTCCCTCTCTCTAAATGTATATTTACAGTGCATATTAAGTCTGTCTGTATTTGCCATTTTTTCTTATGATTCTTTAAAAAAAAAAATGCAAAAACGGCTTAGTGGAACGAAAGATTCGCCATGAAAAGCAAGGGAGATAATTACCGTCTCGTGGGCATTTCAACGAATTCTTTTTAAAAGCTGTCGCTCTGTCTTTCACAAAAATAATTTCACCTCATCAGATAATCACGAATTTTTTTTCTTTTACTCATACTTTGAAAATTCGAATTATCAGGTCTCTGTAGGTGTCACTTCCTTCTTATTTATATTTCAAATCATGTTCACACTCTTGAGAGGGTTTTTTTTAGTTTTTTTTTTCTTATTTAACATACTTTTTCTTCACCACATATTTTTCTAGAGTT